>CM076577.1:156323641-156694089 GCA_034641835.2 Pinus albicaulis | reverse complement strand
GAATGTTCAGGACCCTGGAAGAACCTGTATGACATCAAGGCGACAAGGTTGTAAGGTTACTTCTTATCATACAAGTTAATACAAATGGATTCTATTTTCTCATTAAGTTGTTCATGTATCTCTTTGAGTAATTTAATTCTTAGATTCCTTGATCACTGAGATAGATTAGTGTTTTTAAATTATTATATCTTGCAGGTGCTTTTAATCCTTTTTCTTTTCTTTGAATGTAGGTCTGACATGCTGAATTGACCTCTTTTGGAGCAACTGGATTGAAGATTACAACAAGCGTTGGACTTTAGATAGTAGCATCTTCTCTTACTTAGTTGATTAATAAATTTGAATCACAATAGTCTAGAGAAAATGGTTTGAATTTGGTTGTTTGTTTCTAGATATCCTTAGGATACTAGGGAGATCGCTCTTGTCTGCAAGAAGGATTTTATCCGCATAACAAAATGGCGACTCCACTGGGGAAAAGGAACTTAGTTTTCTTTTTTAATTTTCAGTTTGACTTTTGAATAAATTCTTTGATTAGTTAAAAACTGGGTTGGTTAAATGACTCATTAGAATCCTTGATTGTAAATCTGCATTTTATTTTTTCTATGTTTTTTCCTGGCTTCCACACTTTTTGTTTAAAAACAGAGCGATAGACTCCACAGATTTTAGTGAAAAATAGTGCGGTACCGCACCTTTTTCCATTAAAAACTGCGGAATTTTGGAAAATTTTGAAAAAATAAAAATTATGTTTTCAGGAGCCCAACTAATTTATTCCCTGTAATTACCCCAACTTGTCTTGACTGTCAAAGTCTTCTATGTGAGTTTCTTTCAGCAATTTCTCAATTTGAAGTGATCTTTTCAGCTGATTTGCATTTTATGAGTGAGTGTTTGCCCTGTCTTCTTGTTGCTTTAAATCAAAAAAATTTATATACCTCAGCTAATTGGTATGCCATCATTTTCCTGTTGAGCCATTGAACTTGATGCAAATCTTGCTTTTATGAAAATTAGATTTTATTTTCATTTGAAAAATTTATAAAACCTTTTAGCTTGATAAGGTCTAAATTTTACTTTAGAACCATTATTGGATGTTTTTTATTTCTTGCTAAGACAAGCAGAAAGTTCTTGGTTAGATTACAAACTAAGCATAAACATCCTCAAAACCGTTTAGATAGAGTTCAAAATTAGAGTTTTATTTTGGTTTTGAATTTTGTGTTTTTAAGAGTTTTAGTTTTCTTTTGGAAGAAGTTTGATTCTAGTTTCTGATTTGAATGATATAAGGAATTTCATTTGAACAAGTGCTATTTTTCTGTGAAATTGAGTTCTCAAGAAATTGTCTTCTTTTCAAATTTTCTTGTTTATAAAAGAAAGAATTGATGTTTTGAAAGTTAATAAAATCTCTCAAATATTTCCTCTAAATAGGTTTTGTTGAAAAGAAATGGGTTGCTTTTCATATAGATTAATTTTAGCATATTTTTGAGTCGGGTCATTAAACATCATCGAATTTTCGCTTCCATACCTTTTGACCTAAGAAACAGCCAAACTAAAAGTAACGCTTAATTAAAATCAATCTAGAAATTTTACATTTTCTAGGGCTATTTTTCACCAACATAGCTCAGGCTAGTGTCTTGGAATAGGTTGTAGTTAACATTCCAAGGCAGTTCAAACAAACAAGTAGTAAATATTGCAGTAGGAAAATCCAATTATAGCATGTACTCTCTGGGAATCTCTTCTTAAAAGAGTCAAGCACGAGATCATGTCTGAACCAGTGAGATAATCATACCTATCGCATTGGGAAAGATAGCAGATGCACATGTATTAAAAATGGTAAACCTTAGATAGATCATTGTCGAGGAGCCTAGGGTCACTTGCCGGTAAACCTTGGATTATGTCAAGGAGCCTTCAAGGGGATTGAGCTAGTTACTCTGCCCTTGCATGTATATCGGAACGTAGACTGTTCCCCCAGGTATATTAGTTCTAACTGGTGACCTTAGTGGCTATAAACTTTACGATTCTTTCCCAAGGTGACGGTGGAGGGGAGGTCCCACTGTACCTCGAACAGACATCGACTAGACTCACTTGGACTCTCCGAAGGGTTCTCTTCACTCGAGATGGTTTAAGTGGAGAAAGTTGCACCAGTCTGTTTCATTAAATAGGTTGTCAGGGTAACTGTTCCAACCGCCATTTCTGCATTAAAATTCTACGATGTTGGATTTCATCACCAACTAGCGTTTTTAGTGTGGGAAGCTACTGTTTGTGTGTGGTTTTATCTCTTAGATTTTCTAGGTGTGTGATCAATTTGGTTGTTTCCTTAGAGACTTTAGGATATTTTGTTGAAATTTTCTTTTATTTCGTGTGTTAAAAGTTTTAATCATGGCTGAATTACCTAAACAATCACGTATAATGCAGGGGAAACCCCCTCAGTACACACCAAGCCAGTTAGAAAGACTTAAATCTGAAAAAGTACAGACATCAGGAAATGGATCCACTAAACATGAAGAAACATCTATAATTGTAGTAGATCAACATCGTATTGCACAAATTACTCCACATAGAGTTTCAATTTCCAAAATCATTGAACTTGTTTCTACAACTAGTGAATTATCAGATTTAGAACCTGAAGTTTCTAAGCCAGAGAACGTAACAGTTATATCTGAGATTACTTCTCCATTCCTTGATCCAACTCCTGATCGTCCTCATTCACCCATAGTCAAGTATCAGATCACAGAAAATCTTCCTCTTGGTCTCATTAGTATTGAATAAGTTAATGATACTGAAGAAGAATTAGGTCTTCCTCCTACTCAGGACTCTTTAGATCTTAGGCCAAGTGAATTGATTTATTATAGTCCTTTCAAATCAGATCCTTGGTATTCTCAGTTGGTAGACTTTCTACACAATACTAGTCTAAACTATTTGCCACCCTGAATTCCTTTTTACTCTATACCAAGAGGTTACAGACCTCCATTAATCATGTATGTTGAGTCATCGATGTTTTCTACATCTCCAGAAACATATCTTTATGGTGGTTCGTTTGTCCCTGCGGGATACCAGTCCCTTTCTGGTACTTTCTTAGGTGCATCTCCTTCTCCCAAAAAAATTATACCATCATCTTGTCCAACTAAATCAGATACCAAAATTGTAAATGTTGAACAAATTTATATGATGTCTGGAAACATTCCAAACCCTAATCCTCAAGGTTGTAATTTACAGCCTGGGGGGAAACCTCAAGTTAGTAATTTATAGCCTGGTGGGCAACCTCAAGGTCAATACATACCTCAAGGTCAATATCAACCTCAAGGACAATACATACCTCAAGGTCAGTACATACCTCAGGGTCAATATCAACCTCAAGGTCAGTATCCAACTCAGGGTCCACAACCTCCTTTAGGGAAAAAGTTCTACTTAGAACAAAAATTGTTTCAAGGAAATGGGAATTATCCAGCTAATTATCCAACACATGTTCCAAATTATGAACTTGGTTATGGTCCTTCCTATCCACAATCTTCAATGGGACCTTCATATTCTGGAGCTAATATGGTGTGGAATCCTTCCCAAGTTCAACAAAATTTGAAACCTAATATGCAAGTACCTTATTATCAAACTGGACAACTGATTGGTTATACCAAAATCAAAAAACCTGTCCAACCTTTTCATCCTATTGTTCAGGTACCTGCATTAGGCACAGTTCAGCAGCTTGGTCCGAGTACACCTAGAACTCCAACGTAAACTGTTGCACCAATTTCTATTCAAGCTACCACACATATTCCTGGAGTATCTACAACTCCTATTTTTACAGCTCCTCAAGTATCAGTACCAATTCCTCATGTTTCTATTCCACAGTCTATAGTCCAAACTACTGTTCAGATACCTGCAGGTCAACCTGGTACAAGTACAATTATAACAAGCCAACCTAAAATTGTTTATCCACCATACCAAGGGCAGTATCAATATGGACCTGTAGCAAAAAATCCAATATATCAGCATCAACCGTACCTTGGATACATGTATTAGATACCTACTCAACCCCAATATGGTCCGGTTAATCCTGGTTATCTAGGAGGCATTCCAATTCCAAATGCACAGGCTATTCCAGGATATCCTGGATATCCTCCTCCTGGAACTGGTATAGTTCCACGAGGTTATCAATTTAATCAACAGGACCCTAATTGTCGGTTGCCATTCATAGCAACTTTGGATTTACCTGATTTATCGTGCCTTACAAATGATCCAATCTATTATCTTTTGTATTGTCCGCCAATGCCAAATAATTTGCCTAGTGATATCCCGAAATTTGAAGCAAATCAGGAGAGGTCCCTTCTAACCATGTCATGACTTATCACCTTTGGTGTGCATCCAACTCTTTGATTGAAAATTCGATTCGATTAAGACTTTTTCAGAGAACGCTGATAGGATTAGCAACCAAATTGATCCAGGTGGATATTGGTGGCCACTTGGGGCCCCACCATTGTCTCTTTCAGTTTTTTTTTTCACAACTTACTATTTTTAGCAGTTTTTATGGTCCTGAACTTCTGGAGCCATTTTGAAGCCCCAAACGGAGATAGTATGCCGAAGTTACTTCCCTAGGAAGTTGAAACACCAATTTACCCAATCGGGGCCCATGGTTTTGGCGCTTCATCTCCTAGGGTTAGGTTTTTGGATGTTTAGAATTCTCCATCGTTTCTTCATAATAAATAGGCCCTCGAGCCTCATTGTAATATAGTTCAGAGGTCTGTAGTCACCACATCTCTTCTCAGAGATTTGCTACCAGCACCCTAGCTATTTTATTTCCATCATGTTTGTAAGAATATTTTTGTGATTTTATATCAATGAAATGAAGCCTTATTTCCACTTTATTTCTATGTTTATGGTTGTTTCTGTATTCTGTTGTATTCCTGCATAAATCTGGATTAGTGGTATCAGAGTGGTCTGCTTTTTCTCGATCCTTCTTTTCATGTCCCCAACGAGGTCTGGGTATACGGATTTAGGGCTCGATTAGGTGGAACCTTTGCAAGATTAGCCTCGCAAACCCCGACAGACGCCCATGGGGGACGAAAATAAAGATGAGGGAGTAGGAGATCCTATCAAAATATTGATCGAGGAGGCCCTAAAAAGACAAAGGAACGCGATGATGGATAAATTTTCCCAGATCCTTCAACAACTGCCCACCGGCAGCGCATCTACATCCAGCAGCCACTCTGGAGGCGTGACTCCCTTTAAGGTACAAGTAAACTTTGACATTCCCATATTTGAGGGTCAAATAGATGCAGATGTCATAGATAGATGGTTGAATCTATTAGAAGGATATTTCTTAGTTCATGACTTTTCCGACCAAGAGAATATTATTTTTGCACTCCTCAAAGCTACTCCCCATGTCAAGGACTAGTGGGAAACCTACTGTGAGAAAAAGGACAAGACGGAAACCTCTCTGTTCTCAGTCGTACCCACTTGGAATTCTTTCTGAGATGCCATCAAGGAATAATACTATCCTGTGGGGAGATATGAGGACAGGTACATACAATGGACCACGCTGTAGCAACAAATGGATCAATATGTGCATGAGCTAACAAATCTGTTCCATACCCTGCGCACAAAGTTGGGTATCAAAGATTTAGAGAAACATTTGGTGCTAAAGTATCGCGGTTGTCTGCACAGATACATTCAGGAGGAAATGGAGTTCCTCGGCATCTCCTAGCTTGGTATAGCATACCGGTATGCTGCCAAGATTGATCAGAAATTCAAATAGAAGAATCAAGACTTTGGATCTGCGAATAAAAAGCAAGGGAAAGGTGCCCCGAAACCGCAGAACAAAGGAAAAATCCAAGGCATGGTGGCCCAAGACAACCTGCCAAAGACACAATAAAATAAAAACACTGCGAGGCCAAATAAGAACACGGGAAAGTGGTGTGAGTTCCATAAGAGCTCCACTCACAACACAAGTGAGTGTCGGGACAAGCAGTCACTGGTGGCCGAGATGAGGGCTTTTGAATTAGATGCATGCTCCAACTCTGAATTAGAACCTAACAAGGTGAATGCCAAAGGGAAGCAGATTATTGATGTGGAGCCCAACACCACTGTTGCCATTACGAAGATCCAGAAGGAGGAACCAGAAGATCCAAAGGAGGCAAAGCGTCTCTTCCACTCCTAGATGTGGGTAAAGGGTTCCTCGCTACGGTTCATTGTCGACAATGGGAGCCAAAAGAACCTCATTTCAGTAGATGTCGTGAATCGGTTGGGCTTTCCGACCACAGCGCACCCACAACCATACACCATCAGGTGGCTTCACCAAGGACAGGATCTCCGCATCAGCCAACATTGCCGCCTTCCCTTAGCATCAAGCCCTTCATGGATGAGGTATTGTGTGACATTGCTCCTATTGATGTTTCTGATGTATTATTAGGCCAACCATACTTGTGGAAGTGACATGCTGTGTATGAGTCCTGGCCTCATGTTGTTATTGTTACTTTGGAAAATAAATTGTATAGGATACCAGAGGTACCACCGCCTCCCACTATCTCTTTGGTTACTGCAAAACAATGTAGTAAGCTCATTTCCCAAACCAGAAATTTTTTTTTCCCGATGATCCACCCCTAGGACAAGAAGAAGATTGTGGCCATGACCTCCAGATATGGCTCCTCTGCACGACAACAAAAAATAGACAAGGTTGTGGAGGAGTACAGGAACATCTTCACCTCACCCACAGGGGTGCCTTTACACTGTCAGGTCAAGCACCCCATTGACTTGACCCCAAGTGCGCTGCTACCCAATGGACTGATATATAGGCGCTCTGTTCTAGAGAATAATGAAATCAAGAGGCAGATTCAAGAGCTGCTGCAGAAAGGTCACATCTAGCCGGGTTCATCACCCTGTGGGAGCCCGATCGTGTTGGTACACAAGAAGGATGGGATGTAGAGACTCTGTATTGATTATCGGGTGCTGAACAAGATCACTGTCTGGAATAGGTACCCAATCCCACGGATTGATGACCTTCTAGACCAACTCAAAGAGGAAAAATATTTCAGCAAGATCGACTTGAAGTCTGGGTATCACCAGGTACCAATCGAACCCTCTGATGTGTGGAATACTACCTTCAAAGCCAAGGAGGGCATTTTCAAATGGCTCGTCATGCCTTTTGGATTGAAAAATGCTCCCGCAACCTTCATGAGGTTGATGGACGACATCTTGCATCCATTCACCAGCTCATTTGTAGAGGTATACTTGGATGACATTCTTATCTTCTTTAGAAATTATATAACTAATGTGTTATATATCCAAAATTATCCTGATCACACACTATTTTAACTTCATGCACAATAAAAAATCTATTCCACCATTGATCATCACATGCGGAAATTAAATCAATTGCAAAGCACACATGAAACCATAAAAATTCACACACATCAACACAGTGTTTTAACGCAAAATCCTGAAGCTAAAAACCCCAACTATCTGTATATAATATATGTCATAGAGATCATGTAACAATCCTCATACAAATCTGAACATGTCAAGCTCTCAGTACAATACAATCGCTACATACTAATCAGTTCTGATCTAGCAAATCCATGCACCGATCTTTGCCACCTACTAGCCTGCCTCTACTGCACAATCCCTGCTAAAGAATGGCTCTGAATGAACTCGAATCCACCTAGCTTGCACTGTGCAATCCTCATTGGCATCTCTACTGAGTGTTGGAAGCAATCAATGCATCACTATAGTCACAATTGATAGTCATCTTTCCCTTTCACCTATCTCTTCGCTGGTCCCCACTGAAATTGTCCATGCACTGTAGTTAACTGATGTCTTCTTCAATTGATTAATGAGTTAATATTTAGTGAATTAATTAATAATTAATTCACACTAATCTCACTAGTGTATCTATCAGTTAGACTAGATACAACTAGCTCAACTGTGTCTAACTGAGTTAAACTGAACATAACTCCACCAACTACTTCTACAACTCCACCAAACTCTGTCACATGAGTTCTAACTGAAGTCGTCTATGCAATAGCTCCACTAAACCCTCAAGAATAGTGTAATTCCTTCTGTCAGCTCCTGTGCCACATCTGTGCACTTAACTGAAGTGCTCCAAGAGAATAAGATAATGTTTAGAGTCCAAATATTATTAAGAGCTAATAATATTCGACATATCTATTTTTAGACTGGCAATCTAAAAATAGATTCCGCCCAATATGTCTAAAAATAGAAGTCCATATATTTTTCCAACTTGACCAACCACCCACAAATAGCATCTTGAAACTCATAGAATATGATCGACATGTCTAAAAATAGACATATTCTAAAAATAGACTTGCGCCAAAAATAGCCTGCGGGCCCAGTTAGTGAAGGCGAATCTTTTCTCTAAGCTCATCATATTTTTGAATCTCAACACTCCCTCTCAACAAGATAGGGATTAGCTGCCACCTCGATCCTGTCTCTATGGTATTCGAATTTTCTCCTGGTGAGCACCTTCGTCAGAATATCAGCATCCTGATCCTCTGTAGGAATGTAAGATAGCAACATGATCTTCCGCTACACACAATCTCTGATATGATGGTACCAGATATCAATATGTTTAGATATATCATGAAATACTGGATTAACGGAGAGTTTAATGCAACTCTGATTATCACAATATATCTCAGTATGATCTAAGTGTGAACCGAACAACCCGACTAGGATCTTCCTCATCCATATAACCTCGCATGCAGCCAAACTTGCTGCCATGTACTCGGCCTCCGCTGAACTGAGTGCCACGGATCTCTGTTTCCTGCTGTACCAAGAAACTATTGTAGGCCCGATACTGAAAATCCCTCCAGATGTGCTCTTTCTATCCGTTGGGCTCCCTGCCCAATCTGCATCCGTGAAGCCATGCAGCTTCACCTCATCTGACTGTCTGTACCATAATCCATATCCCGATGTGCCTTTGAGATATCTCAATACATGCTTGCTTGCTTCCAAAAGAGCTTGGTAGGCTTAACCATAGCTTGTGAAAGCTAGTTAACAACATAGCATATGTTTGGTTGTGTATTGACTAGATACACGAGCAAACCAACCAACTGTCGGTTAACAATGGCATCCACTACCTCTGCTGATGTAGCATCCTCTTTCCTCCAACCACTAGGAAGAGGAGTGTCGATAGGCTTGTAGCCTTGCATGTTGAACTTCTCCAGTATCTCCTGGGCATACTTGCCTTGAGATACAAACAATCCATCCTTCCACTGCCAAATTTCCAATCCCAAGAAATAATGAAGGAGGCACAAGTCCTTCATCTCAAACTCCTTTGCAAGATCAGCCTTGCATGAGAGTATCAACTGTTCATCACCCGTCAGTATCAAATCATCTACATAAAGTACAATGATCAGAAACTTATCCTCCACCACAATATAGCATAGGTTAGAATCCGCCTCACTCTTGGTGAATCCAAGTCCGGTGAAATAACTGTCTATCCATGTGTACCAAGCACGAGGTGCTTTTTTCAGCCCATACAACGCTCTTTTGGGCCCGCACACATGTGACTCGCTATTGAAGATTTCAAAACCTTCAGGCTGCTCTATGTACACCTCATCCTCAATGACTCCGTTGAGGAACGCAGTCTTCACATCCATCTGATGAATGTGCCAACCCATCTGCGTTGAGGGAGCAGGGATGGTCCGTATGGAAGAATACCTTGCGACAGGTGCAAAGGTTTCTTCATAGTCGAACCCCTCGATCTGTGAGAAGCCCCGGGCAAAAAATCTTGCCTTGTACTTATTAACACTCCCGTCAGCAGCTTGCTTCACTTTGTAGATCCATCTCGAACCTACCACCGATTTCCCTTTTGGCCTTGGGACAATCTCCCATGCACTGTTTCTGACAATCGAATCATACTCTTCCACCATGGCATCTACCCATGCAAGGTCCTCCACAGCTTCCTCGAAAGAACATGGTTCTATCACGATACACTTTCTCATCAGAGCCATGTATCTAGTAAATTGGTCAGGTGATTGTCTCTGTCTATGCTGTGATGTAGGGGCTCCTACATTCTACGCTACATCAAGATTCATTCGCTCATCTTTTGTAGTGCGCTTCCGCCCTCTGATGGTTGGCGCTGCATGAGTGGTTTATTCCACTCCATGAACCTCCTCTTGTGGCTGATTCACATTTTGAGGCTCATATTTAGGAACTAATAGCTCCTTATCTGCATGCACGTGTAGCTCCCTCTCAAGTGACAACTTCATGGCTTTCTCCTCATGAAATTTGATATCCTGTCACACAATAGTCTTCTGACTGTCTGGAAAATACACACGATAGTTGTGGGGTGTTTATGTGTACCCCACAAATATTCCAACCTCTGTGGTCAGCTCCAGCTTCTTCTTGGCATCCTTCATCACATGAATGTAAACAGGTGAGCCAAAAATCTTCAATTGAGAAATATCAGGCTTCTTACCAAAAAATGCCTCTTCGGGTGTACTCATGCCAAGTACTCTATGAGGACAACGGTTTTGCACATAAACCACAGTGTTGCATGCTTCAGCCCACAAGTGTATGGGAAGGCCCTGATCATGCAACATCGCCCATGCAACACCCATGATTGTTTTTTTCTTTTGCTCCGCGACCCCATTCTACTGTAGGTTATGACGTGCTATGAGCTCTCTTTGAATTCCTTCTACGCTGCAAAAGTCTTTGAATTAGCCAGAGATGAATTCACCACCATTCTCGCTCCTAAGAGCCTTCACCTGCTTCCCCGAATCTTTCTCAACCAGTGCCTTAAACTCACAGAACTTTGAGAATGTCTTGCTCTTCTCCTGCATGAAGAAGATCCATCACTTACGAGAAAAGTCATCAACAAATATCACATAATACCTGTGCTTTTCTGTCGAAGCTACTGAGAAAGGTCCACACACGTCTGTGTGAATTCTCTCAAGGATCATCATGGCGCGACTATCCTTCTCATGAAAGGTGGATTTCACAAATTTTCCCAAAGTACATCCCTTGCACTGATCTGACTGCACAAGTGTACCCTTGGGAAGCCCGGTTGAAATCTGTTGCAAAATTTTCAAAGTGCCATGGTGAAGATGGCCCAATCTCTTGTGCCATAATTCGCCCTCATCCCGACTCACCACTCCTTCTGCTTTGCCTGCCATTGTTTCATAGCCATCTACCTACAATTGATAAAGGTTCTTAACTCAAACCCCTATCCTCCAGGTTTCACCAGTTGCCTTACTGCGCAGGAAAGCCTTTCCCTCGCTAAAGACAACATCATATCCCTTGTCTTCCAACATCGCCAAAGAGATCAGATTCTTCTTCAATCCTGGAACATGCATGACATCCTTTAATATGAAAGGTTTACCAGACTCCCTCTCAAAGGAAATGGTCCCGATACCAGTCTCACTGTATCTACCATCATCTCCCATCTCGATGTGCACTCCAAGATCCTTCTCATCCAGATTAGTAAAAAAATATTTGTTTCTGACCATATGGAAAGACGCACCACTATCAAGAAACCACACTGATCCCATCACACTTAAGACCAAGCATGTGATCAGTGAAAAATCTAGCTCAAACTGTGAGGCTAAGGCCTCACCAGCTGCAGATCCAGCAACCTACTTATTTTTCTTCTTCTGTGGACAATTAGTGGTGTAATGTCCATGTTGGTGACAGTGAAAGTGCTTCACCTTGGACATGTCCTGCTTCTTTCCTTTCACAATGGATTGAGAAGGATTTTTCTTTCCCTTCCCTTTCCTTGCTTTGGCAGCCAAAGCAAAATTTTCTTCATCTTCATTCTTCGATGAAGATCCATCCCTGGTACTCCACCTTATCTCCTCCCGCACAAGATCCGACCAAATTCGCTCCCATCTTGACAGTTTCTCCCCACCATTGACAGAGTCCTTGTAGGAATACCAACTCTTCGGAAGCCCAAGGAGAGCCAAGCTCACCAAGTCCTCTTCATCTACAGTAACCCCCACACTTCCCAGCTCATCCCTGAACTGGAAAAACTTTGTGAGGTACTTGGGTATACTTTCGCCCTTCTCCATTTTTTTTTTCTGAGCTTGTCTTTAAGCGCCAACTTCCTCTGGTCGCTTTTGCTTTGGAAAAAGTCTGTCAAAGCTTTCGACATCAATAATGGAGAATATTTACCATGAAGGCTAGACACTATGTGATCCTTCACACCTTCCAATAGAATTCTTTGACATTTTTATGTCTTCTTTTTCCATGCGTCAAGTGCGGCAGCATCGCTAGAAGCCGGCTTAGGAACATCGCTATTGATGAACTCCTTCAACCCATTATCATCCAGCACCACCTCCATCCTGTCATTCCATGCAATATAATTCGAGCTGCCATCAAGGGCATACTCCAATCGCAATCCATTGAAAGACATTTCAATGAATGCTTAACTTCGACACCAAGAAAAAACTGCAGCAAATTCAAATTCCACCAGCACAAAACTCAACCGCTTCAATAATTTCAATCTCCTATATATGATCAATACTGCTCCAATACCATGTAGAAATTATATAAATAATTCATTATATATCCAAGATTCTCCTAATCACACACTATTTTAACTTCATGCACAATACAGAATCTATTCCGCCATTGATCATCAAATGCGGAAATTAAATCAATTGCAAAGCACACATGAAACCATAAAAATTCACACACATTAACACAGTGTTTTAACGGGAAAGCCTGAAGCTAAAAACCCCAACTATTTTTATATAATATATTTCATAGAGATCATGTAACAATCCTCATACAAAGCTGAACATTTCAAGCTCTCAGTACAATACAATCGCTACATACTAATTAGGTCCGATCTAGAAAATCCATGCACCGATCTCTACCACCTGCTAGCCTGCCTCTACTGCACAATCCCTGTTGAAGAATGGCTCTGAATGAACTCGAATCCACCTGGATTGCACTACACAATCCTCATTGGCATCTCTACTGAGTGTTGGATGCAATCAATGCATCACTATAGTCACAACTGATAGTCATCTTGCCCTTTCACCTATCTCTCCACTAGTCTCCACTGAAACTGTCCATGCACTGTAGTTAACTAATGTATTCTTTAGTTGATTAATGAGTTAATATTTAGTGAATTAATTAATAATTAATTCACACTACTCTCACTAGTGTATCAATCAGTTAGACTAGATACAACTAGCTCAACTGTGTCTAACTGAGTTAAACTGAACACAACTCCACCAACTACTTCTACAACTCCACCAAACTCTGTCACATGAGTTCTAACTGAAGTCCTCCATGCAATAGCTCAAATAAACCCTCAGGAATAGTGTAATTCCTTCTGTCAGCTCCTATGCCACATCTGTGCACTTAACTGAAGTGCTCCAAGAGAATAAGATAATGTTTAGAGTTCAAATATTATTAAGAGCTAATAATATTCGACATATCTATTTTTAGACTGGCAATATAAAAATAGATTCTGCCCAATATGTCTAAAAATAGAAGTCCATCTATTTTTCCAACTTGACCAACCATCCACAAATAACATCCTGAAACTCATAGAATATGATCAACATGTCTAAAAATAGACAGTCTAAAAATAAACTTGCGCCAAAAATAGCTTGCCGGCCCACTTAGTGAAGGCGACTCTTTTCACTAAGCTCATCATCTTGTTGAATATCAACATCTTCAGCCAGACTTGGGAAGAGCACCTCCACCACATCTAAGAAGTCCTCCAAACACTACGGCAACACAAGTTGTGTGCCAATTTGGAGAAGTGCAATTTTGGCATGACCCAGGTTCAATATCTGGGATACATTATTAATGAAAGGGGGGTGCATGTGGATCCAGCCAAGATCCAAGTCATTCAGGATTAGCCAGGCCCAACCACCCTAACTGAGTTTCACAACTTTCTGGGTCTTTCTAATTTCTACCGCAGGTTCGTGTTGGGATTCTCTCATATCACTTGGCCCTTGAGTCAAGTCACCAAGGGAGGAGCGAAAGAAAAATTCTATTGGTCGGAATCTCAAAAAAAGGTGTTCGTATAATTGAAACATCTCCTCTGTTCTTCCCCAATGCTCACATTACCATACTTGCAACAACCATTTGAGATCGAGACAGATGCCTCTGACTATGCTATTGGGGTAGTTCTTACTCAACATGGGCATCCAGTGGCATATCACAGTGAGACATTGTCTGACACAGTTTGAAAGTATCCCACTTATGAAAAATAAATGGTTTCCATTGTGCAGGCTTGTCGACAATGGAAGCATTACATTTTGGGGAAGGATACAATCATCCACACAGACCAACGACCCCTGCAGTTCATATAGACATAAGGGAAGTTGCAGAACGATCACCATCAGAAGTGGTCCACATACTTGCAAAAATTTCATTTGAACATCAAGTACAAGAAGGGTAGCACCAATAATGTTGCAGATTGCCTCAGCCGACCACTGATCGTGAACATAACCACCGTTCTCAACTCTTGTGGGCATGAGACTTCTAATTGGCCGCTTCTATACAAGTGCGATCTAGAATTCAGCTACACATACAAGGCACTTTTGGGGGGCATGCAAGTTCCAAATTTTCACCTCCAAGATGCACTATTATGTCACTTGGGACACCTTTGTGTTCCTTCAAGTGAGCGTGCCAAGATGATATGGGAAGCACACTACAGTCGAGCTGCTGGGAATTTTGGGGTCAAGAAAACAGTGGTAGTACTGCAGAAGTATTTCTATTGGCCAAACCTTCGACAGGATGTTGGGAAGTACATCAGATCCCGCACTGCTTGTGCCATTACCAAACCGACCATCAAGAAGAAAGGGCCCTATACTCCACTACCTACCCCTAGTCGACCTTGGGAATCCATCTCCATGGATTACATGGCATGCCTTCCTTCTACTAAGCATGGAAATGACTGTGTTTTCGTGGTCGTCGACAGATTCTCAAAGATGGCCATTATGGCGGCCTGCAAGAAGAATATCACAACAGAAGCCACTGCTAAACTCTTCTTTGAATGAGTGTGGGTGTACTTTGGGATCCCATAGTCTATCATATCAGATCAGGATAGCAGGTTCCTCAGCACATTTTGGTCCAGCCTCTGGTCAATGTTGGACACCAAGCTCACCAAGTCCACATCTTTCCATCCCCAAACTAATGGCTAGACAGAGTTCTTCAACAGGATGATTGTACACATTTTATGCATGTACAATTCAAAGCATCCACGCACATGGGATGAGAGCCTTCCCTATGTACAACACAGTTATAACCGGGTTCTCCATAGCTTAACCGGCCACAGCCCCTTTCAGGTGGGCTTGGGATTCCAACCACTATGTCTCATTGACGTATCCATGCCATTCATAGCTACTCAAGTCGATTCGGCTCATGTCCAGTCTAAAGTTGACAAAGCAAGCAACTTCATCGAGAAAATTCAACACATCTGCCAACAAGTTCATGACATATTGGATAGAGCCAATGCTAAGTATAAGCAACAACATGATCAACATCGGGTACCACACAACTTCCAGGTGGGCAAAAAAATGTGGCTACATTTGCATAAGGAGCGCCTCAATGGACCCCACTGCAAGATTTTACCACTCTGATATGGGTCGTACACCATCACCAAGGCTAGAGGGAACAATGCCTTCGAGCTCAGTATTCCACCATTCCTTGGTTTGCACCCAGTATTCAATGTAGATCACCTTCATCCCTACTTCCCACCTCTATTGGACACCTCTGACATTGCAGAAGAACTCACACCAAAAGAGTTAAACCCAGACTGCATGGAACAAGCCGCCACAGACTGTATCATGGACATGCAAATCAAGAACACTCGCCGACAGAAGATCCAACTATATCAGGTTGTCAAAGCTGGCCAACTCCTGCACCAAGGCAAGTGGTTCACCAAGGACCAAGTTCAATAGAAGTTTCCTCATCTCATGGAGTAACTCAACGCAATGGGGACCATTGCTTCCTAAGCGGGGAGGAGTGATCCAGGTGGATATTGGTGGCCACTTGGGGCCCCACCATTGTCTCTTTCAGTTTTTTTTTTCACAACTTACTATTTTTTGCATTTTTGCGGGTCCTGAACTTCCGAAACTATTTTGAAGCCCAAAATGGAGATATTATTCCGAAGTTATGTCCCTAGGAAGTTGAAACACCAATTTACCCAAACGAGGCCCATAGTTTTGGCGATTCATCTCCTAGGGTTGGGTTTTGGATGTTTGGAATTCTCCATTGTTTCTCCATAATAAATAGGCCCTCAAGCCTCATTGTAATACAGTTCAAAGGTCTGTAGTCGCCACATCTCTTCTCATAGATTCGCTACCAGCACCCTAGCTATTTTATTTCCATCATGTTTATAAGCATATTTTTTGTGATTTTATATCAATGAAATGAAGCCTTATTTCTGCTGTATTTCTATGTTTATGGTTAATTCTGTATTCTGTTGCATTCCTGCATAAATCCACATAAAAAATTGAATTACCACGTGGCTTGTTTAACAATTTCAATGCCTTAACAACCACCTTCTTAACTCATTTTCAGTTGCCAGACAGATATGAATATGGCACGAAATTATTAACTTCACTATACTGTCTGGTACTTTGTACGAGAAAATTCCAGATTTATTGTGTCCTGGTCAGATAACAACAACTCCCTAAGGGTCTCATGCCGCTGATGGTGTAATTGGTTCAGTTAGTACTAATAAGACTAAGAAGAAATCTTCCAAGATTACTTCTCCTATAATAACTTTACCTAATTCGCCAAAAGGAGATTCTTCCCTTGAAACTTCTGCCAACATTC
Source organism: Pinus albicaulis (assembly GCA_034641835.2). Lineage (NCBI taxonomy): Eukaryota > Viridiplantae > Streptophyta > Pinopsida > Pinales > Pinaceae > Pinus > Pinus albicaulis. Next base: position 156,677,346 of record CM076577.1, on the reverse strand, counting down.
ACATTGTAGATTCCTCTACAACTAAGTCTAAATCTGAAAATAATAATAAAGGGAAGAATAAAGCAAACAAACTTCATCTCCCAAAGAAAAAAATGAGAAAAATGAGTTGTCTGATGATAAATGAAAACCTCGTTATACTTGTCTTATCTGTGACGAGGATCATTTCACCAAGGAATGTCCGCATAGGTCTAAGGTATCTAGGTTTGTAAAAGGTTCACCAACGCCCGTTGTCTTAAAGGATCCTTTTCTTGTTCAATATACCAAAATTATTGGATCTTATAATACATCAACAAATATTTTGATGATGTCTCAAGTAATGGTTGCGACTCGATCACAAGACTATGGAAGTAAAAATGCTATTACTGGTAAAGAAGTAGAAAATTATAATTCAGTACCAGCTACATATCCTCTGGTTTCTGATCCACTTCATATTGAGAAACCCAATCCTGATCTAGTAATTAAACTTCCTGCTAAAGGTGTGCTTCAGAAATAAGCTTTCAATCCACACGCGATAGCTGCTCAGAACTACAACATTGTTGAAGTTTTAGAAATATCTCCTTCAGCAATGTTGGCCTTAGAAGTGTTGCAATCATGTCCGACACAAAGGAAATTACTCTTATTAGTTGTTGGATTTGTATATATTCAGGATTCGAATCTCATGGTCTTCGATTTAGAAAATTTTACACCATGGCTCCCTCATCAAATGGCTTTTCAGATTCCAGTACTAGTCAAAAATAGATGTTGCTTTCGTACTGTAATTGATGAAGGAGTGTTTATGTGTATTATGTCGTTAAACTATTGGAAATCACTTGGTTCTCCAACAACTTAACCAATCTCCAACAATTCTCAAAGATTTTTATGGAAGAGGATTCCATCCATATGGAATTTTGCAGGATCTACCTATAGAGGTTGAAGGTAAAACTGTTAATTTAGATGTGGAAATCGTTGATGCCCCTCTATAGTACAACCTTCTTTAAGATCGAAGTTGGTCTTATGCTATGACTACTATCATGTCATCTGTCTTTCAATTAATCATGTCCTTATCAAGGAAATATTGTGAAAATCGATGATCTCTCATATTATTCGTCTGACCCAGCTTCTACAAATAGTATTCAACATGTTGGAAAATCAACTATACCTTATGAGGATGTTGGAGTAGGTTTAATCAAATATTCCACCTTAATGGGAAATTTTTCGATGCCTCCACCTAACATACCGCATACTATTGCTAATAATATCAATATGATTACATCAAGCACTATTCCATCTGATGACCCTTGGATAGTGCCTTTAGAGTCAAAACTGGATTCTTTCAATGGTGAGATGCCTTTGAGTCCTTTTGAGATAACATATCAAGTAGTATAGTCATTTTCCAATCCTTCATCAAATGATTCTGATCTAATGAATGTGATCAATGAGAAATCATTTTCACCATCAAGCTCAGCTATAACATCAATTCCTGATCCTTTTCAACAAGTGTTTCATACTCATGAAAGCATTCATGAATTATTGTCTATAGATGAATTACCATGGGATGATCTTCATCATAGGTCATCATTTTTACCTGAGCTTGATATATTTGAAAATAATTTTTCATCTATTTTTACAATTGACTATTTCAAAGAACCCTAGAGTCCAATATCAATTACAAATTTGGATTCTGAAATCAATTTGGGAAATATCTCTTATATGGCTCTAATTAACATATCAGTTAAACCAGGAGTTGTTGAAAACATTCATATAGGCGCTTCTTATAAGTTAGATGAAATTAATACATATAAAGCCCTATTTCAATAATTATGTGACATATTTGCCTGGTCTTATGAAGAAATGCCAGGAATTGATCCCAAGATTGTCGTTCATGAAATAAAAACTTACCTAGATGCTAATCCTATCAGACAAAGATTACGTCTGATGCATCCACGAAAAGTTGCTACTATTAAAGCCGAAGTTGAGAAATTACCAAAATCAGGTTTTATTTATCCAATTCCTTTAACGAATTGGGTATCTAATATCGTTTGTGTTACTAAAAAATAAGGAACTATACGAGTATGTGTCGACTATAGGGATATTAACAAAGCATGTCCAAAATACAATTATCCAACTCCCTATATCGATCAAATCATTGATGATTGTGCTAAAAATGAAATGTACTCATTTATGGATGGATTTTTTGGGTACAATCAAATAAACATACTCCCTGCTGATCAACCAAAAACAACATTCATTTGTCCTTAGAGAAATTTTTCTTATTGTAAACTACCCTTCGGATTAAGAATGTTGGAAAATGTCTTATGCTTTTCATGACATTAAACACATTGTGCAACCTTATCTCGATGATTCACCTGCTCATTCATTCCACAGGGAAGATCATCCTACCCATTTAAGAGAAATTTTTATGAGATGTAAGCATTATAAGATTTGGTTGAATCCCCACAAATGTGTTTTTTGTTTTCAATCTAGTAGATTATTTGGATTCTTTGTTTCGAAAGCAGGAATTCGTGTCGACCCATTGAAGGTTGAGGCTATTATCAATTTACCTCCTCCTTCCACACATCGCCAACTCCAAATTTTGCAAGGGAAAGAAAAATTTATGTGTAGATTTATCCAGAAATATGTTGAGTTAACAAAAGGCTTTACCAGGTTGTTGAAAAAAAATGTTCCTTCTATTTGGGATGAGATCGTTGATTGATCTTTTGATGCTTTGAAACATGTGTTGACCCATGCACCGTTATTGCATCCACCAAATTACAGTCAGGATTAGTTTTTATACCTAGCAACCTCTAATTCCACCATTGGAATGGTATTAGTTCAAGAGGATGAATTCCACAATGAGAATGTGATTTACTATATTAGTCGGAATATCAATCTGACTGAAATTAAATATTCACATGTGGAGAAATTTTCCTTGGTAGTAGTTCAAGCTGTCCAAATATTCCGTCATTACATATTGTTACGAAAAACAACTGTGATATCTAATTGCAACCCAATGATGTACATTTTGACTAAACAATTAGTTAGGGGAAAATACTCTAAATGGATTGTTATCCTTTAGGAGTTTGATTTAGAATTTGAAAAATACAAATCAAAGAAATCATTGGTGTTCACCAAACTTATGTGTGAGTTCCCAAATATTGAGACAGAAACTGTGGTAGAGCATCCGATTGTTGATGAATCTCTATTTCTTATCAATACATTAGATCCATGGTATGGATATATCATCATTTATCTCCAAACCCAAACCTTTCAGCTTGAACTCTCACGTTCAAATCGATGAAATATCCGTTACCAATCTCAGCAATACAATATTTTTGGAGACACACTTTGTCATCGTGGTATGGATTTTGTATTTCGACGATGTTTAACTCATGAAGAGGCTGAAATTTTTTTGAATGAAAGCCACTCTGGAGCGTGTGGTGGTCATATGTCTGGGTATGCCATAGCCCAAAAGATATTGCACGTTGGTTATTTTTGGTCGTCATTATTCAAATATTGCATTCTCGTGGTCCGAAAATGCCACAACTGTAAAATATTTGATTGAAATATGTGCACCACCAACTCCTCTTCACCCCATAATTGTTGTCAGTTCTTTTGCAAAATGGGGCATTGATTTCATTACATGTAACCCTCACTCGGCCGGGAGGTATGGGTATATTATTCTCGCAATAGATTATTTTACCAGATGGGCTAAGGTGATGCCTACATTTGCGGCATATGGAAAAACATCAGCTATGTTTGTATTCAATCATGTAATTTCTCGTTTCGGTGTACCCCAAGCTATTATTACTGACCATGGGAGTCATTTTCGAAATATCATGATGACCGAACTTTCTGATCAACTTGGTCTACGCCATGATAACTCTACTCCATATTACCCGCAGGCTAATGGTCATATTGAAGTCGTTAATAAAGTTTTGTCCACAATGATTAAAAGGATAATTAGAATTCATAAATCAAATTGGCATACCATTATTTTTTTAGCACGATGGGCATATCGAACCTCAACAAAAAATGCAACAGGGTTCACTCATTTTCAACCGGTTTATAGTTTAGAAGCTATGTTACCTATTGAATGCGAAATAACATCACTCCAATTAGCCATAGAGTTACTACCAGCTACCTCTGAAGAGGAAAAATGCTTTTTGTACTTAGAAAAATTAGATGAAACTCGGTGCACCGCTGCATTAGCAGCCAAAGCTCATAAAAAATGTGTTAAAGCTCAGTATGATCGAAGTGTTACACCTCGTGTTTTTTCAGAAGGTGACCTATTATTGGTATACGATCAAGCTAACGATAAGCTAGGAGCTAGGAAATTCAAACCAATGTATCCTGGTCCTTACATTGTCAAGCGAGTGCTTGCAAAAGGGGCTTATGAATTGACTGATTATGACGGGGTCTCTTTAGATAAACCCAGAAATGGACTTTATCTGAAGAGATATTATGCTTGATTCTTGTGTGAAGATCTCACTTGTACATTATTTATTTTTCTAAGTTAGATGCTTTCGATTAGATGAGTGTGTCTAGTTTAAGTTTGCTTTTACTACTATCACTTCTTATCTTGATTACTCTTGATATTGCAGATGTCGACATCCCTTCAAACGTACATTGGTTTTGCTGATGGTGCCTGTCATAGTACAGGGAATATTTCTTCTGCAGCCTGAGTTATTTATTCACCCACTGATGAGTTAGTTTTTATGCATGGGGTAAGCCTTGGTCAAACAATGAATAAAGTTGCAGAATATAGCGCAGTGATTAAGTTATTATCTAGTGCCATTTCATTTGGCATTCGACATTTGATCATTAGGCTAGATTTAGAACTCATTGTATTACATTTAAATGGAGTATACGCAATTAAAAATCCAATGTTATTGAGATTATTTTTGAAGGTTCGTCTCTGGGAAAGTCAATTTGATTACATCGAATATCAATACATTCCAAGAAAATTAAATAGATTGGCTGATGCATTAGCTAATAATGTTATAAATATAAATTTTCAATGTTAAAATAGTAAACCAAAACAACATCCAATATGTGTTGAACAAGATAGCCAGAGAAAGTATTAATATCATAGATAGGATTTTTTGTTTTCAAAAATATTACATCATCTGCAATCATAGGTTTAAAACACCTTATGATCAGAAAGATAGTGATACAAAAAAAAAATACAATAGTCCATGGTGATCATCCACTATCCATGGTGATGATCATGGCAGTAAACTATCACCTGCGCCACCCTGCGGAGGAATCTCCTAAACTGGCCAGGAACACCAGTAACGTGTCTCTGGAGATGAAGAGGAATATCATTCGTCAATTTCTTTGGGATATCTATAGTCAACCTCTATAGGTTGTGCTCCAAGTCAGTAAGGATTTCTACTGCCTGATTTTGTGGCTGTGCAACAGGCTCTGTTCGCTTCCTTTAGTGGCTGGCCTTAGTGGACCAACATCTGCATTTAAAATTTTGTTATTAGTATTGGATGATCAAAAATAAAATTAAAAATTAGAGTTAAAACACATCAAAATTATTCATTTACTTGATTCATCCCATTGTGCTCCTAGAGGTAAGGACATCTCTGGATCATCTCGGAAATCTATGCCCACATACGGGAAATCCTCAATAGCAAGAATTTGGTTATGAAGCCAATGAAAATATGTTGGAGTGAATCAAACTACCACACAACCATCGCCACCATGGCGGGACATCAGTTCAACCCATCGTACCATACGAGGCTCTCTAGGTTCACCAGGATCAACAGAGATTAGTTGAGGGGCTAGAGATGGAATCCTCTCCAAAGAAAAAGAAACCAAGATGGCACCATACCCAAAGTTTTTCAACTTTGAGTTTTTTTCTCTGGTCAATTGGCCTTTCATATTGGCCAATACCCTTTCACACCAATTGAAAATGGTACCTCTATAACAGTCGACTGCTGTCTGCATCTGAGACTTGGTAGCCACATGTGGAATTACGCTCCCACACAACCTGGTCACGGTGAACGCAATGAATTTAAGATCAAGACGTAAGACAATATTTATATATACACGGTTATCTTTGGGATTAGCTTCTTCACTGAAAAACTCGTGTTTATAGCTAGCAATAGGCAGGCCACCTTGCCTAGCTCCAAACAAAGAAATATGTTCACCTCGTTTGGATAAACCAGTGAGAAATTAAATGTCTTCAAGCTCAAGTTCAAGCTTGTGATCACCAATGATAAAAGATTGTTCTTAGACGTCCCATTTGTTCACCAGCGAGGTCATTAGTTCCACTTGTGCCCTCATTCCCTAAATTTCCCAGAATTAATACAATCCACAATTTCTCAACACACGCATTGTGGCCGGATTATTCATAGCCGCATTATCTACCTCTTCGTGCTCACGTTCTCTCCACTCTAACATTGTGGAATAATCTGCAAATGGATGCATTTTAAGGTTAGAAGCTTTTAGAGAGTGTATTTTTAACCATTTTTTAGAGAGTTTAATAATTTTCCTTTTCTCACGGTGCCTCTGTAGTTTTTATATAGAGATAGTGCGGACCCCTACACGCACTCTTCATAAAAACCACGGTAGCCCGATAATTTTCCTTTGGGAAAAATATCGGGGTCCGCAGGTAACCAATACATGACTTGCAGACCCTCGAGAGTGGAATTTTGAACCTATTTTCCTCTTAAAAAATAATTTCAAAAATTAAAAAGAGAATTCAAATGGATGAAAATGAAGAGAAGAGTGTTGTAGATTACCTAAATTCGACAATTTTCGATTTGAGCGGTTGATTCTCACGTTATTACCTCTGGAACTTTTTCTACCAAGAGCTCTGAACTTTCAACTCTGAATACAAAAGGTGAAAATGACTTTGTTGAACTACTTTTTATAAGATTTTTTGAATTAATAAAATATTATTTTATTTTATTTTCACTTTAAAAAGTTATTTTTCAAAATGTTTTAACTTATTTGAAACAAGTATGTTTAAATTTTCGAGTTTATGTGCAGAAAACAGGTTTTTCGGGTGAAAAGAATTATTTTGATGATGAGTACAATTTTATCACTTTTTTGAGCTCTTGAAAATTACGAAAAAGCGAAGCCCTGGAGTTCTCTTTTAAGCCCTTTCCAGACACTCTAAACATGAAAATATTTCCAAGTACTTGATTATTCAAACTTGTTAAAGGAAATGAACAGTCGTCCTTTCAGTGTAAGTTTAACCCTTTTCCGGATTGAAATGGATTGTTTATGAAAAAGGTATACATTGACTAATCATGGTCAATAGAGTTCTCTCCTACATTATTTTATCCTTTTTGGGCTTCAGACACTAAAATTATGAAAAAGTACACCCACGGAGTTTTCTTAAGTTTTTCTTCTGACTCCCTAAAAATGAAAAACATCGAGTTTCACCTATATTGAACTCGTTAAAACTTAACAGTAAAGGGCCTGTCAATTACAAACAGGAACGAACCACTCATTCTTAGGGTTTGATTTTAATACTAAGTTGGACTCATCCGAAGGAGGAGCTTATACAACAACCAAATGTTATCCTTCTCAAGCTTGTCAAAAATAAAGAGGTACTTTCCAGAAATGGTGGGGGAAAAAGAGAAAATGAATCCAGTTGTCACCCTTGTTTTGAAAAGAAGTATACCACTCTTGAACACGACACTTTTTGTCACACTTGTACCTGGGTTGGGAAAATTCTTTGTCTAATAGTTAATCAAACCACATTGAAAGTATTCAGTCGTTTTCTGGGTCTTAGCTTTAGGTCAATTGTTACCAAACCATCTGCAGTGTCATTATGTGTTCAAGAGATAGTTCAAATAAACCATTCATTGTAAACATTTGTCTCCATTCGCGTTGACCATCCCTAAGTTAGTCCTTGCTAAATTTTCTTCAAAAATTGATCTAATAGTTTCGTGTCATGGGCTTTCCTATGATGGGTTGCTTTCTATCGATGAAAACACATCATCTATAAATTTGATCTAGAATCATATTAGTACCTTGGGATCTGCATGACCTAATGGCAGGTTTCTCGCCTTCGACGACAGGTTGCATCACTGACCTTCAATCGAATGATTATGTGAAGTGTTCAATTCCAAATCATTCATTCACATTTCATGGATTTTATTGAGTACTTTGAGAGCCATTGTCATTATTGGTGTTTTCTCTCACACTTGTTAGTAGTTCACATCATTGAATGGTAATCAAGTGGTTTCTACCATGTTTGACTTCGACACAATCAATCACATGGATAGAATCGTACTAGTTCAAGGAGTAGAAATCAAGATCTTGGATCTAGTTTCTACCATCCAGGCTGCGAGGAGTTTTATTATTCATTATACAGTAGACTACTTATGATCAGATGGCTGCATCCATTTTGTGTCTACTATTGATGTAATTCTAAAATCATTTTTGTATCAGAACATGTGGTTAGTTTTGATCTAAGTATGGGAATGCCTATCTCAGCGATGATATACATATATATGTTTGCATTGAATATTTTTATAGGTTTCGACTGGTATTTCCGCAACCTAATCCTCTGATGATAAAGCACTTCACTCTGCAGAACTACTTTAGACTTCGCGCCTTAGGGGGGAATTTTTTACACTAAAATTTTTCACCATGACATTTAGTTGTCTGTATGGGTTCATAATTACCTATTTTATGCTCCCTTAGAGGTCCAAAACCATAAAATTCCTAAACCAAGTCTTGGAATTGGAGAAAAGCTCATTAAAACCCCAAAAAGCCTAACTCCGCACTTTTCCTAGCTCTTACCTGTGGTACTGTGGTTTCTTGCTCAATAACCTGTGGCACATCCCACACGTTCTGCTTACTAAAATTGCGGACCCCTGTAAAAGTTAAAATAAAAGAAAAATTAAGTTCTATAAGCCCAACTAGTTGAATATTCTCCCAGCTGAAGGCTTCTAGAAGCATAATCGGGTCGAGCTTCACCCCTTCATTCATGAACCTCTATCCCTTCATTAATGGAGATTATCCCTTGGTATTTGGAGCTAAAATCCCTTTATGAGAGGAATTTATCCCCCTCTCTATGGAACTAAAACCTCCTTCATTCTCCTATAAATTTAACTCATATTTCAGTCTCAAGGGTACTGACTAGGTACTTCTTAATTTATAGAAGATAATTGCTGAAGAAATTATACTCTCTATACTTTGCATCATTGGTATGAGAAGGATCACATACTCATATCCATAGTTTCATGCTAGTTCAGAGAGGAGAAAGCTTTCCATACTGAAGGAAAATGACTGTTCAGGACCCCGGAAGAACTTGTATGACATCAAGGTGACAAGGTTGTAAGGATACTTCTTATTATACAAGTTAATAGAAATGGATTCTATTTTCTCATTAAGTAGTTCATGCATCTCTTTGATTAATTTAATTCTTAGATTCCTTGATCACTGAGATAGATTATTGTTTATGAATTATTATATCTTGCAGGTGCTTTTAATCATTTTTATTTTCTTTGAATGTAGGTCTTACATGCTGAATTGACCTCTTTTGGAGAAACTGGATTGAATATTACAGCAAGCATTGGACTTTAGGTAGGAGCATCTCCTCTTACTTAGTTGATTAATAATTCTGAATCACAATAGTCTAGATAAAATGTTTTGCATTTGGTTGTTTGTTTCTAGATATCTTTAGGATACTAGGGAGATCGTTTTTGTCTGCAAGAAGGATTTTATCTGCATAACAAGGAGCGAGGGATGGATTGGTTTGAGGAGGTCCTTTAGGGGGAATTTGAGATGATGATGGGATAGATGATGAAACAGTAGATGTTTGGGAAACCTCGGGGATGTGAAGGGTTTCTTGCTGGTATTGAATGAGGGCTTTTTCAACAGTGTAACTTAGGGTGTTGGATAAATTTTCTAGTTTGTAATATTGTCTCCAAATTTTGACATCAATCTCATTTGAAGCCTCAACAAATGAGGGGTTTAACTCTAATATCCAATGTTCATGAATTATTATATTCAATTCAGCCTCAGATTTGGTTCTAAACAATGACAACTCAAATTTGGTATCAAAGAATAAATCTTGAATGGCTACCAAATAAGAAGGTAATGAAAAGGATCTTACCAAATCTCAACGAGGAAAATCCAAAGAACTTGAAGCTAGTTGAGATCATTACTTCCTTAGAATTATTTCTGGATCTTCGATGGGAGAAACCATATCTAGATCAGGGTTAGACCTAGTATATTTTCTTCAAGAATCCATATCTGCTATGTGGCACTGCAATTATGAAATCAACCTTATGAAACTCGATCCTATCATCCAAAGACCAGTTTCTGATAAATATTTGTCATACACCCATGGAAAATTTATCTTTTTCATTCCCCAGAAACAATGCTAGAATGTTATCACTCTGCTAGATTCCCAAGGATGAAGAAGGAATCCAAATAGAGGTAACCACATAACAAAATTTTGGCTTAGTCACTAGCCCTACCAAACCGGAGAGGGCTCTCTCCATAAGGTCACAACCAAGAGGGTTGGAAGAATTAGGATTTTTAGGCTAGATATGAGGTGAAAATTTTGTTTTGATTTCATTGGGATGGGTTTCACTGGATGAAGATATTACGTCAAGGGAGCCTGGTCAGGGAAAATGAGATAGGGTTGCAAAGATTCAATGAGGAAAGGTACGAATAATGATTAACACTTTAAAGATGATTTTGATGAGATGGTTTTAATATTGATGATAATGTAGGAAGTGCACGGGAGATGTATTCTTCCTAAACAGAGGAAAATGGAAAATTACAATATCTTTCCCTAAACAGAGCATGCGAAAGCATGTGTTCTGCCTATCAACTTGAAATAAATCATACCATAGAGATGTAATTAACATGAAGACAATACATTATAACATATAAAACTGAAGGAAAAACAATGATAAACATCATACCACATGTATCCCAAAAAAATAACTGCATCTCTTCTTTCTTAACTGGCCAAAATGAGTACAATATTTTCCTTGATCAACAAGATAGCATCCAAAAAAATTCCAACCCTTGATAAGAGTGAATAAAGGGACTAAATAGACATCAAAAAAACATTCACTCATCCTCAGGGGTCGAATCCATGAGGTGAGGAATATATCCACAAAGTATTGAACTGAAAGTTGAAGTGTAGGATGGTCAAAGTGACTCATTCCTAATTAAATTCAAAGTGATTCATTTTGACTCAATGATAACTTTTACCCAATGAATCTACCCCTAGGTAACTTATCCATAGCATAATTACATTTAACATCATTAATTACATAGGTAGAAACTTGAGTTTCTGAATAAAAGTCAAAATTTCAGAGAAATTTCAAAAATATAAGAAAATGGACATTTGTGCCCTCCATGTGTCATTTGCACCCTCACGGTGTCATTTTCACCCTCGTAGTGTCATTTGCGTCCTCCATTTTCAAGACCACTTTTGGCTGACTTTCAGGTGTCCAAATCAGGCCCAAGATGGCTTGTTTGAAAGCCATTCAAGTCCTCTTTCTGAATATGCCTCCATTTTTTAAAATGAAGCTGATTTGACCCCTCAAAATGTCATTCTCTCAATATTTGTATTTGCACAACGCCTATGCCAAAACAGGGGCAGAAATGTGATTTTAAGGTAGTTTTTTGACCTTTTCACATGTCAAATATGCAAACCAATGTTGGAAACATGGTATTCTAGAATGAATTTGTCTTTACGAATCCAAAAGCAGTCTTCCTTCCCTCAAAAAGTTCCCCAAACATTTGCGTAGTGCCTAAGGCGTTGTGCAAATGACCAAATTTCTGCTAAATGCATATTAAAAAAAACTCAGAAAATCCCAGATTTTGCAAAATAGTTTCAAAATTCCTCAAAATTGGTAGAATGGCTGATGATGATGTGGCTAGGCTTGGAGGGAAGCCTATGCAAGTATCTCCAATTTCTTCTTCTTCTCCATGGCCAAATCTTCCATTTTTGCATTGGCTCTTTTGAGCTTGGCCATTACAATTTTCTCCTTTAGAGCATGATGTTTTAATTTCCTCCTCAATAGTTCATTGTATTTGTTAGCCTTTTTAGGAGCTTATCCAAGTTTTGATTAGCTCTATCAAGCCATTGTTCCCTATTCTCATTGATCACTATGGCAAGTTGCTCATTTATGGTTAGGTGATTAGCAAACTCAGCCTCCCTTTGGCTTTCTAGAGCTAGAGATTTTAGCCCTCTAGTTCTAAGTCTGCTTCTTGGTACTTGTTCATCATGTTCATCAAGAAATCCATACTTTTCAAGTGTCTCATCTAGCATAACTTTTTCCTTTTCTGACTCCCTTTGAGCAGTGATATACTTGACCTCATCAATGACCTGTTTAGTCTTCAATTTCTCATTCTCCTACTCAAGGAAGTTTATAACATACTTGGCCCTATCAAGATAAGTTTGTAGCTCCTTAATCTTGAAAAAATTTCCTTTGATGGATGCATCAATTATTTTGTCATTTTCATCCTCATCTAGGTCAACAAACTGAAATTCCTGTTATGTTTCGTGAAGGTCCTCCTCATCATGAATGAATGCCTCAATCACCTTTTATTTGCCTTTGTCCACATGTTTTGTTGTTGTAGAAGGCATGGCCCCTTCCACTTTGTGTGGAGTAAACACATTCTTGTGGCCTCTCTGGTAGGTTTTTGGCAATGGCTCAACCTCAACCATATTAGCCCACTTAGGTTCACTGTCCTAAATCCTGCTAGGTGACCCAATGTCATGATGAGATGGAGATGAAGGAGGTGAATGGGATTCATCTTATGATGATGAATGTTTTATGGGATGAGATGGAGGGATGGAAGTGGATGGCTGGGATGATGAAGGGACATTTTTTTCATGCTGAGTACATGGCTCTTTGAAAATATCATTGGCTATGAAGGTACTCCATGCAATGTTTAGTTGATTAAGATGGTAGAGGACTATGATTTTAATGAGGGAATTATGGAATAGAATCCTCATTTGTTGTTCATACTCCTTTTTCTAGGAAATTTATGCCATCTTATCTATGCTCCATAAAATGTAGTGGGGTATGTTAAGCATCCTTACCCTAGTGAAATGCAATAAGAGCCGGATGTGGTAGGAATAAAGCCTTGAAAATCTACCTTCACATGAAAAGTATTTCATGATGATCTTCATCATTGGTGTATATTTGTCCAGGAGGTCAGAAAAAGGAAAGAACCTCTTGGTCACATTCTTGTTTCTTGGTTTAAAAAAAAGTCAAGGTCATGTTTCTCCAAATTACCTTTCTTGAACCACTTCTCCCCAATATTTGGGATCCCGGTGGCAGCTAAAAGAATAGCAATTGATATTGTAAAAATGACTCCAGCTAAATTAACAGACTCCAGCTAAATTAACTTGGTTGTCATGGAGTCCAGATATGAAAAGTCTGGTTATCATGGGATGGTGTTTGACCCTCTGAATTTTCTTACAGAAATCATAATAGCTAACATGTTTGAAGCATGTCAAAGTCAATGGAGAAGCCAAGAGTTCCCTAGTGCTGATAGGTTCAAGTATGAGTACTCTCCCCCCTATATGTGGCCTCCTCTCCTTTGTTTCCTATCCCTCACTGTATGATGTGTTTTCTTCCTCTTCTTCCATGGTGGTTTTATCAAACCCCTAGGGAAGTGGATTGTGTGAAAAATGTTTTAGGAATGGGGAATGGGAAAGGGAAAATGAAGGAGATGGTGCTAGGGATGTATGAAATGGGGGAGGGGATAGGGAGTAGTAGTATGATGAGATTTAGGATGGGGATTTGGGGATTGGGAGCCTAGGTAGCTATAACACCTAGGGCTTAGGGTTTTGGGAAAAAGGGTTAAGGAAAGGGAATTTCATAAAACAGGGGTTTGGGAATGGGTATTTGTAACTGTGGGAAAGTTATAAGGGTGTAAGAGAGTGTAATTTGGGAATTTCCACAAATTCAATGGGATAACAGGGTTTCTAAAAATATTTCAAACACCAAATTCTACCCTAAACTTCACAATACTCAACATATACACTTTATGAAAATGATATTTTAATGGCATGAGCTCTTACTCATTTGCTGGAGGTCAATGAGTGGTTTGGTCAAGCTTTGGAAATTATTTTTCCCCACTTGAACACATTTCTAGGGTGTCTTGTTCATTTGCGCCCTCTATTAAGAATTTTCACCATCAATAGAGCATTTGCACCTTCGCTCAAGCATTTTTTCCCTCAACAGAGCATTTGCGCGGTCAACTTTGTTTTTTTTTCCAATTTCGCCCATAAATTGATGGTTTCTCCTCTTAGATGCGGTTGCCCTTCAATGGAGACAAAGATTTTTGGCAATATGATGCCGAGTGTTGTCCTTGATGGCAACCCACTTGATGAAGATGATGGCAACCTACTTGATGAAGTTGTCCCTGATGGAATATGTCTTGATGAACTTGTTAAATGATGTAAATCTGATGTATATACAATGAGCACAGAAGGTAATGATGGAAGGAATGTCAGTATGTGCTAGAACATGATGAAAAGAGTATGTCTCAAGGCATACACGGATTTGTCTAGACAAAGTAGCGTATGCACGCGGGAAATAACGTGCCAAGTCGCGTATGGGAAAAAGCACTCTAAATATGTAAAACCAGGGGTAACCACCATGGTATTGACCCATTGTATTGAGTAATGATTCGTCTATGTGACCCCATCCAGGAATACCATCGAAAGTAATGTGGTTTTGGCTCATGGTATTGATAAAGGGTAAACCTATATAAGGAGAAGAAATTCATTGTGCAAATGTGGGCAAGAAGTCTGAGCTTGAATGAATACTTCTCTCTGAAGCATATCTGAATGGAAAGGGTTACAGTTGAATGAAAGATCTGAATGTATGATGCACCAATGAAGAAATGATGAAGAAGGGAATCTAGATTTGGAATGTATTTGTATCTGCTAGATCTGTTTATGGAATGATTAGATCTGAGATGAGGCGAACATCTGTCTGAAGTAAAGGGTAAAATCTGAGTGATGTATCTGTTCTGAAGAATTTCAATGACCTAAATGTCTGAAGAACTATACGCTAGTTCGCCGCAGAGTAAGCGCGTATATACGCGGGTTTGCTGAAGAGAAAGCGCGTATGGGCAGTAAAATTAGCTCTGTAATATGTACATAAGTATACGCAGGTTTGTATGGTCGAAGGCGCGTATATACGCAAGATCAGTGAAAGGAAAGCGTGTATGAAGATTAGGGTTTGCTGAAGTATGAAGTATCAAATGTCTGATATGTTCTACTGTGTTACTGCTATCTATTGATGATGTATGATTGAGCTCAAATGTATGGAGTGGGTCCAGTCTGAAAATATGATGAAAAGTGGCCTGCAAGTTGTGTTCTAAAGGAAGCTTTTGGATCCAGTATGAAAATTGATGAAACGTGGTCCATGGTGGAGCTGAGGGTTGTAGCCTTCGGGTCAGGGGTTTTAGCCTCTTCCGTGTGAGGTCGGTAAACGAGATCGTGGGGTCGTAGGCTCTCTTCTAGAGATGCTAGTAAACGATAGTAGTGGGGTCATAGCTCCCTTCAAGAGAGAGGCCGTAAACGAGCGCTGGTGTGGGTGCCTGCGTGTCGGGTAGGAGGCCGCCAAAGACATATGTTGTAAGATGTTCTCTCTATAATAAAATATTGAAGGCTGAGACAAAGACAGCAGTGGTTTTCTCCCGACTTGGGTTTCCACCTAAAATCATAGTGTTCATGTGTGTTTATTATGTGTGATGGTTTATTCTATTATTACTACTCATGCTTACTGTTTATTGAACATCTAATGAATGAATGATGGAATGATATAAGTGAAGAATTAATGGTGATATCTCAAAGTCTTAAGTATGGGCACGGTGGAAGGAGGTTAATGATCCTAAGTATTCCACTGATGCAGCGCAAAGGATGAAATATGAAATCAATGCCAAAGTAGTAAATGTTTTATTAGGAATCTTGTCTGAACCAGAATTTGTTAAAGTGATGCAGCTAAATTCAACAAAAGAAATATGGGACAAAATCATTCTGAGCTATGAAGGAGATACAAAGGTAAAAAGTGCAAAACTCCAAACTCTCAGAATTGAATATGAAAATTTAAGGATGCATAGTGATGAGAGTATTGCCAGTTTCTTTTTACATCTAGATGATATTGTAAATCGTATGAGAATTTTGGGTGAAACCATAACCGATACTACTCTGGTGGAAAAAGTCTTAAGATCTTTAACTTCAAAATTTGATTCAAAAGTATCAGCTATTGAAGAAGAAGCAAATTTTGTGAGAAGACTCCAACCAGGTACTAGAAGATTCAGAGGTAAGCTTCCCTTCAAATGTTTTGATTGTGGAAGAGTGGGTCATTATGCTGCTAAATGTCCTTATAAACAATTTGAAAAGGGAAAGAGTTATTATGCAAATGAAGATAATAATGAAATGTCAAGTGAAGATGAAGAATATTCTGACCAAGATCTGCTAGTGCTCATGGAAAAGAAGCAAAAGAAGAAGGCTACTCAAGAAAAGAAGATATCTCAGAAAACATGTGCAGCAGAAAATGAAGAAGAAGAAACAAGTATTGATTGTTGTTCTTGTAATCCACTCACTTGTGCATGCAATGATGAAGATAGTGAAAGTAACAGTATAAGTCTAGAAGCAAATCTCAAGATCAATGATGAAAATAATTTTTGGGATCAATTTAAAAGGAGGGAATCTATCCTCAAGGATGTGATCTCTAGATTGAATGAACAGATAGAAACAATGAAGGGACAGATAGAAATGTATCAAAGACTGCAGGACAAAGTAACCAATCATAGTGAAGGACTTGAAGCAGAAATCATCTCTCTGAAAGCAGACCTTGAAGCATCAAATAAGAAGAATGAAGAACTTCTACAATCATTTGAAAAGGAAGGACGTGAAGCATAAATCATCTCGCTCAAAACATATTTGGAAAAATCAAATAAGAAGAATGAAGAACTCTTACAAATCTTTGAAGAGCAAGAAAATGGGTTGAAAGAAGAGATCTTAAATTTGAATGATCAAGTAGAAGAAGGAAAAAGGGTTGAAGAAAGCATGATGAAGCAATGCCAAAAATTGGAGGTTTAGGTAAACATTCTCAAAGGTAAATTAGAAGAAAAGGATAAACTCTTGAGGTTTCAAGATAGTACTAAGATTCTTGACAATATTCTTAGTAGTCAAAGGTCTCCTTCTGTTAAACTTGGTCTTGGTTTTCATGAAACTATTAAAGGAGAATCTAGTTCACAAGGAAGTGCTAAAGATTCAAAGGATATCAATGCAAAGCCTGAAGTGTTGAAAGAAGCAAAAGGTCAACTGACAATCATGAACTCTCAAAAGAAATCATTCCCTCCTTTGATCAATAATGTTGAATGCTTTAAATGTCATAATTATGGGCATGTTGCAGCAAATTGCAGAAGCAGATTGTTTCAGTCACAAACAAACAGATTCTATATAGAAAGGTACTTTGGGTTCTTTAAGGGATATTGTTTTTCTTGCAACAAGTATGGTCATAAAGCAGCTGATTGCAATAGAAGAAAGTATAGAAAAACACATTATGATCCATATGCTTACTTTTCTGGTCATGCAAGATGTTATGCCTGTAACAAGCATGGACATGTAGAAAAAGAATGCAGGATGAACAGATCTGAGAAATTGAACAATTTCCAGCACACAATAAGAAACTTCAAGCAAAGATGGAAAAGGAAGGAAGACCGGTCAGAAACGTAGGGAATATTGACCCTACTGCAGTCATCCGCTTCTAAAGCTTATTTCTCATAATGAATGCATGAATGATGTGAGATACATTATAGAGATTAGTAATGTATCATCACAGGGGGAGCAATGTATGATGATTCTCATTATTATGGTTATATTTATTTCTGACATAGCATCTGATGTGAAGAAGACAGGTATAGGTGGTACAACTTCAGGGGGAGATGAAGGAATGTGAAGCTTTCAATGTTTCACTTACCATACGCGGGTTCAATGAACTAAATCCACGTATACACACGAGTTACAGTGGAGACAGTCGCGTATGCACTTGTGACAAGAAAATTTGTATGACAGCTGAAGATCAGGAGCACAGGTTCAGGGGGAGCATCAGTCTGACTATTAATGATTGTATTATTGGCACTGTATCTACTTATTATTCAGTTCTAAATGATGATGAAATGATACATGGTTTCTTATGATGAGAATATGAATGAGCCCTGTTTGATTTTTGCTAAAGAGTATTCCTTGCTTTCACACATGGATGAGATAGAAGTCTTATGATTCAGAGATAAGGACAGATCATGCAGAGATTGTTGTTGATGACTTGCTGTTAAAAGTATTCAGATTGCACAAGCTAAGGAGGAGCCTTGGACATATGGAAAGGATGTTTGGATGCACATTTTCAGGGGGAGCACTAGTCTTGCTGAGTATAATGCATTGTTGGCATTATGATGATTTTGAAATATGATCTCTCTCTTGAGGTCTTTCTGGTATTGGTCATAAAAAGTCATACTTGTAATTTGATAAAAAGGTCTTGTTGAGACCCATGATGTAAAATTGTAATATTCAGTCATGTAAGGAATTGTCAAAATTTGTAAACCCACTTGGTTGGGTAGCTGAGTCAAATTTGTAAACCCACTTGGTTGGGTAGTTGAGTTGAGATGTGTAAACCCACTTGGTTGGGTATTTGAGTCTCATATGTAAATCCACTTGGATGGATCTTTGATGCAAGTATGAGTCATTGGTGATAGGAAGGTCATAGAGTCATGTACTTCATTGAAAAATATGTTTGTAGGTTCAGCATGAACTCAGGGGGAGCATGGTCACTTCAGTGTACATTAGATCTGCAAAACGCTTCCTTCTACAAGAGGAGAAAAAACCTTGTGTTGGTTTTGGTCCGCCCTTTGCCCTTGATGTCAAAGGGGGAGAGTGACATGGTGTTTGAATAAAGAGAAAGAATGGTGTCAAGAGTGACATGGTGTCATTGTATTCTTAATGTATCTATCTGTTGTGGTGATCAAACACCATCGTGGTTGCCATCAAGTCCAAAGGGGAATATTGTTGGCAATATGATGCTGAGTGTTGTCCTTGATGGCAACCCACTTGATGAAGATGATGGCAACCTACTTGATGAAGTTGTCCCTGATGGAATATGTCTTGATGAACTTGTTAAATGATGTAAATCTGATGTATATACAATGAGTACACAAGGTAATGATGGAAGGAATGTCAGTATGTGCTTTGAACATGATGAAAAGAGTATGTCTCAAGGCATACGCGGACTTGTCTAGACAAAGTAGCATATGCACGCGGGAAATAACGTGCCAAGTCGCATATGGGAAAAAGCGCTCTAAATATGTAAAACCATGGGTAACCACCATGGTATTGACCCATTGTATTGAGTAATGATTCGTCTAAATGACCCCGTCCAGGAATACCATCGAAGTAATGTGGTTTTGGCTCATGGTATTGAAAAAGGGTAAACCTATATAAGGAGAAGAAATTCATTGTGAAAATCATGAGTGTGGGTGCAAGATGTCTGAGCTTGAATGAATACTTCTCTCTGAAGTAGATCTGAATGGAAAGGGTTACAGTTGAATGATAGATCCGAATGTATGATGCACCAATGATGAAGAAGGGGATCTAGATCTGAAATGTACTTATATTTGCTAGATCTATTTATGGAATGATTAGATTTGAGATGAGGCTTAACATTCCTTCCAATAAAGGCAAATCTAAGAAGTGTATCTGCTCAGGAATTGTAATGACTGTAATGTCTAAGATCTATACGCTAGTTTTCTCGTTAGAGTAAGCACGTATGCTTCTGGTTTATTGAGAAAGCGTATGGCAGAGAAATTAGCCTCGTAATTTATACTAAGTATACGCGGGTTTGTATGGTCGAAGGTGCGTATATACGAGGATCAATGAAAGGAAAGCACATATGAAGATTAGGGTTTGTCAAGTATGAAGTATCAAATGTCTGATCTGTTCTGCTGTGTTACTGCTATCTATTGATGATGTATGATTGAGCTCAAATGTATGGAGTGGGTCCAGTCTGAAAATATGATGAAACGTGGCCTGCAAGTTGTGTTCTAAAGGAATCTTTGGATCCAGTGTGAAAATTGATGAAACGTGGTCCATGGTGGTGCTGAGGGTTGTAGCCTTCAGTCAGGGGGTTGTAGCTCCCTTCCAGGTGAGGCTGGTAAACGAGATCAGGGGGTCGTAGCTCCCTTCCAGGAGAGGCTGGTAAACGAGAGCAGGGGGTCGTAGCTCCCTTCCAGGAGAGGTTGGTAAACGAGCGCAGGTGGGTGCCTGCGTACTGGTATGAGTCTGCGCCAGTACATAGTTGTAAGATGTTTTCTTTATAATAAAATATTGAAGGCTGAGACAACGGCAGCGGTGGTTTTCTCCCGACTTGGGTTTCCACCTAAAATCCTGGTGTTCATGTGTGATGCTTATGTGTGATGGTTTATTCTGTTATTATTGCACTACTTACTGTTAACTAAACATTAGATGAATGAATGTTCCAAAGATCTAAGTTAAGAATTAATGGCATAATAAGATCTCTGCATATACGCGAGTTTTGTGAAGGGTATCCGCGTATATACGTGAGTCTGGTTCAGTAAAGTAGCGTATGGGTTTTAGAGCATGAAAAAGTAAAAGTTTTGAGTATGCCCTAAATACTGATTCACCCCTCTCGCATTTTTCCCAACAAAGAATTTGAAATGATGTCAAGGAGTCATAAATACTTAATTAAATTGAATTTAGATTGGAAACCCCACTTTTTTAATGTTTCATTTCACCTTTTGAAAACATTGTTGATTACCCTTTTCATTTGATTTTTCTTCTTTGCAAGATGATGTTGCTGGAGTTTGGTACTTTTCACTTCGAATTTGTTTTTCTTCAGTTTGGCATGTGAAGTTTGAGTTGGTATCTTGGGACAGAACTTATTACATATTATGAGCATAAAATTACATAAAAATTAAAAATAAACTACATCTCTCTTTTGAATAAAATTACAATCTGATATGAAAATCATACTCTAAAACCAAAATTACAGCTTTAAAAATCATATTTACATGTTGATAAATCCTCTGCAGATGATTGAGAAAGTATTATTTCAATCACTCTCACACCTTTGCTGACCTTATTGGGATGAAATGATGTGTTCATGAACCTTGAAAAATGAAACCTAGTTGACCTAATGGGACCTTGGATGACCTGAATTCATGGTTGACTTTGATAGACATAATGATATAATGACATGAGCTTTCAATATTGTTTTATGCTCAGCGAGACATGAAGGTGTGTCAGAAAATGTGAAATTTTGAGGGAGAGTAAGATTTCATGACTAGGGCTACCATCAGTGAATCAATTTTTTGCATGACCTAATGGAATGATAAAAGCAATTCTAAGTGGGACCCCTAAAATGAATATGAAAAGAGTGATTTTGATCACTGATAGCAGAATGCAATTTCTGACACTAATATAAAAAACACTATCCACCCATAGTAAAAACAACAACTCTTTCCTCCATAAGAGACTCGACCTAGTTCATATGGATCCATATATTCTAGCCATTTATTTGACTAAATATTGACTTGAAATTTAGTTCTCTATGACCCTATTGTGCTATTCAACAACCCACCAACTTATTTTTATAATAATTGAATATTGTAATAATAAACAGGGGCCCTTTTAAAATTTTCCAAATAAATTATCAAGAAAGAGTTTTTCCCTTGAGAAAGTGTTAAAACATTGAGCTAAGGCACTTAGAACAAAGCACTTTTATCTTTATTGGAGATCGTAGAAGTAAAAGGTAACACAACTAACCATTAGTCGGAATCAACGATATGCGATCAATAAAATCGTTTTTAAGATAAAATGTTATGTTGAGCTCCTTATAACTTAAAAGGTCTTCAAATATTTCTAAACGTCCATAAAGAACTTGAAACATTCTTTGTATAAAGAAAAGCTACTAAATAATACATCCCGCATCGTGAATCGCAAGACAAAAATAACTTTTAAAATAGCATAACAAAAAACCTTTCGATCTTGTGATACTGCGTGTTACACAACATTTTGTCACCGTCCCTGGAATCCCTCGCCCCACATATTGGAGGGTCTTTCCCGTGACTTGTGAGCAGTGTCATACTCTGTGAACACCTTCTTTGCATCCTTCTGCATAAGTACATAATTTCTCCTGTTAAACATTTCCTCAAAAAGCACACAAAACCTATGTTTTGGCATTGGTGTAGGTAGCCAGTTCACCCCTCGCGCCAATATGGAAAATTTTCACTAGATCCCACGCCACCTGGTGCTCTGTCTCTATGTATTTCCTGTGCCATCTATTTTAGGAATGCTTTTTAACAAATAGAGGAAAAATTTTCCTTCTAACTACCCCAGGGATGACTCATTAGAAGTGGTTAAAGTTGATGAGCCACTGATCTCTCCCTTTAGGTGGTGGTTTTTACCTCCCATGGAACACTCCTTGAAGATAGGACTCCCTTCCATGATTATAGGGATCCTAACATCTCCCTCTTCCTCTATATAAACATGCCTTCTCCCTTTATGAAAGCTAGCTGAAAATATAGCCAAGAAGCTGAACTTGGAGAAGAGATACTATAGTTGAGTAATTGCTATAGAGAAGGTAGAACCAAGGAGAATTACATAGAGAGAGCCCCGTCCGAATTCCCGACGAGCCTTTTTGAGACGCACTCCATTGGAACCCTATTGGAGGAGACCGCAACGTCGAAGCTTGGTTGTACTCTTCCTTTCTTTCATTAATATACTCGACTATGGTATTGGTTCCATCATTGTGTTATGTTGATTATCTAATGCAATTGATTTAGTCTTCTTCGACTGACTGATGGTTACGAACGTGAATTACTATGTTTTATATCATCATTTCCTTCTTGTGTGTAGGTGTCTGAGCGTGAAAGTGAACGTATTGTGATCTGTCAAACTAAGAGCGATGAGCGAGCCACTCTTTTCGACGACAACAACAACGTAGGATTTATGGTAAGTCATCAATCGAATCTTTGTCCATTCGTTAACTAGGAATCAATATTATAGTGTCTCTCGTTTGTGGCTAGACCCACTCTAGGGCTAGTGGGATCGCCTCTGTCCACAGAGGGGGTTTATCTCACCAACACTGTGACATGGCAAACCTTCTGATCTTGCGATACTGTGACATGGAGATATATCAATCTTGTGATATTACGATTTTGCGATATTGCAATGTTGCGAAATATTTCCATTGCGACTTTATGATATTGTGATTTTGCGATATTGCGATTTATTGAAATCTCAAAATCTGCATTGCACTTAAATCATATAGTTCTGAAATATCGTTCAGATTTGTGATGCAATGATTTGAAAAGACTTGAAAATAATCACACGAAAGCCATAATGCATAATTAATATAAATCAACTAAATTTACTCTTTTAAAGTCTCAAGGATATTTGTATCTGTTTACTCGTGCTTGCAATAAAAGCCCCATCCTTATCAAATTTACTATTTTAATTGAATTACCTCTCTCATATTTTCTTTACGTTCATTCTATTCTCTCTATTGTTTAATCTCAGGAAATAATGCTCAGAGATGACTAAGGGAAAAATACAGTCGAGCCTTCTGCATTCGAGGACTCAGACATGCATATGATCTTCAGTGATACTACATGCAACAAATATTGTGGAACTACATCGTGGGAAGTTATGTATAATCTACTAGAGGACGAAGATCCAAAGGTATTGGAAATCAGAGCAACAACTGATGCTAAAATCTCGTCTGAAGCTTCCTATTTTGAAGTTGCCTGTTCTTTTCTACATGTAATAGTTTTCAGGCCTAAAATCCTACCATATACAGATATGGTGAAGTGGATTATTGACAATGTAGATATCTCAGACAAGACATTCAAGAATTCAAGACAAGAAGTCATGGGGCCATTTTTCACAGACAATTTGCGTAGAATGTATAATTTGCCAGAACCTCAAAAGTCCTATGATAAATCTTTCATTGAGAAGTTCACAAGAGATAATGAAGACTTGATAGATTCCCTATAGACTTGGAGGTATAGCTTAGAAAATTCAAACAGGAGAAAAATGATATGTGCCCAATCACACCTCTATCAGCTCCACATAGTTGTGTAGTTGCTATGATGTGTAGAATTTTTGGGAAAGTTGATAGTATCAAGTTTTCTATCGAATGGATTCCATTAATTGATGTGGTTGCTAACACCAAAATTATGAATTGGAGTAATATTATGTTCTACAATTTGGATATGGTCATCAGACAATATAGACAATATAGAGTTGTTTCTACTCGGGTTATCCCTCCCTTTTTTATGAGTGCCTATGCGATGGATTCTATATGTTTCTGTATAAAATTTCCTATTATGGGTTGGAATTGGACACTCAAAGACCCTACTCCTATCCATGTGTATCATAAAATTTTTTGGGAATCTCAATTTCGTCCCCATTTTTACAAGATTTTTCAAAATGTTATGCTGCCAATCTATCAAACTATTTTTGATGAAAAATCCCCTAGGCTTTCAAAAGAAGCAAAGATAGATATTTTACCAGTAGCACGATCATTTGGTGAAGAAAAAATTACTTATATCAGAGTTTTTGGGAGTATTGATACTCCCCATGTTCTTCCTTATTATGTTATGGATAGGTTATTTGCAAGAGAGATTGCATACCAAATAGTAGGGGAAGGTCTTACCAAAACCCTAAAAGACATGAAGAAATCTATCTGGCGAACATTTCTAGTATAATGTGGTTCTTTTGCATTGTTTGATTTTGGACATGCAATTAAAGAGGTGTAGAATATTACATGCTTGAATCTGGCTACTATGTCAGGCAGACAATTTTATCCTAAAAAAGTTTCCCAAGACTTTACTGATTTAGTCAAAATTATACAGTTCATTCATCAGAAAGATGAATTTTATGACCTATTTGAAAATTTCGAGACTTTCTCACAAGTATTTAATTTTGTGCCAATCAAATTAACCCCAAACGACCTTAATCATTTTGATATTTACAGAAATAAGAGATTGACAAAGGTTCCATTAGACCTATTGCAAATTGAAGAAACAAGAGAGCCTACTCCTAGTGTAAGGTTAGAAGAAAATTATGATCACAATTTTGATCAAGAATCACCAGAGAAATCAAGTCAAGGTTCAAAAATGTTTGAACATCAACCTCAAAATCATGAATAAAACCCTAAGGAAATTTTTGAGAAGGATACAAAAAGAAATAATGGAGAAACAATCAAAGAAACCTTGGTTGAAGAACAATTAGAATTTAATTATGCACAGGTTCAGACACAGACAATCATAGTAAATGATATGCATAAAGAATGGGAACAATTCAAAAAAAATCTCAAAGTACCACAAATAGAGACAGGAATTGAAGGAATTTCTTATTTTCAGACTCCTAAATAGACATTATAAGTTGAAAATCCAGAAGCGGATGTTGAAATCATCCCGAACTACTGAACGCCACAAATTGTTTTGAGAATTTAAGAGATACCCACTTTAGATATATTTTATATTCCAGCACAAAAGGAAGTGGAAAGGAGACAGAAAAAGAAAATAAATCTTGATTCACCAACAACAACTCCAAATAATGAATCAATGGACGATGTGTGGAAAGACACCCGCATTGATCCATCAGAAAACCTGACAAGGTTGTCACAATTCGCAGGTGCTTACGAAAAAACTACAATGGATAAGGAAGAAGAGGTTAGTCATATTATCAAAGATAAATATGAAATAATTTATCTGTTAGAGCAAAAAATTGAATAGGAAAGACATAATATCAGTAAGCAAACAGAGAAACAGATGATACAATTTCAGAAAGATTTTGAGCAATTGAAATTACAACACCAGGTAAACATCACAAAAAAAGACGCAAAAATTCAGCTAATGAAAAATGAAGTATATAAACTCAGAAATCAGCCTCAGATAGAAGAGTTCATCAAAGAAACAATTGAGCTAAATACTCAATTGCCAAAACGACAAGAAATATTATGTCAGAGAATCTCAGTGATCAAACCATATTGTGAAACAATTGATGCATTACTTAATCAAATGATTGATAAGAGATTGTAGTATGAGGAGGTTGATAAAAATATCTCAGATTTTATCTCCTGGCAAGAGTCTAAGGAAGGAAGAAAATTTGATTTGCCAAATATTGAAGAATCCCACGGAGATATTTTGTTTACATATTGGGATATGAAATTAAAGCAAGCAGAAAGGGAAACATCTAGAGCAGATGATATAGCAAGTAACATAATTGAAGTTGTGAATGAAAACCTTCATAGTATTAATCTGATTAAATAATGCAAGCCTGGTGTTTTCCCAGATATCAAACAATTAGAGGGACAGTGGAAAGAGGCTGCCAAAAATCAAATCGAAGCAGTCAAAATTCTATCTAAGCTTGATCGTTAATATTATTTGTAGTTTCTAGTAAAACCATACAGTCAATGCATGGGTTTACGTTGTCTAACAAAATCTACTCAAAATATGGTGCCACCTCTCTCTGATGTTGTATTTATAGGGAAACTAAGATCCAAAGTCGGCCAGCCATCCCATGTAAAACCAATGTTGGATATACGTGAACTGAAAATCTCAATGGCAAGGAAGGATCGTTCAACGTGATAAATCACGTCATTATATTTCTTTTAGCTTTTATCTTTTATTTTCAGTATTTTGAGGAAGGTTGTTTGAAACCTCCTCAGCTTTTTATGTAATATTCTATTTTTGATACATATGTAATATTATTTAAACCTCTCTCATGCATTTAGAGAGGGGTCCAGGATTTTATCAAAAACATTTTATAGAAGTTTGCATCTATGTTCTTTTGTGATTATTTTGATGAAATACATGGAACAAGATCTTGATTTTCTTTAATATCGAAGCATACTCTACTAAAATTTCATTCTTGTACTCTTAGAGTGTATTTGGCTGAAAAGGAGAAAAGATCAACATTGTTGATTTCATGAGTATAACCTCTCATATCTAGTACTATTATCTTTATGATTGAGTTATGTTTATGAGTTAGCAATAATCTTCTTCATATCGTGTTGTGTATGAGATTTGGATTATAATGTTCCATTAAAGCACTATTACGTGATGTCTCAGTTGTAATTCCTTATTGAGTATATGATCAATTGATATATGCGATATAATTTCACAATTACTTTCCCTAACTATTTAGTAAAAATAATTATCTTTAAAAAGTTTCATCTCTTATAGAGATTGAATGATATTTATTATCTTTTTCTTTAAGATATCTTTGTAGATCACACAAGTTAAGTTATTCCTGGGTATAGATTAAATTAAATACTAGATTAAATAGATGCATGTGTTTGTTACATAAATAGATTATTTCCTTTAGTTTAAAATCATTTCCCATTTCATATTGTATCGAATGCATCATCATCATATCAAATATTTGATGGGAAAATGGTCCCATTATCCACAATCGGAGCCACTATACCAAAAGGAAAAGGAGCTCCTTTCAAGTTCTAGACTAGGTGGTTATCCCCCATGTTGTTGTAATGGAATTCCGGGGCTTCAACATTTTTGCGCTAGAAGGAGGGCCAATTGTGAATGGCAAGGAAAATTGATAAGAAATAAAGAAGCCATCCTAATAATTGTTCTCCCTCTATATCTCCTCCAACTTTCGGATCCCCATCCAGAACTACCATTTTAAGATCAGAACTTGAGCAATCCTCTCCTAAATCTCCTAGTAGATCCTAGAAATTACTTTCTTCAGATTATAAATATGAATCACTAGAAGTTCAAACTTTGATAGAGAAGTTAGAACAAATCTTTATTTCAGCTAAAAAACCTGTAATTTCCCAACCATCTGAAGAAAGTGTTTCATCTGCTTTACAACCTGAACAAATCTTGACATGTTCTCTAAGTGAGAAGATTGGAATTCCTCCTTTGGAATTTCCCATTACTTCTTTCCGAAATAATACCAAGAAATCTAAATCACAAGAATCTATTAGTGAGTTTTTTTCCAATTCTCCATCTCAAATCCATTCATTCCCTCCACTCATTTCAACAGTTCTCATTCTAACAACTGGAGCTAGTTCTTCTAGTTCAGGTAGCCAACCTGCCTCTTCGTCAATTTAAATCCCACTCATATATTCATCCATCCATACTCCTATCATCATGGCAGGACAACAACCTCCACCACAAATTCAACCATGGAATAATCCAGGCATTGTAGCAATTCCAGGTCTTGTTCACCCTCTTCTTAAACATCCTGAAATATGGTTGCCCAAATTTAATCCTGATGATTGTTAGGTCCCTATATTACTAGTGTAGTCCCTTATTATTGTTAGTTTAGCCCCCTTATTGTTATTGTTGTACCACTATAACACCCATATTGTTATTATTGTGCCCTTACATTGTTATTGTTAGGTCGGCTAGGATTATATTGTGACCCCATGGACTCCTATATATATAAAGGAGGTTTTTCATTTGTATCATCCAAGAATTTTTCATTTATGTAATGTAGAGGAGGTTTCCCCCTCAAAGTGGCTTATTTATAAGGTGTTGATCTCTCTTTTCTTATGTTTTTGGAGTTGGTTTCATAACATTTGGTATTAGAGCTTTGGATTCTAGGGTTTCACTGCTCCAAACATGGAATCGTGGACTTTTTGCTATAATTTTTTTTCTACGAAGGTACCATGAGAATCTACAAGCCTGAGGAACTTCGTGTAAAAATTTTAGATCTTGGTTCGCAATATTTTCAGAGATATAATCTGTGGAAGTTAGAGTTTTTGCAGGCTCCTGAATTTCATCTAAAAGAGGCGACATTGGGAAAATCATCGAGAATCTCTCTCTGAGCATCAGATTAGAATTCTGTAAAAAGTAGCTGAAATTAAACAAGCTTTAGTTTCATGTGCATCAATTTCAAAGCCAAAGGAAGAAACAGTGACACGTGGCATGCTATACAAGTTCGCTCTACTGAACCAGTCCATAATTAGGTCATTGTGGGAGACTCGACATAACTTTGTCTTGAAGCATCCAAATCAGGTCAGACTTACAACATTCAAAATAAGATTCAGAGGGTTACTATAGGACCTAATTTCAGATATCTAAGGTCTAAAATCACAGAGATAATTCATTTTCAATATCGAGCTCCTCAAAATCAAGAAAAAGGTGTGTATTGGTTTTCAAATTGCATAAGTCTTGTTTGAAAAATTAGTTTGAAGTGACTCCAATGGCATATTGAAGCATAGATATCAGTATTAGGTTCTAAAATGCCCCCTAAAAATAATTCAACACCCATTAATCCCTGAGAATAATCTGCTATGACTCATGAATATGAAGAAGTGCAACATGATATATCAAAATTACAAGAGCAAGTGCACTAAATTTCGCTCTCGCAAAGAGCAACAAAAAATGAAATGGAAGTTTTGAAGAAAGGCGTGGAAGTTAAGATGGATGGTTTGAAGAAAGGCATGGAAGCTAATATGGATGTTTTGAAGAAAGGCGTGGAAGCTAATATGGATGGTTTGAAGAATGGCATAGAAGACATGGAAGCTAATATCGATGGTATAAAAGAAAAATGAAAGACATGAAGATTGATCTAAAAGCAGACATGGAAGATTTGAAAAAGTTGATACAAGAAATTATTCCTAATGGCGAAAATATAGTAGAGGAAACTCATGATGAGAACAAAATAAATGTTAATCGTGATTTCATAAACTATAATGTTGGAATGAAGACCCACCATATTCCAAAGATCGATATGAGGAAGTTTGAAGCAAAGGATCTCATAACATGGATACTACAGATGGAGCAATATTTTGATATCAATAATGTGAAAAACACACAAAGGTACGCATTGAAACTTTCTATTTAGAACAAAATATATTTGTATAGTATCGATGGCTTTTATCCCGTAGAAAAATTGTCACTTAGTCTATTTTTACGGAGGAAATGATAACACATTATGAGGATACAAAGAGAAACACCTTCTTTAGACAATTGATAAGTCTCAAACAAACGGGTTCAGTGGTGGAGCACATTGAGGACTTCCAAAAATTGAATATAAGGGTAACTGATATTCCAAAGGAACACAAGATTGATGTCTTCATAGGGACTTTAAAGGATAACATCCAACATGAGGTTCGCCTTTGGGAACCTGATTCATTGGAGAAGGCATTCAAGTTAGAAATAAAATTTGAATGCAAAATTATGGCAACAAGTAATCATACCACTCACATCTATAAAGATGGAAATGTTGCTACTCCTAGACTTCAACAACCTACAAGGGTGACACCACAAAAATTGGAAGAAAAAAGAGCAAAAGGGCTTTTCTACATTTGTGATAGAAAATACACTAAAGGTCATAAGCGTGCTGAGAAGAAATTATTTTACATAGATTGTGAAGAGGAGGAAGAAAATGAACAAGAAACTTCAAAATAAGAGGATATACACCAAGAACCAACCCTAAAGAAAGAAGAAATGAGTCCAACCATATTGTGTAATGCATTGGCAGGAATTACCATTACTCAATCTCTCAAGATAGAAGGACATATCAAGAAGAAAAAGGTAACAGTGTTGATTGATTCGGGTAGTACCCTAATTTTATTATTTGTAAGGTAGCGAAGGAATTGAATTTCTTCCTATATCCAGCACCAGAATGTCAAGTGATGGTTGCAAATGGAGGAGCTATAAATTTCTCCAGAAAATTCCATAATATCAAGCTAACCATGGGGGAATATGTATTGAATAGTCCAATGCTTTCCATTCCAATGGGAGGTGTTGTTGTTGTACTAGGATTACAATGGTTACAATCTTTGGGGATGATAGATTTTAATTTTCAAGAACTTTTCTTGAATTTTTTTTGGAAGGAAAGGAAGCTGAATTACAGGGTATCGCAGGGAAGCCGAGAAAAAAATAAGATCTAATGTCATGACAAAGCTTCTGAAGAAAGAACCACAAGGCGTAATTGCACTATTATGCTCACTGAAGTTCCAACATCAAAATCATCTATTTCTCCATATCTCCAAAACGTCTTGGGCAATCATTCCAAGGTGTTTGAAACTCCCAAAGGACTCCCACCTATTCATGATCATGATCATGCTATTCATTTGATTCCAGGAAGTGCTCCTCCAAACATCAGGCCTTACAAATATCCTTATGTCAAAAAGAGCGAAATTGAACGTATGATTGCATAAATGTTAGAGGCGGGTATAATTCAGCCTAGTCAAATTCCTTTCTTTGCTCTAGTAGTATTATTGCACAAGAAGGATGGATCATGGCGCATGTGTCTGGATTATAGGGAGCTCAATAATCTCACTATTAGAGATAAATTTCCCATTCCTATGATTGATGAATTATTGGATGAATTACATGGAGCAATTTATTTTACCAAGTTGGATATTCGTTTAGGATATCATCATATTAGAATGAAGACAGAAGATATTCTGAAAACATCATTTCGAACTCATGAGGGTCATTATGAATTTTTTGTCATGCCTTTTTGCCTTACCAATGCACCTTCTACATTTCAAGGGTTGATGAATTCCATTTTCAAACCCTTAGAAAATTTTTGTTAGTATTTTTTGATGATATACTAATCTACAGCAGGTCTTGGAAGGATCATGTTGAGCATGTTGACAGGGTGCTCAAACTATTGCAGGAGAAACAATTATATGCAAAAAAATCCAAATGTTTCTTTGGAGTACAAGAGGTGGAATATCCGGGTCATATTGTATCTCACGAGGGTGTTAAAGTAGACCCTAACAAAATTAAAGCCATTAAGGAATGGAAAGTCCCCACAACCATAAAGAAGTTGCGAGGATTTCTCGGGTTAACAGGGTATTATCGCAAGTTTGTTAAGAATTATGGGAGAATAGCAGTACCTCTAACAACATTATTGAAGAAAGATGCATTTTCATGGACTCCTGAAGCAACTAAGGCCTTTGAACATCTTAAAGAGGCAATGTGTCTAGCACCGGTCTTAGCTACGCCAGACTTCACAAAAACCTTTATTATGGAATGTGATGCCTCAGGAAATGGAATTGGTGCAGTTTTAATGCAGGAAGGAAGACCCATTGCTTTTGAAAGTCGTCCAATCAAAGGAAAGTATTTACAGAAACCTATTTATGAGAAGGAAATGTTAGCAATACTGCATGCACTAAAGAAATGTCGAACTTACCTAATGGGAAGACACTTCAAGGTAAAAACTGATCATGATAGTCTTAAACACTTTTTGGAACAAAGACTATCATCAAAAGAGCAGCAAAAATGGGTCACAAAGATGTTGGGTTATGACTTTGAAATAATCTACAAAAAAGGAAAGCTTAATGTTGTTGCAGATGCACTCTCAAGAAAGAATGAAGAGGTGGAAGCATTGCTTTGTGCCATTTATATTATCAAACCAGATTGGATAACTGAAGCAAGAGATGAATGGAAGAAGGACAAAGATGTATGGACACTCATTCAAAAGTTGCAGCAAGATCCTAGTACATCTGATACATTTAGTTGGAAAAATGATTCCTTATGGTAAAAATATCACTTATATCTTTGCAAGAATTCCCAACTAAAACAAAATATTCTTCTGGAATTGCACACTTCTCCTTTAGGAGGACACTCAGGATTTTTAAAAACTTACCACAGGGTGAAGAAAGAATTTTTTTGGGATGGCCTTAAATCTGATATTCAAAAGTTTGTGGCGTAATGTTTGGTTTGCCAGCAGAATAAAGTGGAGACAATTAAGACCCCGGGACTTCTACAACCTTTATCCATTCCAAGTCAGCGTTGGGAGGAGATTTCAATGGATTTTATCACAGGTTTACCTAAGTCTGAAGGAAAGAATGTCATCATGGTGGTAGTTGATAGACTTACCAAGTATGCACACTTTTGTGCATTATCTCATACATTTAAAGCAAGTACAGTTGCTACTACATTTATGGACAGAATTCAAAAGCTACATGGAAGCCCAAGGGTTATTGTGAGCGACATAGATCCCACTTTTACTGGAAATTTTTGGACAGAGTTATTTTCTTGTTTGGGTACTCAATTAGATCATAGCTCATCTTATCATCCTCAATCTGATGGTCAAACTGAGATAGTAAATAAATGTTTGGAAGGATATCTTCGTTGTTTTGTATCTGATAAACAAACACAATGGGTCAAGTGGTTACCTCTTGCTGAATGGTGGTATAATACTTCCTTCCATACTGCAGCAAAAATGACCCCATTTATGGCACTTTATGGATATCATCCACCATCCATCACATCATATTTAAGGGAAAATTCAAAGGTTCAAGCAGTGGAAGATCACATCGAGCATCAGCAAGAAGTTCTCCAACTCTTAAAGGATAACCTAAATTGGGCACAAAATCGAATGAAACAACAGGCAGATCAACATCGCAGCGAGAGAAGTTTTGATGTAGGAGATTGGGTATTTTTACGGCTACAACCATACAAACAAATGTCCCTCAAGCAAGCTAAGAAGGATAATAAATTATCACCAAAGTTCTATGGTCCTTACAAGGTGTTGCAAAAGATTGGTACTATGGCATACAAATTGGAGCTTCCTGCTTCTTCGCGAGTGCATCCAATTTTCCATGTTTCATGCTTAAAGAAGGTTATGGGTGATTGTTGTCAATATGATGCAGAGTGTTGTCCTTGATGGCAACCCACTTGATGAAGATGATGGAAACCTACTTAATGAAGTTCTTGATGAGTTTATTAATGATGTAAATATGATGTTCTACAAGTAGCTCAAAAGGACCAGAGAAAGCAATCTTCAGTATGTGCCAGAACAATGGTGAAAAGTGTATGTTACAAGGCATACGCGGGTTTGTTAAGGAGAAGGCACGTATGCACACGGAAAAGTACGTGCCAAGTCGCGTATGATCAATTGCGCTCTAAATGTGTAAAACCAGGGGTTACTACCATGGTATTGACCCATTGTATTGAGCGCTTGAATATCTAATTGATCCCGTCCAGGAATACCATTAGAAGTTGTGTGGTTTTGGCTCATGGTATTGACAAAGGCTAAACCTATATAAGGAGAAGAAATTCATAGTGCAAGGGTGTGCATGAGTCTAGGTTTGAATGAATACTTCACTCTGAAGTATGTCTGAATGAAAGGGTAACAGTTTGATGATAGATCTGATTCTATGATGCACCTATGAAGAAAATGATGAAGAGGGATCTCTAGATCTGAAATGTATATGTATTTTCTAGATCTGTTTATGGAATGATTAGATCTCTGATCTGGTGAATCTGAGCTGAAGTAAAGAATGAAGATCTGAGCTGTTTACCTATTTTGGAGAGCTGCACTGCCCTAAAATGTCTGAAGATCCATACGCAGGTTCGTCGAGGAGAAAGCACGTATATACGCGGCTTGTATTCAGCAAAAGCGCGTATGGGAATTGAAGTCAGCTCTGAAATGTGTGCAGATGTATACGCAGGTTGGTATTTTTGAAAGCGCGTATATATGCAGGTTCAGTGAAGTAAAAGCGCGTATGAAATCTAGGGTTTGCTAAAACATGTGGAATGAAATATCTGATCTGTTCTGCTGTTTTACTGCTATCTGTCAATGATGTATTCATACAGATCTGGGTTGTTTGAATGTTGAATATGCTGCTGATTATGATTGATTGAAGATCAAGTTGTTGGTTGTTTGGTTGATGATTCAATGAGTAAATTGATGGGGTTATGAGTTTCAGTTTGATGTATGATGAGCTTAAATGTGTAGAGTGGGTCCAGTCTGAAAATATGATGAAAAGTGGCCTACAAGGTATGTTGTGTGGAAGCTGTTGGATCCAGTATGAAAATTGATGAAACGTGGTCCGCAGTGGTGCTGAGGGTCGAAGCCTTCAGTGAGGGGGTTGTAGCTCCCTTCCAGTGGTAGCTGGTAAACGAGAGCAGGGGGTCGGTGCTCCCTTCCAGGAGAGGTCAAACGAGAGAAGGTTGTAGCCTTCTGTGTGGGGGTTCGTGGTGGCCGGGTATGAGTTCCACACAAAGACATAGTTGTAAGATGTTTTATTTATAATAAAATATTGAAGGCTGAGACAACGGCAGCGGTGGTTTTCTCCCGACTTGGGTTTCCACCTAAAATCCTGGTGTTCTTGTGTGATGCTTATGTGTGATGGTTTATTCTGTTATTACTGCACATGCTTACTGTTATCTAATCATCAGAAGAATGAATGTTGCATATATCTAAGTAAAGAATTAATGGCATAATAATATCTCTGTACATACGCGAGTTTTATGAAGGATATCCGCGTGTATATGCTAGTTGGCTTCAACAAAGTAGCGTATGGGTTTTTAGAGAATGAAAAAGTAAAAGTTTGAGTAAGTCCTAAATACTAATTCACCCCCCTCCCCCCCCCCTCTCAATATTTTTCCCAACAATTGGTATCAGAGCAGGTCCTTCTGCAGAAGCTTGATCGCTTGAAGGAGATCCATCACAATGGGAAAGAAGCAAAAGAAGAAGGCTACTCAAGGAAAGGAGATATCTCAGAAAACATGTGCAGCATAAAATGAAGAAGATGAAACAGGTAGTGATTGTTGTTCTTGTGATATTCTTCTTTGTGCAAGCAATGGTGAAGATAGTGAAAGTAATGCTATGGACCTAGAAGAAGTTATCAAAGATCAACAAAGAATATTTAATGAGAAGGAATCTGCCTACAAAGATTTGATCTCTAGACTGAAAAGGATGTACGATAATGTATCCAATCGAAGTAAAGGACTTGAAGCAGAAATCATCTCTCTAAAAGCGGATCTGGAAAAATCAAATAAGAAGAATGAAGAACTTGAAGCATAAATCATCTCTCTCAAAGAAGATCCGGAAAAATCAAATAAGAAGAATGAAGAACTCATCTCCCTGAAAGCAGATCTCGAAGCATCAAATAAGAAGAATGAAGAACTTAAAGAAGAAATCATCTCTCTGAAAACAACATCATATAAAGAGAGTGAAGAACTTTTACAAACTTTTGAAGCACAAGAAAATGGGTTGAAGGAAGAAATTTTAAAATTAAATGATCAAGTAGAAGAAGGAAAAAGGGTCGAAGAAAGCATGAAGAAGCAATGCCAAAAATTGGAGGTTGAGGTAAACATTCTCAAAGGTAAATTAGAAGAAAAGGATAAACTCTTGAGGTTTCAAGATAGTACTAAGATTCTGGACAATATTCTTAGTAG
This sequence comes from Pinus albicaulis, assembly GCA_034641835.2. NCBI lineage: Eukaryota > Viridiplantae > Streptophyta > Pinopsida > Pinales > Pinaceae > Pinus > Pinus albicaulis. The sequence continues at coordinate 156,641,202 of CM076577.1, read as the reverse complement.
TCAAAGGTCTCCCACTGTTAAATTTGGTCTTGGTTTTCATGAAACTATTAAAGGAGAATCTAGCTCACAAGGAAGTGCTAAAGATTCAAAGGGTATCAATGAAAAACCTAAAGTGTTGGAAGAAACAAAAAGTCAACCGAAAATCAAGAAATCTCGAAAGAAATCATTCCCTCCTTTGATCAATAATGTTGAATGCTTTAAATGTCATAATTATGGGCATGTTGCAGCCAATTGGAGAAGCAGAATGTTTCAGTCACATACAAACAGATTCTACACAGAAAGGTACTCTGGTTTCTTCAAGGGATATTGTTTTTCATGTAGCAAGTATGGTCATAAAGCAGCTGATTGCAATAGAAGAAGGAATAGAAGAACACAGTATGATCCTTATGCTTACTTTTCTGGTCACATAAGATTTTATGCTTGTAACAAGTATGGACATGTGGAAAAAGAATGCAGGATGAACAGATCTGAGAAATTGGACAATTTCCAGCACACGATAAGAAAGTTCAAGCAAAGATGGAAAAAGAAGGAGGACCGGTCAGAAACGTAGGGAATATTGACCCTACTGCAGTCATCCGCTTCTAAAGCTTACTTCTCATAATGACTGCAGGAATGATGTGAGATAAATTAAAGAGATTAGTAATGTATCATCATAGGGGGAGCAATTTACGATGATTCTCATGGTTGATTTGGTAATTCTAGTTATGTTTATTTTTGACAGTGCATCTGTTGTGAAGAAGACAAGTATAGGTGGTACAAATTCAGGGGGAGAAGAAGGAGTGTGAAATTTTTAGTATTTCACTTTCCATACACGGATTTAATGAAGTAAAGTCACGTATACACGCGAGTTACAGTGGAGACAACCGCGTATGCATTTATGATAAGAAAATTAGTATGACAGCTGAAGATCAGGAACACAGGTTCAGGGGGAGCATCAGTCTGACTATTAATGATTGCATTATTGACATTATATCTGCTTATGTCTCAGTTCTAAATGATGATGACATGATACATGATTTATTATGATGAGTTTATGGATGAGCCCTGTTTGCTTTTTGCTGAAGAGTATTCCTTGCTTTCACACATGAATGAGATGGAAGTCTTATGATTCAGACAGATCATGCAAAGATTGTTGCTGATGACTTGCTATTGAAAGTATTCAGGTTGCACAAGCTAAGGAGGAGCCTTGGTCATATGGAAAGGATGCGTGGATGCACAGTTTCAGGGGGAGCATTAGCCTTACTGAGCATAATGCATTGTTGGCATTATGATGATTCTGAAATATGATATTTCTTAAGGTCTTTTTGGTAGTGGTCATAAAAATTCATATTTGTAATTTGATGAAAAGGTCATGATGAGACCTATGATGTAAAATTGTAATATTCAGTCATGTAAGGACTTGTTCAAATTTGTAAACCCACTTGGTTGGGTAGTTGAGTCAAAATGTGTAAACCCTCTTGGTTGGGTACTTGAGTCACATATGGTTGGATCTTTGATGTAAGTATGAGTCATAGAGTCATGTACCTCATTGAAAAATATGTTTGAACATTCAACATGAACTCAGGGGGAGCATGGTAACTTCAGTGCACATCAGATCTACAACACTCTTCTTTCTACATGAGGAGAAAAAGGTTGTGTTGGTTTTTGATCCGCCCTTTGCCCTTGATGTCAAAGGGGGAGAGTGACATGGTGTTTGAATAGGGGGAGAATATCATTATGCTTAATGTATCTATCTGGTGTGATCAAACACCATCGTGGTTTCCATCAAGTCCAAAGGGGGATATTGTTGGCAATATGATGCAGAGTGTTGTCCTTGATGGCAACCCACTTGATGAAGATGATGGCAACCTACTTGATGAAGTTGTCCTTGATGTTTGATGAGTTTATTAATGATGTAAATCTGATGTTCTACAAGCAGCTCAGAAGGACCAGAGAAAGAAATCTTCAGTATGTAACAGAAAAATGATGAAAAGTATATGTTACAAGGCATACGCGGGTTTGTTAAGGAGAATGCGCGTATGCACGCGGAAAAGTACGTGCCAAGTCGCGTATGATCAATTGCACTCTAAATATGTAAAACCAGGGGTTACTACCATGGTATTGACCCATTGTATTGAGCGCTGGATTGTCTATGTGATCCCGTCCAGGAATACCATCGGAAGTTGTGTGGTTTTGGCTCATGGTATTGTCAAAGGCTAGATCTATTTAAGGAGAAGAAATTCATTGTGCAATGGGTGTGCATGAGTCTGGGTTTGAATGTATACTTCACTCTGAAGTATGTCTGAATGGAAAGGGTAATAGTTTGATGATAGATCTGAATCTATGATGCACCTATGAAGAAAATGATGAAGAGGGATCTCTAGATCTGAAATGTATATGTATTTTCTAGATCTGTTTATGGAATGATTAGATCTGTGATCTGGAGAATCTGAGCTGAAGTAAAGAATGAAGATCTGAGCTATTTACCTGTTTTGTAGAGCTGCACTGCCCTAAAATGTCTGAAGATCCATACGCAGGTTCGTCGAGGAGAAAGCGTGTATATACGCGGCTTGTATTCAGCAAAAGCGTGTATGGGAATTGAAGTCAGCTCTGAAATGTGTGCAGATGTATACGCAGGTTGGTATTTTCGAAAGCGCGTATATACGCAGGTTCAGTGAAGTAAAAGCGCGTATGAAATCTAGGGTTTGTTGAAACATGTGGAATGAAATATCTGATCTGTTCTGCTGTTTTACTGCTATCTGTCGATGATGTATTTATACAGATCTGGGTTGTTTGAATGTTGAATATGCTGCTGATTATGATTGATTGAAGATCAAGTTGTTGGTTGTTTTGTTGATGATTCAATGAGTAAATTGATGGGGTTATTAGTTTCAGTTTGATGTATGATGAGCTTAAATGTGTAGAGTGGGTCCAGTTTGAAAATATGATGAAAAGTGGCCTGCAAGGTATGTCGTGTGGAAGTTGTTAATCCAAAGATGAAAAAATTGGATGTGAAACGTGGTCCGCAGGTGTGCTGAGGGTCAGTCTTTAGTCGTAAGTGAAGCCTTCCAGGGAGGAGTCGGGTAAACGAGAGAAGGTTGTAGCCTTCTGCAAGTGGGTGCCTACGTGCTGGTATGAGTGTGCACCAGTACATGGATGTAACATGTTTTCTTTATATAATAAATATTGAAGACTGAGACGACGACAGCGGTGGTTTTCTCCCGACTTGGGTTTCCACCTTAAATCTTGGTGTTCTTGTGTGATGCTTATGTGTGATGGTTTATTCCGTTATTACTGCACATGCTTACTGTTATCTAATCATCAGAAGAATGAATGTTGCATATATCTAAGTAAAGAATTAATGACATAATAATATCTCTATATATACGCGAGTTTTATGAAGGATATCCGCGTGTATACACTAGTTGGCTTCATCAAAGTAGCATATGGGTTTTTAGAGAATGAAAAAGTAAAAGTTTGAGTAAGTCCTAAATACTGATTCACCCCCCCCTCTCAGTATTTTTCCCAACAAGAAGGAAGATCCATTTCTTTTGAAAGTCATCCAATCAAAGGAAAGTATTCACAAATATTTATGAGAAGGAAATGTTAGCAATACTCAATACTACATGCACTAAAGAAATGTCGACCTTACCTAATGGGAAGATACTTCAAGGTTAAAACTGATCATGATAGTCTTAAATACTTTTTGGAACAAAGACTCTTTTCAAAAGAGTAGCAAAAATGGGTCACAAAGATGTTGGGTTATGACTTTGAAATCATCTACAAAAGATGAAAGCTAAATGTTGTTGCAGATGCACTCTCAAGAAAGGATGAAGAGGTGGAAGCATTGGTATGTGCCATTTATATTATCAAACCAGATTGGATAACTGAAGCAAGGGATGAATGGAAGAAGGATGAAGAAGTGTGGACACTCATTCAAAAGTTTCAGCAAGATCCTAGTACATATGATACATTTAGTTGGAAAATGATTCCTTATGGTAAAAATATCACTTATATCTTTGCAAGAATTTCCAACTAAAATAAAATATTATTTTTGAATTTCTCACATCTCCCTTAGGAGGACACTCGGGATTTTTAAAAACTTACCACAAGGTGAAGAAATAATTTTGTTGGGATGTCCTTAAATCTGGTATTCAAAATTTTGTGGCAGAATGTTTGGTTTTCCAGCAAAATAAAGTTGAGACAATTAAGACCCCGGGTCTTCCACAACCTTTATCCATTCTAAGTCAATGTTGGGAGGAGATTTCAATGGATTTTATCACAGGTTTACCTAAGTCTGAAGGAAAAAGTGTCATCATGGTGGTAGTTGATATACTTACCAAGTATGCACACTTTTGTGCATTATCTCATACATTTAAAGAAAGTAAATTTTCTATTTCATTTATGGAAACAATTCAAAAGCTACATGGAAACCAAAATATTATTGTAAGCAATAAAGATCCCATTTTTACTAGAAATTTTTCGATGGAATTATTTTCTTGTTTGGGTACTCAACTAGCTCATAGCTCATCTTATCATCCTCAATATGATGGGAAAATTGAGATAGTGAACAAATTTTTGGAAGTATATCTTCGTTGTTTTGTATCTGATAAACAAACACAATGGGTCAAGTGGTTACCTCTGGCTAAATGGTGGTATAATACTTCCTTCCATACTGCAGCAAAAATGACCCCATTTATGGCACTTTATGGATATCATTCATCGTCCATCACATCATCTTTAAGAGAAAATTATAAGGTTCAAGCAGTGGAATATCACATCGAGCATCAACAACAGGTTCTCCAATTCTTCAAGGATAACCTAAATTTGGCACAAAATCGAATGAAACAACAGGCAGATCAACATCGCAGTGAGAGAAGTTTTGATGTAGGAGACTGGGTATTTTTACGGCTACAACCATACAAATAAATGTCCCTCAAGCAAGCTAAGAAGGATAATAAATTATCGCCAAAGTTCTATGGTCCTTACAAGGTGTTGAAAAATATTGGTACTATGGCATACAAATTGGAGATTCCTGCTTCTTCTCGAGTGCATCCAGTTTTTCATGTTTCATGCTTAAAGAAGGTTATAGCTGACAAAATTCCAGTTCAAACAATATTGCCAGAAATTGACGAGGAAGGAAAAATCATATTAGAACTGGAAGCAGTCATGTAAACAAGAACTCAACAACTATGAAATCGATCAATTTTAGAGTATATCATCAAGTGGAAGAACTTACCCACTGAATATTCAGCATGGGAGGATGAGAATTTTACACAGAGGCATCTAGAGCTACTAAAGTGTTGAGGACAACACTTTTTTGAAGGGAAGGGGCATGTTAGGTCTGTATATTACTATTGTAGTCAGTTATTGTTGTTAATGTAGCCCCCTTATTGTTATTGTTGTACCCTTGTAACCCCTATATTGTTATTATTATGCCCTTACATTGTTATTGTTAGGTCGGCTAGGATTATATTGTGACCCCATGGACTCCTATATACAGAAAGGAGGTTTTTTCATTTGTATCATCCAAGAATTGTTCATTTATGTAATGTAAAGAAGGTTGCCCCCTCAAAGTGGCGTATTTCTAAGGCGTTGATCTCTCTTTTCTTCTATTTTTGGAGTTGGTTTCATAACAATGATGGTCTAACGGTAGAAGAACATCTCCAAAAATATATTTTGGCCATCAATTTAAATGAAGTTACTAAAGAGGACTGTGTGATTAGATTATTTCCATATACTGCTATAGGATCTGCAGGATCCTAGTACTTTTCATTACCTCCTCTCTCCATAACTAGTTGGGATTTTTTTGAACAAAAATTCGTAGCTAAGTTTGGAGATTATATAACCATTGCATTGTTCATCAATGAATTATCCCATTTAAAGGCTAAAACAGGAGAAAAGATTAAAGATTTTAACTCTAGGTTCAATAAACTACTCAATAAAATTCCTACTGCGTCAGCTCCTGGCACTGATGTTCAAATTGAGTGGTATATATCTTCTCTTCCCTCTAATATAGCCATTTTTGTTGATAGAGCGCAGTTAGCTACATTAGCAAAAAACATGAAGTAAGCCTTATCTGTAGAGAAACGCATAGTTCTCTTGAAAATAAAACTCTCAAGAAGACAGAAAATCTAAGAAAGTGGCTTTCAAATATGATTCTAAAAATAAAATACCGAAGGAGCCTTTTGATCTTGAAGGCCTCCAGAAAGTGCTTAAAAACATGTCTAACAATATGGTTGAGATGAAGAACAAGTTGTCGAATCTTCTACTGTGAAAAAATTGTTTAGATATTTTAAGAGAAATCAGTCTTCTAATTCTCAACCACCAAATACTATATCTAATGTTGAGTTTGACTTAGAAGAAGAGGAAGAAGAAATTGAAGACGAAGAAATGGGAGATGAAGAAAAAAATGAACTAAGGAGCTTTTCCCGTTAGAACTAGAAGCAAAGGACCTACTAATACAACTCACTTGAATCAAAAGAAAAAAATCTCAAACTCCTCCTTCTAAGGAAAAAGCAAGTAGTAAAAAATCCTCTCCCAAAACTTCACAGCCAAATACAACCTCATAAAATATTCCATCTACATCAAAGACCGTGGTAGTCACTGATACCATGGAGTATAATTTTGTGGAATATATGAATAAAACCAAGGAAAACATTTCATTACATGAACTTAGCAAATTGAAAAAAAAAAAAAATGTTACTTAGAGAACTGAATACAGTTCCTGTATCACCCTTACCTACTGTTGTTGTATCTCAAGCTACTAAAGGCATGGGAAAACCCCCAACTTCTTAAAATAAATTCGATCCTACAGACGTCATCCTAATCAGTGACAGATCTAATTCACATACACCTCCTTTCATCTTAACTTACGAAATTTTCAATAAAAACCTTCATACTTGTTTGATTGAATCAGGAGCCTCTTCCAATATAATTCCAACAACAACCTATGCTAAGCTGAACATCACTCCCCAAAAATTGGTTGTCCACATAGTACATCTTGACAGAACTAAAGTAGAGGTTTTGGGGGAAATTAATTCAGTTAACATTAGTCTTTCATCAAATCCCAAATTCTGTCAAATAATAGACATTTGTTCGCTGAGATTCCTGAATTTTACGGTCTAGTTTTAAGTAGAGGCTGGTCTAAGAAGCTCCATGGATATTTTGCTATAGATTGGTTTCACATGTGGCTTCCTTACAATGGGAAGCCAAATTAAATTCGAGTTGACGGAGAGATACACCTGAAACATACTATGACTGAATTTGAAGGTGATAATGAACCAATAGAATTCAATAACAATATTATTGGGAATTATTCATCCGAATCATTTTTAGGGAATTTTAATGCACAAAAGTCACCTTTTCCGGATAATTTTTTCATCTTACAAATTGAAAACTTTTCACAAACAAATACTTCCAAGTGCAAAAATTTTGTGAATAAACAAGTAGTTAAAAATTTGTTTTGGACATTATAATTTGATGGTTCCAAATCTAACGATGGTGCATGAGATGGTTGTGTTTTAATCAGCCCAAAGGATAAAATACCATGTTCGCTTGCAGGTTAGAATTCGAATGTACAAATAATAATGCAGAATATGAGGCATTAGTACAAGGATTATACAAAGAAATTCACCTCAACATCAAATATCTGTAGGTTTTTGGAGACTCAGAAATTATCATTAGGTAGGTAAGAAATACTATCCAGGTAGGTAAGAAATACTATCCATTTTCTTTATGGACATCTTAGATATTATCAATCATTAGTCCAAGATCTTACATATTATTTTTTGGCATTAAATATTTCTCCTATACCTAGACTGCAAAATGCTAGTGTTGATCTGTTAGAAAATGTTGCATCAAAACTCATACCATCTGAGGAATTTAGTCCCGGTAGATTTTCTATTGAATTAGTTTTTTGACCATCTATTCCTGATAATGTCACTAATTGGTAAGTCTTTAACAATGATTATGATATTGTATATTTTCTAACATCAGAAGGGTCATACGATGATCAAATCATAGATGAAACTAGGCATGAAATTCAGTTAAAATAGAACCTTGATGAAAATACAATACCCAAAGTTGTAGTCAAATTAGAAGATTTGTATGATCTCAAGGATAGATTTAAAAATGTAGCTAATGCCAAAATTGAAATTTCAACTCTGAAATTTGAATTAGTGAACCTTGGAACTCATGATAAGCCTCAAAATATCAATCTAGGTCTTGGTATCCTCTGATGAGATATTATCATTTATTCGACCGTTGAAGAAATAAAAAAGTGTCTTTTCTTGGGATTATTCTAATCTCAAAACTTATGATACCTATGTTATACATCACACCATTCCTATGATTTCTAATAAGGAAAATTCATCCAAACCTCGAGAATCAAATCAAATCAGAACTGAATAAACTCCTTAAGGCAAAAATCATATTTCCAGTTTCGCATTCAAAATGGGTATCTAATTTAGTGCCTATTAGGAAAAAGAATGGTGACATTCATATATGCATAGATTTTAGAAATTTGAATAAATCATGTCAAAAAGACAACTTTCCACTACCAACCATGGAAAAATTACTACAGTTAGTAGCTGGTTCTGAGCTCATGTATTTTCTCTATGGATTTTTAGGGTATAACCAAATCCTAGTTCCTCGATATGATATATTGAAAACCATGTTCAGAACTAAATGGGGAACATATTCTTATCAAAAAATCCATTTTGGTTTGATTAATGCAGGTGCCACATTTCAAAGATCTATGGATATAACATTTAAAATACTCATTAACAAATTGGTAGATATTTACTTAGATGATATCACTATTTATTTCAAGAAGAGAAGAAACCATTTAAACAACCTTAAACAAATATTTGAACGATGTATGAACTATGGGATCTCACTAAATCCAAAAAAGTATTATTTTTCCTTAAGTGAAGGTAAGATTTTAGGATTCATCATATAAAAAAAGGGTATTTATATTGATCCATAAAGAGTTAAGGAAATTGAGAAAATCCCTTTACCCCATAATAAGAAATCAATGCAGTCTTTCCTTGGTCAGATAATTTTTTTAAAAAGGGTTGTCCCTGACTTTTCACAAATAGTTTTACCTTTATAGAATATGACTAAGAAAAAATCAGTTTTCAAATGGGGTCACAACGAAAAAGAATCCTTTGACTTGATCAAACAAGTTACTATTAATGCTTCATCCCTGACAACTCCCAATTTTTCTAATCATTTTTTTTTATACACATTTGCATTAGAAACATCATATGATGTCCTTTTAACACAACTTAATGATCAACAAATAGAAGCACCCATATCATTATTTAGTTTGAATCTGCAAGGTGCCGAATTAAATTACTCTGCTATTGAAAAACAAGCATTTTTTGTCTTCGAGTCAATAAAACATTTCAGACCATTTCTCCTCTAACCTCATACTAAAATCATAGTTCCATTTTCAGCAGTAAGGAAACTATTAATGCAAATATAAGTAGGAGAAAAAATAGCAAACTGGGTAACTGCATTGTAAGAATATGATGTTGAAATTAGACCAGCTAAAATGGTTAGAGGTCAAGGTTTTTGCTAAATGTTAACGGGATTATCCAACTTACCAGGAGAACAAAATTCAGGTGATGATATTCAATTTTCTCAGGTAAACCTCAATGAAATTGAATCTCAATATGATGACCTCATTTTTTATTTAAAAGATGAATATTCCCCTATGCATCTCAATTACAAAAGAAAAACAGATTTGAGATTGAATGAAAAGAAATATCAAATTTTCGATGATGTTTTATTCAGAAAAAATTATGACTCTATTTTTCTAAGGTTCCTTGAAAAATCTGAGGGAGAAAAGTTTTTTCATGAACTTCATGATGGAAAAGCTAGTGGAAATTTTGGGGGAGACACGACAACACATAAAATCCTACATGTTGGCTATTCTTGTTCAAAGATGCACACAAGTATGTAAGGAAATGCAAAAATTGTCAAACTATTGCTGGAAGACAAGGGAAACCTGCATTTCCATTACAGACAGTCAATATTGAACAACCATTTGAGAAATGGGGACTGGACATAATAGGTGAGATCGTTCCTCACTCTTCAAAGAAACATAGATACATCCCTACATCAACTGATTACTTTACTAAATGGGTGGAAGAAATTACACTAAAGGTAACCAATTCTAAGAAAACTATTGAATTTATTGATCAATTTATCCTTACCATATTTGGTTTACCAATTGCCTTGATATTTGACAATGCATCTTATTTCTCAGGTGATGCTATGATATAATTTTCTCTCAAAAGAGGCTTCAAACTTAAGTATTCCACTAACTATTATCCCCAAGGAAATGGTTTAGTAGAATCAACTAATAAAAACCTCATTAGGATCATAAAACAAAATATTGATCAGAGTCAAATAAATTGGCATAAATATTTAACATTTTCTCTATGGGTAGATCAGATAACACATAAGCCTCTATAAGTACTTCTCCATTTAATCTAGTCTATGGGAAAGAGGTTTTTCCTCCTATAGATGTAGTTATACCCTCTTTATCCTTGGTTAAATTTTATTGAAGAAACTCCTTCTTCTTCTTTGCAATTAAGACAATCACGAACTCTCAAACTTGAGGAAGAGAGAGAGAGCAAGCCAAGATCACCCTTGCTCATCATCAATAGTTTATTAAATCTTCCTTTGATGCAAATGTTGTTAATACAAAATCATTTCAACTTGGATACCTTGTATTGAAATGGGATAAAACACATGAGGAAAAAGGTAAGAATACCAAATTCCAAGTAATGTGGCTTGGACCATTTCAAATTACAGAAAAAATCATCCCATCAACGTTTCTATTGCAAGATTTATCAAGCAAGAAAGATTCTTTGCCTGTGAATGGGCATATTTTGAAAAAAATATTTCTCATAGGAGATAACCTCTTCTATCCCCTATACATTAATGTCTTTACTTTTCCTAAGAAAATAAAATCTAAATAATATAATTGTTGGCCTTGCAATAAAAATCTCTTGAAATGCTTTGACTTTTCGCTTTTATAGATAGAAATTTTGAAGGGAATAGTTAAGAGGTTTGAAAATTAATTAAGTTATGTATCTCTGAAGTTTTATTTTTCTACCAAAATTATTCATTCTTTGAGAAACTCCAACTTTATAAAATACTTCTATTCTATTATCAGTCAAGAAAAATATCTTTAACCAAGTAAAAGACTCTTTGTAGATAAGCATCATGTTGAAGCCGCAGAATTCTGTTGAAACAACATGGGGGATAACCACCCGGTCCAGACCTTAAAAGCAACACCTTTTCCATTTGGTATAGTGGCTCCAACTCGGGATAATGGGACCAGTTTCCGAGCAAATAAATTTATATGATGATGATGGGTTTGATACAAGCTGAAATGGAATATGAATTTAAACTAATGGAAATAATCAATTTAAGTAACAAACACATGCATCTATTTAATCTAATTATTTAACTTAATCTATGCCCAGGAATAATTTAACTTTTGCGATCTACAAAGATATCTTAAAGCAAAAGGTAATAAAAATCATTCAATTGCTAAAAGATATGAAACTATTTAAAGATAATTATTTTTACTAAATAGTTAGGCAAAATAATTTTGAAACTATATCACATATATCAATTGATTATATACTCCAAAAGGAATTAAAGTTGAAACATCAAGAAAAAGTACTTTAATGAAAACTATAATCTAGATCTCATACACAATACAATATAAAGAGATTTATTGCGAAATCATAGATAGAATTCAATTGTAAATATAATAGTACTAGATATGAGGTTATATTCATAAATCATCAACGTTGACCTTCTCTTGTTTTCAACCAAATACAATTTAAGAGTACATAAATGAAAATTCAGTTGAGTATGCTTTGATATTCAAGAAAATCAAGATCTTGTTCCATGTATTTCACCAAAAGAATCACAAAAGTACAGTAATGCAAGCTTTTCCAAAGTGTTTTTGTTAAAATCCTTGACCCCTCTCTAAATGCATGAGAGAGTTTTAAATAATATTTCATAAGTATCAAAAATATAATATTACATAAAAATCTGAGGAGGTTTGAAACAACCTTCCTTAGAATACTGAAAATAAAAGATAAAAACTAAAAAAAGAAAATTATGTGCATGATCAGGTTGAACGATCCTTTTCCATTGAGCTTTTTAGTTCGCATATATCCAACATTGGCTTCACTTGGGATGGCCGGCCAACTTTGGATCTTAGTTGTCCCATGAATACAACGTCGGAGAGATGTGGCACCATATTTTGAGTGGAATTGGTTAGACAACGTAAATCCATCTGTTGAATGTAAGGTTTTACTAGAAACTACCGATAAGATTCATAATCAAGCTCAGATAGGTTCTTAACTTCTTCAATTTGATTCTTGGCGGTTTCCTTCCTTTTTCCCTAATTTTTTGATATCTGGGAACACTCCAGGCTTTCATTCATTAATCAAATTCATATTATAAAGATTTTCATTCATAGCTTCAGTTAATTTAGTTGATATATCATCTTCTCTAGTTGTTTCCCTTTCTGCTTGCTTCAATTTCATATCCCAATTTGTAAATAAAATCTCTGTGCAATTCTTCAATCTTTGGAAAATCAACGTTTCTTCCTTCCTCAAATTCTTCCCAGGAGATAAAATTTGGGATCTTCTTATCAACGTATTCATATTAAAATATCTGATCAACCATTTGTTGGACTAATGTATCACTTGTTTCACAATACAATTTAATCATCGAGATTCTTTGACAGAATATTTCTTTCTATTTTGACAATTGAGTATTTAGCTCAAGTGTTTCTTTGATGAATTTTTCTATCTACTGCTGATTTCTAAGTTTATCTACTTCACTTTCTTTTTGATGAATCTGTGTATATTTTTCTATAATTCTTGCCTTGTGTTGTAACTTCATTTGCTCAAAATCCTTCTGAAATTGTATTATCTGCAGCTCTATTTACTTATTGAAATTATGCCTTTCCTGTTCAATTTGTTTCTCTAACATATGAATTCTCACATCTTTATCTTTAAGCAAAAGACTGACCTCTACTTCCTTATCAATTGTAGTTGTTGCATAAGAACCTGCAAATTGTGACAATCTTGTCAAATTTTCTGATAAATCAATGAGGTTGTCTTTCCAGACAACCTCCAATGATTCTTTCTCTGGAGTTGTTGTTGATACATCAAGCTTTCTTTTATTTCTTTGTCTTCTTACCACTTTTTTGTGTTCTGGACTATAAAAAATATCTAAAGGAGGTATCTCTTCAATTCTCAAAACAATTTGTGACGTTTGGTAGGCCGGGATGATTTCAACATATGCTTCTATATTTACAACTTATAAGGTCTGTCTAGGAGTTTGGAAATCAAAAGTTACTTCCATTGATGTATCTATTGGTGGTAGCTGGAGCTTTTCTTTGAACATCTCCCATTCTTTATCCATGTCATTTATTATGATTGTTTGTGTCTAATCCTGTGTAGAATTAATGTTCAATTGTTCTTTAGCCAAGGTTTCTTTGGCTATTTCTCCATTATTTCTCTTTGTATTCTCTTCAAAACTTTCCTTAGGGTCTTCTTCTTGATTTTGAGATTGATGCTCAGAAATTTCTGAACCCTGACTAGATTTCTCTAGTGATTCTTGATCAAAATTGTGATCAGAGTTTTCTTCTAAACTTATACTGGGCGTAGGTTCTCTTGTTTCCTCAATCTGCAATAGGTATAATGAACCCTTTTCAATCTTTTGTTTCTATAAATATGAAAATGGTTGAGGCTAGCTGAAGCTAATTTGATTGATGCAAAATGCAAGATTTGTGAGAAAGTCTCGGCCTTTTCAATAGGTCATCAAATTCATATTTCTCATGCATGAACTCTTTAATTTTAACCAAAGTGGTAAATTATTGAGCAACTTTATTGGGATCATATTGTCTCCCTAGCATTGTATCCAGATTCAAGTAATATTCTACACCTCTTTAACTGCATGTCCAAAATTAAACAAGGAAAAAGAACCACGTTGTACTAGAAAAGTTGGCTAGATAGATTTCTTTGTGTCTTTTAGAGTTTTGGTATGACCTTCCCCTACTGTCTGGTATGCAATTTCTCTAGCCAATAATATAATAAGGAAGAACATGGGGATAAACAATACTCCCAAAATCTCTGATATAAGTAAAATTTTCTTCACCAAACCATCTAGCCACTGAAAAATATCTATCTTTGCTTCTTTCGAAAGCCTGGGAGATTTTGTATAAAAAATAGCCTGATGGATAGGCAGCATGATACTTTGACAAATATTATAAAAATGGGGATGAAATTGAGATTCCCATAAATTTTTTTGATACACATGGATAGGAGTAAGGTCTCTGAGAGTCCAATACCAACACATATTAGGAAATTTTGTGCAAAAACATATGGCATCCATCACATAAGAACTCATAAAAAATGGATGGATGACCTAAGTACAGACAACTCTATATTTTTTTATAGCCATAGCCAAATTATTGGATAAAATGTTACCCCAATTCATAATCATGGAGTTGACAGTTGCATCAATAAATGGAATATATTCCATAGAGAACTTGGTACTATCATCTTTCCCAAACAGTCTACACATCATAATAACTACATAACTATGTGGAGCTAATAGAGGTGCAATTGGGTACATACCAATTTTCTCCCATTTGAATTTGTTGGAGCCAGACCTCCAATTCTGCATGGAATCTATTGGGTCTTCATTCTCTTTTTCAAATTTCTCGCTAAAAGCTCTATCATAGACCTTTTGAAGTTCTTGCAGATGATACATTCTGCATAAATTATCTGCATAAAATGACCCCATGAACTCTTGTCTTGAATTCTTGAACGTCCTGTCTCAGATATCTACATTGTAGATAATCCACTTCACCATATCTATATATGGGAGGATTTTAGTTCTTACAGCTATTTTGTGTAATAAAGAGCAGGCTGCTCCAAAATAGGAAGCTTCAGATGAGACTTTAGTGTCATTTGTTGCTCTAGTTACCAACACCTTTGGATTTTCATCTTCTAATAAATTATACATGGCTTCCCACGACGAAGCTCCACAATATTTGTTGCATGTAGTATCACTAAAGAGAGGCTGCATGTTTGAATCCTTAGATGCAGAAGGCTTAGTTGTCTTTTTTCCTTTCTTTGTCATCTCTGAGCATTACTCCCTAAGATTGAACAAGTGAGAAATCAAAATGAACGTAAAGCAGAGATAATAACAGAGGTTTAATTAAAACATTAAATTAGATAAGGATGGGACCTTTATTGCAAGCATGAGTAAATGGATACAAATCTCCTCGAGCCTTTAAAAGATAAAATGTAGTTAATTTCTAATAATTATGAATTATGTCTTTCGTGTGATTTTTTTCGAGTCTTGTCAAAACATCGCATTGAAAACCTAAATGATATTTTGAAATGTTAAGATTTAAGTGAAATGTTGATTTTGTGATTGTGATAAATCGAAATATTGTAAAATCACAAGATCGTAACTTGTAATAGTAATATTTTGCAACATTGTAATATCGCGTTATAGCAAGATCGTAGGATTACAAGATCCACCATATCGCATTATCACAAGATCACAAGAGTTTCCATGTGGCGGGATCACATGATTGAAATATTATAGTTATGACATTTCGAACATTTTTTTTTCTTTGCGATTTGTGATGCCAATGTACACTTTGAGCGGATTTTTCCTTATATGAAGTATACTTTAATCACTTCATGAATTTTTAGAAATATTTCTAGGCCTTTATAAAGAGTGCCACACAACACTTAATCTAAAAAAGGGTTTTATTAATCTCTTTATCATGGATTCTGACTAACGATTATTTGCGTTACCTTTGGCTTCTGCGATCTACGATAAACTGAAAAGCGCTTACTCTATAGTGACTCAGCTTAACGATTTTTAAAGGAAAAACTCTTTCTTGCTAGCTTTTTGTTTTCTTACAAATTTAAAAGGGTCCCCATTTATTATTACAATATTGATTATTATAAAAATAAAATGTGGGGGGTGGGGGGGGGGTTGGGAGGGTTGTTGAATAGTACAATAATTGGCAACCAATTATCTTTGATAATTTTTAAATTCCTAAAAAATTTCAAAATAAAAATAGTTCAGAAAACATGAATTGGATGAAAGATTAAATAAGTAACATTTCTCTAAATAATAAAACAAATTCTCCTAATTATAATTCATTTGATATCCTCTTAAATATGAAATCCCTACACCTATATAAGTCATTACTAAAATTAAAGATAAAGTAGCAGGCTTTTGTAGACTAGATTTTTAAAATATACTCATTTGTTATAGGTAGAGCCTCTACTGATAACATGTGTCTATAGCCTCGATAGGGTTACCTTTTAACCAACAATGCTTTTGTGTCCCATCCATGTAAGAATGAAGTTTTTAAAGATAAATCCACAATCATGTACATCTTCTTATTTCTTACATAGCTCTTATTTTTTATTACTTAAAAGCCATTGCCTTGGTGTGGTGGCCAAATAGTGACAATGCCATTCATTGGTTGTAATTCAACTGAAAAATTTGGCTCGTGATGAGACCCCTTGTCTTTGATTGAGATAATCTCAAGCCATTGCCCTGTTTTGGTATACAGTAATGGTAATGTCAATCTTATTAATCCCATATGAATATGGTAAGTAGGCTCTTGATGATACCTCTTATATTTTAGGCTTTAGTACATTACTTAGGATTGCATTCTAAAAAGATAAAATTTTATTGGACAGGGAGAATAATTGGCTCTTTGAGAGTTCTAGATGAAAATTTATATAGTTAAGGATGCTTGTCTACTAAGAGTCTTTTACTTGGTTAAACATATTTTTCTTGAATGATAATAGAACACAAGTCTTTTATAAAGTTGCAGCTTCTCAAAGAATGAATAATTTTGGTAGAAAAATAAAATTTCAGAGAGAGAGAACTTAATTAATTTTCAAACCTCTTAACTATTTCCTTATCAATTCCCATTTATAAAAGCAAAAAGTCAAAATATTTCAAGAGATTTATTTTGAGTCCAATAGTTATATTATTTAACTTTTATTTTCCTAGGAAAAGTAAATACAATAATGTACAAGGGATAGAAGAGGTTATGTCCTATGAGAAGTATTTTTTTCAAAATTTTCCCATTCACAGGGAGAGTGTATTTCTTTCCTAATAAATCTTGCAATAAAAATGTTGATGGGCCAATTTGTTCTGCAATTTGGAATAGTCCAAGACACATTCTTTGGAATTTGGTGTGCTTACCTTTTTCCTCACGTGCTTTATCCCATTTTAGTACAAGGTCTTGAAGTTGAAATGATTTTTAACTAACAGAATTTGCACCAAAGGAAGATTTAACTAACTATTGATGATGAACATGGGTGATTTTGGCTTTCTCTATTACTTCTTCAAGTTTGAGAATTTGTGATTACCTTAACTGCAAATAAGAATAGGGAGTTTCTTCAATAAATTGAACCAAGGATAGAGAGGGAATAACTACATTTGTAGGAAGAATAGACTCTTTCCCATAGACTAGATTAAATGGATAGGTACCTATAGAGGCTTTATGTGTTATCTGGTCTGCCCATAGAGTAAATGTTAAAGATTTATGCCAATTTCTTTGAGATCAATAGTCCATTTAATGATTCGAATAATATTTTTATTAGTTGATTATGCTAAACCATTTCCTTGAGGATAATAGTTAGCAGAATATTTAAGTTTGAAACCTCTTTTGAGAGAAAATTCTATCATAGCATTGCCTGAGAAATAAGATGCATTGTCAAACATCAAGGAAGTTGGTAATCCAAATCTGGTAATGATAAATTGATCAATAAATCGATGATGTTCTCAGAATTGGTTATCTTTAATGGAATTGCTTCCACCCATTTAATAAAGTAATCAGTTTTTGTAAGGGTATATCTATGTTTCTTTCAAGAGTGAGGAACGATCTCACCTATTATGTCTAGTCCCCATTGCTCAAACGGTTGTTCAATATTGACTGGATGTAATGGGAATGCAGGTTTCCTTTGTCTTCTAGAAGCAGTCTGAGAGATTTTTCATTTCCTTACATACTTGTGTGCATCTCTGAAAAAGGTTGGCCAGTAATATCCAACTTGAAGTATTTTATGTGTTGTTGTTTCTCCTTTGAAATGTCCACCAACTAATCCAATCATGAAATTCCCGCAACACCTTTTCCGCATCAGATTTTTCAAGGCATCTTAGTAAAATAGAATCCTAATTGTTTTTTAATAAAACATCATCAAAAATTTGATATTTCTTTGCTTTGAGTCTCAAAGCTCTTTTATTTTTGTAACTGAGTTCCATCGACGCATATCCATTTTTTAAATAAAAAATAGATCAGCATATTGAGATGTGGTATCGTTGAGGCTTACCTGAGATATTTGAATTTCATCACCTGAATGCTCTTCTTCTAGTAAGTTGGATGATCCTGTTAACATTTTTCAAAAACCTTGACCTCTAACAATTTTAGCTGGTCTAATTTCAACATCATATTCTTATAATGAAGTTACAGAGTTTTCTCTTTTTTATCCTACTTCTCTTTGCATCAGTAATTTCCTTACTATTGAAAATGGAACTATGATTTTTAGTATGAGTTTTGAGGAGAAATGGTATGAATTTTTTATTGAATTGAAGACAACAAGTGCTTCTTTTTCCACAGCAGAATAATTTAATTTGGTACCTTGTAGATTCGAACTAAAAAATTAGAAGGGTGCTTCTATTTGTTGATCATTGAGCTGTGTTAAAATGACAGCATGCGATGTTTCTTATGAAAATGTGTATAAAACAAAATGATTAGAAAATTTCGGAGTTGTTAGGGATGGAGCATTAATAATAGCTTGTTTAATCAAGTCAAAGGCTTCCTTCTTGTTGTGACTTTATTTGAAAACTGAATTTTTCTTAATCATATTATGTAGAGGTAAAAATATCTGTGAAAAGTCAGGGACAAATATTTTTACAAAATTTATTTGTCCAAGGAAAGACTGCATTGCTTTCTTATTATGGGGTAAAGGTGTTTTTTCATTTTTTTAACTCTTTCTGGATCAATATAAATACCTTTTTTTGACACGATGAATCCTAAAATCTTACCTTCGCTTAAGGAAAAGTAATATTTTTTTGGATTTAGCAAGATCCCATATTTCATACATCGTTCAAAGATCTACTTAAGGTCGTTCAACTGGTTTTTTATTTTCTTGGAATAAATAGTAATATTATCCAAGTAAATAACAATTGATTTGTTAATGAGTCCTTTAAAGGCTATATCCATAGCTCATTTAAATGTCGCACCTGCATTAATCAAACCAAAAGGAAATTTTTATGAGCATATGTTCCCCATTTAGTTTTGAACGTGGTTTTCAATCTATCGTTTTTATTAATGAGGATCTGGTTATATCCTGAAAATCCATCAAGAAGAGACATGAGCTCAGAACCAGCTACTTACTATAGCACTTGTTCCATGGTTGGCAGTAGAAAATTGTCTTTCTGACATACTTTATTCAATTTTCTAAAATCTATGCATATACTAATATCACCATTATTTTTCCTAACAAGCACTAAATTGGATACCCATTTTGAATGCCTAACAAGAAATATGATTTTGGCCTTGAGAAGTTTATTCATCTCTGATTTGATTTGATTTTCAAGGTTTGGATGAATTTTCCTTAGTTTCTGTTGTACTGGTCTATCATTAGAGATCATGGTTTGGTGTTTTGAATAACAGAAGTATCATATGTTTTGAGATTAGAATAATCCCAAGAAAATATACTTTTATATTTCTTCAACAGTTTAATAAATGATAAACTTTCATCAGAAGACATATCTATACCTAGATTGATATTCTGAGGCTTGTCATCATTTCCCAGGTTTATTAATTCAAATTTCAGATTTCAACTTTGAAATTTGGTAGTAGTTACCTTTTTGAATCTATCTTTGAGATCATACAAATCTTCCAATTTGACTACAACTTTGGGAATTGTATTTTCATCTTCAAGGTTATGTTCTAACTATATGTCATGCGCATTTTCATCTATTATTTGGTCATCGTATGACCCTTCTAATGTTACAAAATTCACAATATCATATCCATCATTGAATACTCGCCAATTCGTAACATTATCAGGAATGGATGGTCTATAAACTAATTCAATGGAAAATATATCAAGACTAAATTCCTCAGATGGTATGAGTTTTGATGCAACATTTGCTAACAGATCAGCACTAACATTTCGTAGTCTTGGTATAGGAGAAATATTAAATTCCAAAAAATGAGATGCAAGATCTTGGGCCAATGATTAATAATGTATAAGATGGCCAGAAATGCAATGGATAGTATTTATCACCTGTCTAATGATGATTTCTAAGTCTCTAAAAACCTGCAAATATTTGATATTGAGGCCAATCGCTTTATATAATCCTTGTATTAATGCCTCATGGTCTACAGTATTATTTTTGCATTCGAATTCTAACCTGCAATATAACATGGTTGTTATGAAACCAACTCCAAAAATAGAAGAAAAGAGAGATCAACGCCTTAGAAATCAGCCACTTCGAGGGGGAAACCTCTAATTCATTACATAAATGAACAATTATTGGATGATTCAAATGACCAAAACCTCCTTTCTATATATAAGAGTCCATGGGGCCATAATGTAATCCTAGCCGACCTAACAATAATAATGTAAAGGCACAATAATAACAATATGGGGGTTACAGGGGTACAACAATAATAGTAAGGGGGTTACACTAGCAACAATAAGGGACTATACTAGTAATATAGGGGCCTAACATGCTCCTCTCCTTCAAAAAAGTGTTGTCCTCAATGCTTGAGTAGCTCCAGGTGCTTCTGTATAAAATTCTCATCATCCCATGTAGAATATTCAGTGGGTAAGTTATTCCATTTGATGAGATACTCTAAAATTGATCGATTTCGTAGCTATCAAGCTCTTGTTTCCATGACTTCTTCAGGTTCCAATATGGTTTTTCCTTCCTCATTAAGTTCTGGAAATATTATTTTACTTGGAAGTTTGTCCCCCATAACCTTCTTTAAGCATGAAACATGGAAAATTGGATGCACTTACAAAGAAGAAGGAAGCTCCAATTTGTATGCCATAGTACCAATATTTTGCAACACCTTGTAAGGACCATAGTACTTTGGTGATAATTTATTATCCTTCTTAGCTTGCTTGAGGGACATTTGTTTGTATGGTTGTAGCCGTAAAAATACCCAATCTCCTACATCAAAACTTCTCTCGCTGCGATGTTGATCTGCCTGTTGTTTCATTCGATTTCGTGCCAAATTCAGGTTATCCTTTAAGAGTTGGAGAACTTCTTGCTGATGCTCGATGTGATCTTCCACTGCTTGAACCTTCGAATTTTCCCTTAAAGATGATGTGATCGATGGTGGATGATATCCATAAAGTGCCATAAATGGGGTCATTTTTGCTGCAGTATGGAAGGAAGTGTTATACCACCATTCAGCGAGAGGTAACCACTTAACCCATTGTGTTTGTTTATCAGATACAAAAAAACAAAGATATCCTTCCAAAAATTTATTTACTATCTCAGTTTTACCATCAGATTGAGGATGATAAGATGAGCTATGAGCTAATTGAGTACCCAAACAAGAAAATAACTCCGTCCAAAAATTTCCAGTAAAAATGGGATCTTTGTCGCTCACAATAACCCTTGGGCTTCCATGTAGCTTTTGAATTCTGTTCATAAATGTAGTAGCAACTGTACTTGCTTTAAATGGATGAGATAATGCACAAAAGTGTGCATACTTGGTAAGTCTATCAACTACCACCATGATGACATTCTTTCCTTCGGACTTAGGTAAACCTGTGATAAAATCCATTGAAATATCCTCCCAACGTTGACTTGGAATGGATAAAGGTTGTAGAAGTCATGGGGTCTTAATTGTCTCCACTTTATTCTGCTGGCAAACCAAACATTCCGCCACAAACTTTTGAATATCAGATTTAAGGCCATCCCAAAAAAATTCTTTCTTCACCCTGTGGTAAGTTTTTAAAAATCCTGAGTGTCCCCCTAAAGGAGAAGTGTGCAATTCCAGAAGAATCTTTTGTTTTAGTTGGGAATTCTTACAAAGATATAAGCGATCTTTGTACCATAAGCAATCATTTTTCCAACTAAATGTATCAGATGTACTAGGATCTTGCTGCAACTTTTGAATGAGTGTCCATACATCTTTGTCCTTCTTCCATTCATCTCTTGCTTCGGTTATCCAATCTGGTTGGATAATAGAAATGGCACAAAGCAATGCTTCCACATATTCATTCTTTCTTGAGAGTGCATCTGCAACAACATTAAGCTTTCCTTTTTTGTAGATTATTTCAAAGTCATAACCCAACATCTTTGTAACCCATTTTTGTTGCTCTTCTGAAGATATTCTTTGTTCCAAAAAGTGTTTAAGACTATCATGACCAGTTTTTACCTTGAAGTGTCTTCCCATTAGGTAAGTTCTCCATTTCTTTAGTGCATGCAGTATTGCTAACATTTCCTTCTCATAAATAGGTTTCTGTAAATACTTTCCTTTGATTGGGTGACTTTCAAAAGCAATGGGTCTTCCTTCTTGCATTAAAACAGCACCAATTCCATTTCCTGAGGCATCACATTCCACAATAAAGGTTTTTGTGAAGTCTGGCGTAGCTAAGACCGGTGCTAGGCACATTGCCTCTTTAAGATGTTCAAATTCCTTAGTTGCTTCAGGAGTCCATGAAAATGCATCTTTATTCATAATGTTGTTAGAGGTGTTGCTATTCTCCCATAATTCTTAACAAACATGTGATAATACTCTGTTAACCCGAGAAATCTGTGCAACTACTTTATGTTGTGGGGAATCTCCATTCTGTTAGTGTCAGCCTTTGCAACTTTCCTTCAGTGATCAAACATGCTCTTACAAAGTGATTTTAAGGTGTCAAGGTCAAATTTTGTCATTTCAATGAGTCTTCAAGCAAAATTTGGTCACTAGGCATTAGGTCTAGGGGTTGCTTTTACTCCTGTCAAAGTTGTCCAAATGTCGGTTCATGTCACCATTCAGCTGAGTGTACCATCATTCAGAGGTTTTTCATCATCATGTCAGGTTCCATTGGGTCATTTTACAGCTTGTTCATGTTTCAGTTGTGCCTAGGTAAGGTCCATTTCCCTCTCCTAGGGTTTTGGAGGTAATTTCTCTTGGATGGTCAAATCATTAGAAAAACTTGAATCCTGATGTTCATAAAACTTCCCCTATCATTAATGTACCTTATTAAACACTTCCCATCACTGAGATCCCCCAAATTCCTCATTTTTGCACAAACCCTACTTTCTTGCCACAACTTGGCAATTTTCTAGGCTAGGCTTGTGTTTTGCCCTTTTGGACCCCTTCCCCTCACTCAATCTCTAAGATTCCACTTTCCCATACTTCCTAACATTCCTCCGTACTTCCCAAAATTTCCCCAAGAATTTAGAAGCCCCTTATCCCCTTCATTTCGCTTCATTTCGACAAATCCCTTGTTTCACACATCGGGATAGGTTTCACTCAAATGATGTTTCAGAGCAATAAACGATGAACTTTGGAAAACTGAGAGAGGTTTTTGTACAAAACATGCCAAGGAAGAAAAAAATCCTTCACTTTTTACACAGGTGTAATAGTTTTGGAGAAATGTCAAGAATACCGTTGCCTCAGGAGAATTGATGCACCTGCAGGAAGTAGTGTTGGGAGATTTGCTTTTTGACATAGTAAATGAACTCCAAATTGAAAAATTATAGTTAGGGTGGAAATTAGACTTCATAATATTTCCAACGAGCTATCACACGCCAAATTTGGACACCGGGAAGGCCTCCAAAAGCCTCCTGCAAAATGCGCAATTTATGGCGCGGCGCATTGGGTTGGTGCGCGGCGCATTGAGCTGAAACACAAAAAATTTTGCCATTTCTATCCAACATCAAATTTGCTTGGTTTTTCCATGTTTGAGTAAGTCAAATTCACTCCTCTATTTCTCATAACTCGTGTTTGGTGTTGATTATGAGTTTGATTATGAATATTTGAGTGCAAAACAGAGTTAAATGTGAAAGTGTCAAAGTCTGCAAAGGTAGAAAGAGAGTTTGCCAAATCAAAAATTGAAGTTCATGCCATACAAGATATGTCTGGTGTTCAATGATTCATTTGCATGCCAATCAAACATCATCACTGAACCAACAAGAAACATTGAGGAATCGATTGGAAGGAAAAATGAAGCAAGCTGAGTAAGCCAAACTGTAAAGATTACAGCAAGCAGTGAATACGCGGCTGGAAAAGACATGAAAGCGCGCGGCGCGTAGAGCGAATTTTTCGCTGCAAAATACATCGGCGCGGGGCGCACATGGCGCGCGCTGAGTGTTGGGCTGCGCACGCGGCCAGAGAGTCGAGACTCAAATTTTTTCCATTGCTTCCGCTTTTTGTATTGTTTCATTAATTTTGTTCGAGGTGCCAAGTGACCTTTGTAATTGCCATAACCCGCGCTGCTGTTAATGTGATTGATCACAGAGAATTTAAAATGCCGAAAACCAACTCTATCATCTTGTTGAAGAAATTCCTCCTTAAGGTTTTGAGTTGGTATTATAAAAATAATTTGGTGTCAAAAACTCCATTCCCTACTTTGTTTATTCCTCCCCTCGCTATTTATCTCATCACTACACTCATCCCTTTTCTTATCTCCTTACATCTCTAAAAGCCATTTACTCCTAAAGCTCATTCATACCATCTCATTCCCATTCCCAATACCACTTGTGAATTTCCTCAAATCCCAAGTTTCCAAAAATGGTCAAAGTGACTGTCCTCACACTATAGATTCAATTGACAAAGCTCCCTTGAACCCAATTATCCTCACTGCCCTATTTCCCATAGTCCCTCATTTGGTTTTGGCACATATTTTGGCAATTGAGGAAAAAATCAACATACACCTTGCATAGATACCATGGAGACGGCTACTTCTATGATCGAGACCACTAAGTTACATGTGTCTAGGAGGTCAACCAAGAGAAGAACAGCTTGAGGAACATGACATACCATTACTTGGGCGCTCACTCAGGTTTGCAAAGCAAGAAATCAGGAACTTGAAGGTCAAGTTGTAGAAAAGCATCGAGGAGGCAAAAGGGCATGATCGACTCCAAATCTTGGCGAACGCTTCCTTGGCCCAACATTGCATATGAAAGAGGACACTCAGTCCAAATTTCAAGTAATTTGGAGAAAATTTTGTCATTTTGAAAATTTTGGTCTCAAAACAAGTTTTTCCGCCCAACGCGTAGCGTGTCCACGCGCTCGCTTATGATTGGGACACTTTCTGGAGGAAAAATTTGTATTTTTGGATTTTTCATGGTAATTTATGCATGCTCAGAAATTTCTGAAGCATTTCATCAAGTTCTGGATGATCAAAAGGGCCAAAAACACCATGAAAATCACCTTTCTGCCACCTTTTGCACCAGCAGGAAGTACTTTTGGGAGAATGAAGTTTTGGAGGGACAAATGAGCTCCAAATTGAAAAATTCCACTTGGGGTGGATAGCAGACATGCAGGGATTTCCAACAAGATATCATGAGCTTGATTTTGAGTCTAGGAAATTCTCCAAAATCAGGTCCAAAGGGGCGCGGCGCATAGAGGAAATTAGCCTATTTTTCACCTTCCAGCTCAGAAATTCGGCCAGTTTGGACTAGTTTCACCTCTTGATGTAATTTTTGACCCAACTTGATGTAATTTGATAAAAATGATGTAATTTTGGCATGCATTTACTTTTTCTAGATGATTCACTCACAAAAAAGTGAAAATCAAGTGAATGAATCAGTTTCCTTCCTTTTAGAGGCAAGTTGTTTGGCTGCCTAGATTTTAGCTCCTTGTTTAGAATTGGTTCAAACTGCTCCTAGAAGCATGAGCTCGACCCCTAGAGGCATGGGAAGGGGTTAGGATGGTCTATATGATGTATTTTCTCAATCATTTTCAAAGGTTGGACAGGTTGGACTCTTGGGAAAAGTTTGGCACACTATTGTACATATTTTCTGCATTTTGGCTAAGGAAAGATCAGAGGTTTTGCAGCACCTGTTGGGATTCTTGTGGTTTTCAGTTTTGATGGTGTGTTCTCTCAGTTATTTGTAATTTATTTAATGTTTAATGTATGCCATTCCCTTCTTTTTCTTCTGAAACTAAATGAATGAGTAAATGAGGTAGAATCCATTGATTCCAGTGCTCTGCCTTTAAATTTGTTTAGTTTTATATGTTTTCGCCAGTTTGGAGAGGATCCTTGTTCTCCCTTTCCCTCTTCAGCTCCTTGTCATTCTGATCCATCCATACACATAATCAAAAAGCATCAATACTACAGCCTACCTTGCCCCAACTCGAATTCTGCAAAGATTTGGCCTCATCCCCGAGCCCAAAATTGTTTTTCCCATTTTTTCAACAAAAAACCCAAAAAATTTAAAACAAACCTTCCTATCTATTTACTAGCCTAAAATTAGTATCAATTTTGAGTCATCTCAGCCCCTTTAAAGACCTTTTTCCGAGATAGACCCGGAGAGAGCCCTCTCATGTCCTCGTAGGGCTAGCTACGAGGCTGAGCGTGGTTTGATGTGTTGGAAATATTGTCATTGATGGCAAAGGAGGAAGCACTCAGGCAAAGGAGGTAGTGCTGAAGCAGAGGAAGGCAAAAGAAGCACAGTGAAAGCCATAGAGGCAGCAAGAAGAATGAGGTAACAGCTCACGGGTAGGATGCCACAGAGCACAGGATGTACACAGGGTTAAAGGAAACATCAATGGAAAGGCAAAGAAGCAGAGGGCAAAGAGGACAGAGCAGCAAGCTGAAGAGGCAGAGTCATATAAAATTTCAGAATCGCCTAAGCCTACAGAGCACAAATACAGATGTATAATTCCAGAATCACATCCGACATGGGCGTTACATATAACATATATTCCATATTCTGGAATCACCACTCAGATGCTATAGAGCGATTGACATATGTTCAATGGTCCACGCATATACATCGGGAGTATATATTAAAGTGGATGCAGCAGTGACTGAAAGGAAGTAATATAGTAATCATCCAATCGGCCCGAGATCGTGTTGCAGCGGAACACAAACCCAAATGAGAGTTGCGATTATGATTGAAGCCCTGACTTATGTAAGCAACGGGACAGTCACATATTATTACTTATCTAACGCATTATTGTAAAACGTTGCAATTGAAATGGCGGACCCGATGGCATTATACGATGGATTTAATAGGTTCAATCGCATCCGAGTTCCAATCGCACGACTTTGTAAAACGCTGCGATTGAAATGGCGGACCCGATCGTGTTATAAGCGGGAGTTGATATATGCAAATCGCATTCGGAATCTCAATCGCAATCAGAACTCTCTGATTGATCGCACGACTTTGTAAAACGTTGCGATTGAAGCCCGGACCCGATGGGCTTATTAACTATGATTAACAAGTGTTTGAGTTCCAGTTCTAATCGCAAACGGAAATTTGTGAAGGCGCTGTTATATATAAATACATATATATAAAAACAATTACAAGCAAATATTGAAAAGTGTCTATATATAAAGGACCCACGGCCTCATTATGGAGAGCTATCGCTTATATAAAATAATTGTCAGAGATATATAAAACATGGTTGTATTAAAACATGCCGCGTGGTCTGTAGACCCACGGGCCTCAACTTAACGGGAGGGCGATTATTAATGTAATACAATTGTAATATATGTATGTTCCGGCCTGCGGAACTCGCCACATCAACAAGACACTTGCTGCGTGTAAAGGATTGAATTACAGTCAGCAGATTCATTAATATATAAAGCGCTGGTATAAAAATAAAATAAAAATGCAGTTCATAAATTCAGGAGTTACGCAGCAGCCATAAACAGAAAGGCATACAGAGAAGAGAAAGGGACAAAGAGACAGTTAGAGAAAAGACAAATGCGCAGCAAGCCAAGAGACAAAATGAGTGAGTTGGAGTTCAAATTGTAATTCGAATGTAAATGTTTTAATTATTTTTATTGTTTGTGATGCATTGGCAAGTCTCCGAGAGAAAACAAACTCCCACTGTAATGTTAAAATTGACACCTACAGTTATAATTTATGAGTAAGCTAATAAAAGGAGTGAGAAGGCAGAAGGCAAAGAGATACATTGTCCACTTAATTCCCTCATGGAATAAGCAACAAATGCATGAAGTTATTTTTGTAGGCAGGTAATATTAAGAAAGAGGATAGTGATGAAAAAAATGAGCAGAGAGAAGACACCATGTGTTAATTGAAGATTTGAAGAGAATAAGGTCAGCAAGAAGATCGTAATAAGGAGAGCTATAAAGAAGAAGAAGCAACAGCAGATGATGCAAAGTCCATATAAGAGTAATGAAGAACAGAAGAAGGCATAATAGAGCTCACATATCCACAACTTATCATGTTTTTCTTTTGAAGAGTAAGGAAGTTCTGAGCTCTTGATTAAGTCAGATTTATATAGCTGTCGCTAGCCGATCAGTTGATTCTCAGAGGTTGGTGCCTAGAGAAAATTAATGGGAGTTGGAGCTTCCTTGCAAGTTGTAGCTTGCAAAATTGAGGTAGGAGCCTCCTGTAGGTTGGTGCCTGCAGAAAAACAGTGGTGAGAGGGAGTTGGAGCTTGCCTTTGCATCACAACAATAATAAGATGTGGTTTTCTCCCTTTATGGGTTTCCACTTATATCTGGTGTCTCTGTGCATGATATCTATGCATTGATCTGATATGTATCATTTGCTTAATACCTGCTGCTCTCATATTAAGTCTACTACTCTATTAAACTAATACTTTCTGATTACATTCTAACATTACTCTCACATCAAATAGAGTTTGAAATGAAGGTGTAAATAAGTTTAATGAAAAGTTTTAAGAGATCAGGAATGTATTAAACTGATTCACCCCCCCCCTCTCAGTTTAATTAGAGGTTCAACATGATGTTGCCTTGAGTTTTACCTTATTTCAGCCTAAGGTAGATTCGAGCGCTAACATAGTGGCGACCATACTGGGGAACGAACTGGTCTGTTGGTTAGTGTTGTTTGATTTGTAGCTACAGACGGAGCCTGAAGTCATGCTAGGTAGCCTTCAAACTGCTCTTGCTCTGCGAGTGCATAGTAGATAAATGCTACTTCAGTCGATCTCCGGTCTAGCTTGTAATCGTAACACTTAACTTATAAATTTCCCCAGTACATGTATCAAGTTCAGATCTGATAATTGATGGTGGACAATGATCAGACATAAGAAGGCTGAAATCATTCACCTGGTGACTCCCGTAGAGACTCCACTAGAGGACTAACTATTTCTCTGCGAAAATGGAGGAATCTCACACAAAGTTCAGGTATCCAAAGTGGAATGGTATTCAGGATCTAGTCTGCTTTCTTGTAAATTACTTTTTTGCTGGTCTTGAAGCCGTCCTGAAAGTTTTTCAGAATTTGTTGTATGATAAAGGTGATCAAAATCTTCACTCGACCTATTCAAAAAGTGTAAATACTGAGTTTCCCTTTGATCCTGCCTCCTTACTTTTCCCACATCTTATGTTGACTCTCTTCAGAGTGATGAGCCTGAAAACAAAACTGATCCCGTAGCTCTTGTATATACTCCTACACCTTATATAGTCCCAGATAGGTATAAACCTCTTGGTTTACCTTCTGTTCTTCATGCTTTCCCTAAAAATTATGACCTATATCTACCAAGATTTGACGGTGAATGTAACAATGTCAACGCTGAGAAACATGTGCAGAATGTTGAGACTTTCCTAGACCTTTTTGAAGTTGATGAAGAGGATGTTAGTATTAGGCTTTTTGCTCTTTCTTTGCAAGCCAAAGTCAAGAGTTGGTTTAAAGCCCTGCCTGATGTGAGCATCTCAGATTTCCAGCAGTTCGTCAAATTTTTCCTCGACAGGTGGGTGATCAGACAAAACCTTTTCTTGATTATAGAAGAGTATGCCCAAATTAAAGAGAGTCAGAGAGACAAAAGACAATGGCTTTCTGCCAGATTTAAATAAAAGATATCTGATGCTATTAGTGAAAGACCTTCTCCCAGATCTTCTCTTGCACCAAATCTGGTGCTTGGATCCCAGAAATGGAGTTTCAGCTGAGAGAAAAGAATATTGCAACACTTCACGAAATGCAGAACAAGGCAGTGAATGTAGAGGCTCATTTGCTGATCCGGAGGGCAAGGTTGAAGGAAGAAGAGATGAAAAACATAGATCCGGAGAAGTCGACACTTCTAGAGGTAAAGCTTGACATGTTGGTAAGTGGGGTGGAAGAGATGATGCAAAAGAACACCACAAGGAATGAGTATAATGTTCAATCCCATGACTTGTTGATTGAAGATGAACAAGTTGCTGATCCAAAACATTTTGTTTCTTATCCCAGTTGTCATAGTGATTGTTTTATAGATCATCTTGAAGAAGAGAGAGATGTTGATATGACATGTATGCTTGATGATGTGTTGTATACTGATGATTTGCCTCAGTTTGATCAGTATGATGATGATTATGTTCTCCAAACAGAAGCTAATCTTGCAGACGAATCAACAGCTAGTTTGTGCGAGGAGGAAGTTCACTTTCAACAGCTTGAGTACAGTGATCAACCGATGCATATCAGCTATGAAAATGATGAGGAAAGTGCAGCAAAATTTGAAGTAAGTGAAGGATCTTTTTCTTTTTGTTTTGACTCGTTTCAGTTCATCAGAGACAATTTCCATGCAATCAGAAATCAACTGTCAACAAGTCTTGATCTGGACCATCTTGAGCGCAATGAAAACCTTGTTCAAGACTTCTCATATTCAGATTTTCTATCCTCGAGTGCCATTGATTTTCAAGTTGTAGATGAGGACATGGAAGCTGGTACATGTGATCAAATGATACAAGGTGACTCCGTACCATTTTGTTTTGAATCATTTCAGTTTTTGAAGGGTAAATTGCATAGTAAATCTTCAAATGAGCAGCCTATAAGAAATCAACAATCTCTCAATGTTAATGTTGAGGATGAGACAGATAACGAAATTCTTGAGCAGCCTGTAGCATCAGATTTGCAGCCACCAAATGAAATTGAAGGTCAGATTACAGATGAAGGTGTGGAAGATGAAATACATGATTTGATGATGCAGGAAAATTTTGTACCCTTTTGTTTCGAAGCATTTCAGTTTATAAGGCAGAATCTTCGTAATATATCTCAAGGAAAAGATGAACAGCCAGTAGGATGTCATACATTTTCAAGGGATACAGTGCAGCAGTCTTCTCAAGTTTTTGATGATCCTATTGCTCGTGTGTTGGATGATGTTTGCTGTAAAAGTTTTCCTTCATTAGCTAACCATGTGCCGGAAAAGAATGTTGATGATAATCTTATTCAAAGGTCGCCTTCATTCTCTTGTTTAATAGATTTTTCATTACAAAGCCCTCATCAAGGTTTGCAGTCATATGAGGAGATTGATGAAGGAGACTTTTGTTCTGTTTGTAATCAGCAACAGTGTTTGGTTATTCACGAAATTCAGGATCCTTTTGGCAGCTTGCTGCAATCACCAAAGAAAGACAGTATAGAGGTGAGAAAAATTTTGAGATTAAGGTATGGAGATTATCTAGATCAGAGCAGTGATGTGTTAATGGAAATCAATAGCTATTTGTATGAAGATCCTTTCGCAGTATTCTTGAAGTCATCCAGTCAATTCATGCTTTGCAAGTTTATCAGCAGTCAGCTTGAGTTCAAATTTCCATGGGAGTTTCCTTTAGATTCTGCCCTTTTCCTGCGCATCAGTATGCATTTGGGAAGAAATCAAATAGCAGCCAGGATGCTTACATGGTTGCATTGGTTGTTCCATTTCACTTGATCAGGTGATGAATGGAACAATTAGAGTAGGTTGTATTGAATAAGTTCTACTTTGAGCATCTTTTCCAGTCTGTCAGTTGTGTTTAAGTATTGAGTCAGTTGTTAGTTGAGTGAGAGTCATTTTGTGTCATCAAGTCATCAGTTTTCATTCATGCATTTCAGTTTGAGTTTTTGATTCCATTGCCCAATGGATGAAGGCACTGTCTGCTCTCCCAAAGATCTGCCGTTCTTGGCACCTCCAAGGAGCTACCATCCCCATTGGAGCCAATTTTAGTGTCAGCCTTTGCATCTTTCCTTCAGTGATCAAACATGCTCTTACAAAGTGATTTTAAGGTGTCAAGGTCAAATTTTGTCATTTCAATGAGTCTTCAAGCAAAATTTGGTCACTAGGAATTAGGTCTAGGGTTTGCTTTTACTCCTGTCAAAGTTGTCCAAATGTCAGTTCATGTCACCATTCAGCTGAGTGTACCATCATTCAGAGGGTTTTCATCATCATGTCACGTTCCATTGGGTCATTTTACATCTTGTTCATGCTTCAGTTGTGCCTAGGTAAGGTCCATTTCCCTCTCCTAGGGTTTTGGAGGTAATTTCTCTTGGATGGTCAAATCATCGGCAAAACTTGTATCCTGATGTTCACACACCTTACCCTATCCTTAATATACCTTATTAAACACTTCCCATCACTGAGATCCCCCAAATTCCTCATTTTCGCACAAACCCTAGTTTCTTGCCACAACTTGGCAATTTTCTAGGCTAGGCCTGTGTTTTGCCCCTTTGGACCCCTTCCCCTCACTCAATCTCTGAAATTCCACTTTCCCCTGCTTCCTAACATCCCTCCCTACTTCCAAAAATTTTCTCAAGAATTTATAAGCCCCTTATCCCCATCATTTCGCTTCATTTCGACAAATCCCTTGTTCCACACATCGAGATAAGTTTCACTCAAATGATGTTTCAGAGCACTAAAAGATGAATTTTGGAAAACTGAGAGAGATTTTTGTACATAACATTCCCAGGAAGAAAAACCTCCTTCACTTTTTATACAGGTGTAATTTTTTTGGAGAAATGTCAATAATACCGTTGCCTCAGGAGAATTGATGCACCTGCAGGAAGTAGTGTTGGGAGATTTGATTTTTGACAGGGTAAATGAACTCCAAATTGACAAATTCCAGTTATGGTGGAAATTAGACCTCATAAGCTTTCCAACGAGCTATCACACGCCCAATTTGGACACCAGGAAGGCCTCCAAAAGCCTCCTGCAAAATGCGTTATTTATGGCGCGGCGCATTGAGCTGAAACACAAAAAAATTTGCCATTTCTCTCCAACATCAAATTTGCTTGGTTTTTCTATGTTGGAGTAAGTCAAAGTCACTCATCTATTTCTCATAACTTGTGTTTGGTGTTGATTATGAGTTTGATTATGAAGATTTGAGTGCAAAACGAAGTTTCAATGTGAAAGTGTCAAAGTCTGCAAAGGTAGAAAGAGAGTTTGCCAAATCAAAAATTGAAGTTCATGCCATACAAGATATGTCTGGTGTTCAACAATTCATTTGCATGCCAAAAACATCAAGGAACCAAGAGGAAACATTGAGGAATCAGTTGGAAGGAAAAACAGTGTTTGAAAAGCCAAACTGTGTGTTGGATCAGTGCGCAGCGCGTTGGGCTGACGCGCGGCGCACATGGCGCGCGCGGTGCGTAGAGCGAAATTTTTCAGTGTAAAAATACACTGGCGCAGTGCACATGGCGCGCGCGGCGTGTTGGGTTGGCGCGCGGCGCGTAGAGCTGAGACTCAAATTTTTTCCATTGCTTCCAGTTTTTTGTATTGGTTTCATCAATTTTGCTCCGAGTAAGTTCAAGTGACCTTGTAATTGCCATAACTCATGCTTGTTGTTGGTTGTGTGATTGATCATGAGAATTTAAAATTCCGAAAACCAACTCTATCATCTTGTTGAAGAAATTCCTCCTTAAGGTTTTGAGTTGGTATTGTAAAAATAATTTGGTGTCAAAAACTCCATTCCCCACTTTGTTTATTCCTCCCCTCACTATTTATCTCACCACTACACTCATCCCTTTTCTTATCTCCTTACATCTCTAAAAGCCATTTACTCCTAAAGCTCATTCATACCAGCTCATTCCCATTCCCAATACCACTTGTAAATTTCCTCAAATCCCAAGTTTCCCAAAACGGTCAAAGTGACTGTCCTCACACTATAGATTCACTTGACAAAGCTCCATTGAACCAAATTATCCTCACTGCCCTATTTCCCATAGTCCCTCTTTTGGTTTTGGCACATATTTTGGCAATTGAGGAAAAAATCAACATACACCTTGCATAGATACCATGGAGACGGCTACTTCTATGATTGAGACCACTGAGTTACATGTGTCTAGGAGGCCAACCAAGAGAAGAACAGCTTGAGGAACATGACATACCATTACTTGGGCGCTCACTCAGGTTTGCAAAGCAAGAAATCAGGAACTTGAAGGTCAAGTTGTAGAAAAGCATCGAGGAGGAAAAAGGGCATGATCGACTCCGAATCTTGGCGAACACTTCCTTGGCCCAACATTTCATATGACAGAGGACACTCAGTCCAAATTTCAAGTAATTTGGAGAAAATTTTGTCATTTTGAAAATTTTGGTTGCAAAACAGATTTTTCTGCGCTACGCGTAGCGCGTCCCGACGCGCGCTTATGATTGGGGCACTTTCTAGAGGAAAAATCTGTATTTTTGGATGTGTCATGGTAAGTTATGCATGCTCAGAAATGGCTGAAGAATTTCATTAAGTTCTGGATGATCAAAAGGGCCAAAAACACCATGAAAATCACCTTTCTGCCACCTTTTGCACCAACAGGAAGTACTTTTGGGAGAATGAAGTTTTGGAAGGGCAAATGAGCTCCAAATTGAAAAATTCCACTTGGTTTGGATAGAAGACATCCAAGGCTTTCCAACAAGCTATCATGAGCTTGATTTTGACTCCGGGAAGCACTCCAAAAGTAGGTTCAAATTCGCGCGGCGCATAGAGCTTTGGCGCGTGGCGCATAGAGGAAATTAGCCTATTTTTCACCTTCCAGCTCAGAAATTCGGCCAGTTTGGACTAGTTTCACCTCTTGATGTAATTTTTGGTTTCTATTGATGTAATTTGATGTACATGATGTAACTTTGGCACTTATTTACTTGTTCTAGAGGATTCATTCACAAAAAAGTGAAAATCAAGTGAATGGATCAGTTTCCTAGCATATAGAGGTAAGTTGTTTGGCTGCCTAGATTTTAGTTCCATGTTTAGAATTGGTTGAAACAGCCCCTAGAAGGATGAGCTCGACCCCTAGAGTCATGGGAAGGGGTTAGGATGGTCTATATGATGTATTTTCTCAATCATTTTCAAAGGTTGGACTGGTTGGACTCTTGGGGAAAAGTTTGGCACACTATTGTACATATTTTCTGCATTTTGGCTAAGGAAAGATCAGAGGTTTTGCAGCACCTGTTGGGATTCTTGTGGTTTTCAGTTTTGATGGTGTGTTCTCTCAGTTATTTGTAAGTTCTTTAATGTTTAATGTTTGCCATTCCCTTCTTTTGCTTCTGAAACTAAATGAATGAGTAAATGAGGTAGAATCCATTGATTCCAGTGCTCTGCCTTTAAATTTGTTTAGTTTTATATATGTTTTCGCTTAGCTTGAGAGGATCCTTTGTTCTCCTCTCTCTCTCAGCTCCTTGTCATTCTGATCCATCCATACACACATAATCAGCATAATCAGAAAGGTCAAGACTACAAAACTCTACTCTAAGCCTAACTCTAATTTTAAAGATCGCCAGTCTGATCCCAGCCCAAAATGTTTTTCCCATTTTTTTCAAACAAAAACCAAAAAATTTAAAAACAAACTCTTCCTATCTATTTACCATTAAGTAAATCAGCATCAATTTTGAGTCATCTCAGCCCCTTTGAAGACCTTTTGCCGAGATAGACCCGGAGAGAGCCCTCTCCTGTCCTCGTAGGGCTAGCTACGAGGCTGAGCGTGGTTTGATGTTGCCTTGAGTTTTAACTTATTTCAGCCTAAGGTAGATTCGAGCGCTAACACATTCCTTAATGGATTTAATTTTGTTAGGGTCTACTTTAACACCCTCATGAGAAACAATATGACCCAGATATTCCACCTCTTGTACTCCAAAGAAACATTTCAATGTTTTTTCATATAATTGTTTCTCCTCCAATAGTTTGAGCACCCTATCAATATGTTGAACATGATCCTTCCAAGACCTGCTGTAGATTAGTTTATCATAAAAAAATACTAGCACACATTTTCTAAGGAAGGGTTTGAAAATGGAATTCATCAACCCTTGAAATGTAGAGGGTGCATTGGTAAGGCCAAAAGGCATGACCAAAAATTCATAATGACCATCATGAGTTCGAAATGTTGTTTTCAGAATATCTTCAGTCTTCATTCTAATTTGATGTTATCTTGAATGAAGATCCAACTTAGTAAAATAAATTGCTCCATGTAATTCATCCTATAATTCATCAATCACAGGAATGGGAAATTTATCTTTAATAGTGAGCTTATTGAGCTTCCTATAATCCAGACACATGCGCCATGATCCATCCTTCTCATGCACTAATACTACTGGAGAAGAGAAAGAACTTTGACTAGGTTGAATTATACCAGCCTCTAACATTTCTACAATCATACGTTCAATTTCGCTCTTTTGGACATAAGGATATCTGTAAGGCCTGATGTTTGGAGGAACACTTCCTTTAATCAAATGAATAGAATTATCATGATCATGAATAGGTGGGAGTCCTTTGGGAGTTTGAAACACCTTGGAATGATTTTCCAAGACTTTTTGGAGATCTGGAGAAATAGATGAGTTTGATGTTGGAACTTCTAGTAAGCATAATTGTGCAATTACACCTCGTTGTTCTTTCTTCAGAAGCTTTGTCATGACATTAGATCTTATTATCTTTCTTGGCTTCCCTACGACACCCCGTAATTCGATTTCCTTTCCTTCCAAAAAGAAATTCAAGAAAAGTTCTTGAAAATTAAATGCTATCGTCCCCAAAAATTGTAACCATTGTACTCCTAGTACAACATCAGCACCTCCCATTGGAATGGAAAGAATTGGACTATTAAATAAATATTCCCCCTTGGATAGCTTGATATTATGGCATTTTACAGTTCAATTTATAGTTCCTCCATTTGCAACCATCACTTGACATTCTGGTGTTGGGTATAGGAAACAATTCAATTCCTTGGCTACCTTACAATGAATAAAATTATGCGTACTACCCAAATCAATCAACGCTATTACCTTTTTCTTCTTGATATGTCCTTCTATCTTGAGAATTTAAGGAGTGGTAATTCCTGCTAATGCATTACACGATATGGTTGGATTCATTTCTTCTTCTTCTAGGGTTGCTTCCTAGTGTATATCCTCTTCTTTTGAAGTTTCTTGTTCATTTTCTTCTTCCTCCTCACAATCTATGTAAAATAATTTCTTCTTAGAACACTTATGACCTTCAATGTATTTGCTATCACAACTATAGCAAAGCCCTTTTGCTCTTTTTTCTTCCAATTGTTGTGGTGTCAACCTTGTAGGTTGTGGAATTCTAGTAGTAGCAACACTTCCATATTTATAGATGTGAGTGGTAGGCTTCCTTGTCGCCATAATTTTGCATTCAATTTTTCTTGCCAACCTGAATGCCTTCTCCAATGAATCAGGTTCCCAAACATGAAATTCATGTTGGATGTTATCCTTTAAAGTCCCTATGAAGACATCAAACTTATGTTCCTCTGGAATATCAGTTACCCTTATATTCAATTTTTGGAAATCCTCAATGTGCTCCCCCACTGAACCCTTTTGTTTGAGATTTATTAATTGGCTAAAGAAGGTGTTTCTCTTTGTATCCTCATAATGTGCTATCATTTCCTCCGTAAAAATTGACCAAGTTCAATTTTTTTACGAGAGCAAAGCCATCATTACCATACAAATGTATTTTGTTCTAAATGTAAAGTTGCAGTTCGTACCTTTTGTGTGTTTTGCACATTATTGAGATCAAAATATGCTCCATTTGTAATATCCATGTTATAGGATCCTTGCCATCAAAATTCATCATATCCATCTTTGGAAGATGGTGGTTCTTCCATCCAACATTAGAGTTTATGAAATCGCGATTAACATTTATTTTGTTCTCATCATGCATTTCCTCTACTATATTTTCGCCATTAGGAAAATTTTCTTGTATCAACTTTGTCAAACCTTCCATGTCTGCTTTTAGATCATTCTTCATGTTTTCCATGTTATCTTTCATTTTTTCTTCCATGTCATCCATCTTAGCTTCCATGCCAGCTTCCATGCCATCCATCTTAGCTTCCATGCCTTTCTTCAAACCATCCATATTATTCTTCAAACCATAAATCTTTGCTTCCACGCCTTTCTTCAAAACTTCCATTTCATTTTTTGTTGCTCTTTACAAGAGCGAAATTTGGTGCACTTGCTCTTGTAATTTTGATAGATCATGTTGCAATTCTTCATCTTCACGAGTCATAGTAGAGTACTCTGAGGACTTAATGGACGTTTAATTCTTTTTAGGAGGCAGTTTAGAACCAAATACTGATATCTATACTCAATAGGCCTTTGAAATCACTTAAAATTTATTTTTCAAACAAATACTTATGCAATTTGAAAAACAATACACACATTTTTCTTGATTTTGAGGAGCTCGATATTGAAACTAAATTATCTCTGTGATTTCTGATCGTCAATATCTGAAATTTGGCCCTGAAGTAGCCCTCTGAATATTCTTTCAAATGCCACAAGTCTGACCTGATTTGGATTCTTGAAGACCAAGTTATGCCCAATCTCCCACAATGACCTAATTATAGACTGGTTCAGTAGAGAAAACTTGTATGACTTTTCACGTGTCAATGTTTCCTCCTTTGGCTCTAAAATTGATATACCGAAAACCAAATTCCGTGTACGTGGGACTGCTTTTTACAGAATTCCAATCTGACACTCAGAGAGAGAGTTATGATGTTTTTCCCATGGTCACCTCTTTGAGATGAAATTCGGGAGCATGAAACAATCCTAATTTCCATAGATCATATCTCCAAAAATATTGCGAACCAAGATCTAAAATTTTTATAGGAGGTTCCTCAGGATTTACTATTAGCACTGTATAACTTTTAGATTCTGAAACTTCATATACAAAAATTTATAGAAAATATTCCATGATGACATGTTTTAATTGAAATTCAGGAGCCTGAGAAACCCTAACTTCCCCAGATCATATCTCCAAAAATATTGCGAACCAAGATCTGAAATTGTTACAAGAGGTTCATCAGGAGTTTGGATTCACACTGTACACATTTCAGCTTCTGAACCTTCGTAGAAAAATATTTATTGCTAAAATTCCACAATGAACTATTTGGAGCAACGAAACCCTAGAATCCAAAGCTCTGATACCAAATGTTATGAAACCAACTCCAAAAATAGAAAGAGAGATCAACGCCTTAGAAATTAGCTACTTCGAGGGGGAAACCTCCAATACATTACATAAATGAGCAATTTTTGGATGATTCAAATGACCAAAACCTCCTTTCTATATATAGGAGTCCATGAGGCCACAATGTAATCCTAGCCGACCTAACAATAATAATATAAGGGCACAATAATAACAATATTGGGGCTACCCGGGTACAACAATAATAATAAGGGGGCTACACTAGCAACAATAAGGGACTATACTAGTAATATAGGGGCCTAACAATGGTATTTTATCCTTCTGGGATGATTAAAACACAACTAGCTACTGCATCGTCATTAGATTTGGAACCATGAAAGTACAAAGTCCAAAACAAAGTTTTAACTATTGGTTTATTTACAAATTTTTTTTACTTGGAAGAATCTTTTTGTGAAAAGTTTTCAATTTGTGTTATGATAGCATGTCAAAATAAATGAGACTTTTGTGCTTTAAAATTCCCTAAAAATGATTCAGATGAATAATTTCCAATAATATTATTATTGAATGCTATTGTCTTACTATCTCCTTCAATTCAGTCACTGTATGTTTTAAGTGTTTTTCTCAGTCAACTCGAATTTGATTTGGCTTCCCATTATAAGGAAGCCACATGTGAGACCAATATGTAGCAAAATATTGATGGATTTTTTCAGACCAGTCTCTACTTATAATTGGACCGTAAAATTCAGGAATGTCAGCAACCAAAATAACTATTATTTGACAGACTTTGGGATTTGATGATAGTCTAATGCTAACATAATTATTTCCCCTAATACCTATACTTTAGTTTTGTCAAGATGTACTATGAGGACTACAAAATTTTGCAGAGTGATATTCAGCTTGACACAGACTATTGTTGGCATTATATTGGAAGAGGCTCCTGAGTTAATCAAACAACTATGAATATTTTTATTGAAATTTTCGTACGTTAAGAGAAAGGGAGGTGTGTGTGAATTAGATCTGTCACAGATCAGGATGACATCAATAGGATCAACTTTATTTGAAGAAGTTGGGGTTTTTCCCATGCCTTTAGCAACCTGAGATACAACAGCAGCAGGTAAAGGTGATACAGGAACTACATTCAGTTCTCTAAGTAACATTTTATGTTTTTGTTTCAGTTTTCTAAGTTCATGTCATGAAATGTTTACCATGGTTTTCTTCATATATTCCACAATATTATACTCCATAGTATCTGTTATCACTCCAGTAAATTCTTAAGTTGTGGGATTTTGGTTTTTTAAGTCAAATAATACTAGCGGTAACCACAAACCTACTTCAAAGTCTAGGATCTAGCCTTCCTAGGGTTCAGAGAGGGCTCTCTCTTTAAGATTTAACTTTGTTTTAGTTTTGAATATTAGGCTAGTTATTAAAATGCAGATTTGGTTTTTTTTTGTTAGATTTGGTGGGAAAATTTCACTTGGAGGGTAGACAGAGGGAAATCTACTTGTCCATTGGGCTATGGAGTCTAATTCAAGCTAACAGAACT
Source organism: Pinus albicaulis (assembly GCA_034641835.2). Classification (NCBI taxonomy): domain Eukaryota; kingdom Viridiplantae; phylum Streptophyta; class Pinopsida; order Pinales; family Pinaceae; genus Pinus; species Pinus albicaulis. The sequence continues at coordinate 156,600,330 of CM076577.1, read as the reverse complement.
AAGATCAAGGCCTCAAAGGTCAAATGTCTACAGTTCAAGGTAGATAACCCTTAGAGATCTTGGGAAAAATGGTTTTTGAGGTGGTATGATCGGGATAAAGGGCACTTAAGAATCATAAAATCCAAAAAATGGAAGTAGAAGATAAAGGTCAAATGGGAGAGGGAGAAATTAATAATTCCCTGCATCGGAAATCACAAGAAAACAAAGAAATGATAACTAGTTAAAAATAGGGTGCTATTAACATGTCCTGTAGTAATACTCCTAGTTATACATTCAAATTTAGATTTAAAACACAGATGTATGCATGAAACAAAAGAAGATAACAATGACAAGTTTAAAGAGAGTACTTCACTCCAGATAGCTTATCACAGGGATCCTGAAGTATGATGCCAAAAAGGTGATCCAGTCTGCTGCTCAAAATCAAAATCCAAAGCCTTCAAGTCAATGAAATATCTATAGTAATCACCAGCAAATTTATTCCACCAAAATACTTCAAAGAGTGAATTATTTGTACAAATTCTAAACTAGAATATCTTGAAAAAATATCATGATTGGTTTACAAATATCTCCAACTGTTTTAGATAAATAGAACTTAAGTAAAGGACTCTCAAAACTAATGCATCTATTTGGCACTACTTTTTATGGATAGGTGATGACAAAGAGGAGAATTCGAATTTTATCTCAACTCTTAGTTGATGATGAGGCATCCAAGTCACCAATTGTCTCCTTTCTTTGTGCATTCTGCTCCAGCAATTCTGCAAACTTAGGTCCCATGATACCTTTTTATTTTTTGAGATAAACCTCTCTCAGTTCCCTAAAATGTTTCTCCAGCTGGTCACAATAGGCTTTGAAAAAATATGTGTAAAACAGATGTTTCCAGAGTCTGAAAAATAGGCTGTAAAGATGTGCATGTATATCTCATTATGTAATAATGGTGCAGAAATTGAGATATGTTTCTATAGATGGTTCTCTTAGGAAACAAAACCTCCTTCAGTTTTGTAAGATGTATTTCTGTTTGGCCATAATATCCTCTGCAAACTAATGACTTAACAGGAATTTTCTGTAAAAAGAGCTTTCAAATTTTGTTTAATATTTCCAAATCCATAATGGCTGTTAGAAACGTGAGAGAGGTTTTTTGAGTTGGACATCTTAGGAACATAAAACTCATTCAAGTTTGAAAAATTCATCTTGGATTGGTCACAATAGTTTCTGCAAAACAATGACTTAAATAGGAAATTTCTGCAAAAATGTTCCTTCTTGCTTTGTTTTCATCTTTTAACCTTACTGTTCTTTTAACTGTTTTTACTTTCAATTTAGGTAAAATTCATTGTTTTTGAAAGTATTTTCATCTTTATTTACCATTTACTACCTCTGTATTTACTTTTACTATTTTACCTTGACTACTCTGTAACTTTGTTTTAACCTTTACTCTGACTTTCATCTGATACACTTTAACTCTGATGATCTTTGACTGTTTTGTTTTCTGTCACTATGAATTCTTACTTTACTTTTACCATTCACTATGAGTTCTTCCTTTTACCCTAACTATTATGAATGCCCTATTTTAATATTTACATTAAAATTCTCTTTTATCTTTCACTGGATGATTGTTCTTTAACTCTGATGCCTAGAATATTTTAATGAAAATCCTTTGAATTCATTTCCTTGTAAGTTCTTGGAGTAAAACATATATTTAACTAGTATTTAGATTGTTTTATCCAAATTTTCCTTTTCCTAATAACCTGCAAAAATCAAACAATTCATTAATGAAATCCAGGTCTGCAAGGAGGGATTATGGCTTTGATGAATTGGGAAAACTTGTGGAATGAATTGTGACTCTGGAGGTTTAACTTTGTTGGCACTGAGTAATTGAGTGTAACATTTCGGGATTCTAAGAATTGGTAAAGAGTTTGAATCTTTCAAAGGGTTTCTACAGAAAATCCTTTCTTTGAAGGAAAATATAGGTCTTTCTGTGGGAAAATAGGGTTTATGATAATGGCTCGAAGTTTCGTTCTCTGAGTCTAGAGGGAAAATATAGTAATATAGTGCAAAAAAGGGAATAAGGGTGCGATTTTGGAGTTTATTAGGTGTTTTTCGGTCTAAAGGAGTCTTCAATAAATGGCGGTCAACTTGGGCGAAATGGTTTTTGAGCTTCATAGGCAAAAACCAGTGGTGGTTATCACGCGACTTTTGGGTAGTAAGTGGTATTGAGCTCAACCCACGTGATCCAATGGAAAGAAGACGCGTGGAGGAGAGAGGAATGGGTGAAACCACCCATTTCGCATGGCTTTGGCATTCAGGTGATCGTGCATCTATTCCACGCGATATCAAGTATCAGCCGTCGGATTAGGGAGATCAATGCAAAGGGTTAAGATATGTTGGGAAGGTGCTTGGGATTTGGAATGGTTATGGGGTTTATTAACGTGACGGGAAGGGGTTTCAAACTTTATAAACATATATTTACAAAGTTAAAACTTTATGTTATATGATGGCGGAGGGGTAAATTCATATGTTTTAATTTAAAACATTTAACAAATGTCTCAACCACGGGCGTGGGTATATATTATATAGTATATAAAGCCTTTTAACAAGTGTTTTAATACCATGGGGGGGTAGGATATTTTTATATTTTTGATATTGTTTAAACCTATGGAATAAGGCGGGGATTAATTTCATCACGTGGGATAATATTAACATAGGTTTAAACTTAAATAGAAGGGTTTTGGGGTTATTTAAATACAATGGATTTAATAATATACAGGAAGGGTATAGTTTAGGGAATTAATAATAAGTTAGAAGTTAATATGATATTAAAGGTGAAATGTAGGGGACGAATGAAAATACATATCTTGTCACTAAGTAAAGTAAAAATGAAAGACAAATAAAGCATTGTTTGTCCCTTTTATATTTTTCACGCTTTAGCTTAGGATAAAATGCATTTTATGGGTTTTGAGTGTTTTGGAAGGAAAATGAAATTAGCTAATTATGGATTTACTTTTACTAAGTAAAAATGGGTTCTTACTTAGAAAAAGGGATTATGATTAATGGATGAAGAGTAAATGTTGATGAATAGGGATTTTGTGTAAGAATTCAATATTTCACCAATTAGTCATCAAGCCTTGGGTCGGGTCCCAAAAAAATTCATAGAAATTCTCTGAGCCTCTTTGACTAATAGTTTAGAATACTGAGTAATTGTAGGGGAGGCAAATTAGTGATGTTTTTCCTAATGATGCTTTATTACATGCTTGCTCAACTTCTTTCTACCTACCTATCTTTATTTCTAACATTTTTTCTTCATTTTTGTAGGTGCATTTAGGCTTGCAACCTTAAATATTTTTCTTTCAAAGCATAAAACTATCTAAATCTACCTTATTTCATCTGACGGCTCAGATTAAACAGTTGAGCTCCTCATTATTCTCTACCTATCTACTAATTTGTCAAGTTTAAACAGTTTGACAAATTTTTATTCACTATCTCAAAACATGAAATTGAAAACATGAAAAGTTAATATTAAACAGTTTAACTAATCATGGATTATGGAATTTATTGACACTTTGCACATAATCATTATTCTTGCAGTAAAAGTAAATAGTAGTGGCATTTGGACTTGCTCACTTTCAGGTCTTATTTCTTTTTTCTTTTGGGGTCTATATTTTTTCTAAGTCCTTTGATATTCTTTTAGGACTTTTTACCCTCTTTTTGATTTTTTATTACTTTTCATTTTTTCAAAATATGGGAAAACAACTTGCAAAAAGCAAGGTATGTACATATTTACAAGACTTTATCAAAGTCAATTCAAAAATTTATGAACCCTATTATTATAGGACCATAACAGTATCAGTGACTACTAGAATCTTTGATGTAGAGGGAAGATTGGATGAAGTCGGATTTGACTGTGAAGTTTTGGGAGAGGGATTTTTACTGCTTGCCTTTTCTTTAGCAAAAGGAGTTTGAGTTTTCTGCTTTTGATTCAAATGATTTGTATCAGCAGGACATTTGATTCTGGTGCTAATGGGAAAATATTCTTGTTCTTCTTCCCTTGGAAGAACAAAGTCCCACATTCCATTTAGTTAAACTATTTCATCATCTCTAGTTTCTTCGTCTTCAGTTTCTTCTTCTTCTTCTTCTAATCTAGACTCAACATTAGATATAGTATTCGGTGGCCAAGAGTTAAAGATTGATTTCTCTTAAAAGATCTAAATGGCCCTTTTACAGTAGAAGGTTCAACAACTCATTTTTTTATTTCAACCATTTCATTAGACATATTCTTTAACAATTTCTGCAGGCCTTCAAGATCGAAGGGATCTTTTAGGACTTTATTTTTAGAATCATATTTGAAAGACACTTTCTTATATTTTCTATCTTCTTGGTAGCTTTTATTTTCAATAGAAACTATGCATTTTTCTACAGATAAGGCTTCCTTCATGTTTTTTGCTAGTGTAGATAATTGCACTCTATCTACAAATATGGTTATATTAGAGGGAAGAGAAGATATATATCACTCAATTTGAGAATCAACGCCAGGAACTGACGCACTAGGGATTTTATTGAGTAATTTAATGAATCTAGAATTGAATTCTTTGATATTTTCTCCCATTTTAGCCTTGAGATTGGATAATTAATTGATAAGAGATGTAATGGTTCCGTCATCTCCAAACATAGCTAAGAATTGCTCTTCAAACATATCCCAACTAGTTGTAAGAGAGGGGGTAATGAAAAGTACTAGGATCATGTAGATCCTATAAGAGTATATGGGAATAATCTAAAAACATAATCTTCTTCAGTGACTTCATTTAAATTGATGGCTAACATATAGTTGTGGAGATGTTATTCTGCTAGTAGACCATCATTAGGATTAAATTTGGGCAACCATCCTTCAGGATGTTTAGGAAGTGGGTGAAGAGGACCGAGCATTTCTACATCGCTTGGATTATTCCATGGTTGTATTCGCGGTGGTGGTTGTTTTCCTTCCATGATTGTAGGAGTATGGATGGATGAAGATATGGGTGGGATGTGAGTCGAAGAAGAGGCGGGTTGACTACCTGAACTAGAAGAAATAGCACCGGTAGTTTGAATGGGAGATGTTGAAACATGTGGAGGGAGTGAATGGATTTGAGATGGGGAATTGGATAAAAACTCACTAATATATGTTTGTGATTTGTATTTCTTGGTATTCTTTCATAAAGAAGTAATGGGAAATCCTAAAGGAGGAATTCCAATTTTATAATTTAGAGAATGAGTCAAGATTCGTCTAGGTTATAAAATAGATGAAACTCTTTCTTCAGATGGTTGAGAAATTACAGGTTTTTCAACTGAAATAGAGATTTTTTCTAACTTCTCTATTAAATTTTGAACTTCTGGTGATTCATATTTATAATCTTAAGAAAGTAATCTCTGGGATTTACTTGGAGATTTTGGAGAATATTGTTCAACTTCTGATCTTAAAATAGTAATTCCGGATGGAGATCCAAAAGTTGGAGGGGATCTAGAGGGAGAACGATTATTAGGATGGCTTCCTGATTTTTTTTTGGTTTTCCTTGTCATTCACAATTGGCCCTCCTTCTAGCGCCAAAATGTTGAAGCCTTGGAATTCCATTGCAACAACATGGGGGATAACCACCCAGTCCAGACCTTAAAAGCATCTCCTTTTCTGTTTGGTATAGTGGCTCCGACTGGGGATAATGGGACTAGTTTCCCAGCAAAGTAATTTATATGATGATGATGGGTTTGATACAAGGTGAAATGGAAAATGACTTTAAACTAATGGAAATAATATATTTAAGTAACAACACATGCATCTATTTAATCTAATTATTTAACTTAATTTATGCCCAGGAATAATTTAACTTATGTGATCTACAAAGATATCTTAAAGAAAAAGGCAATAAAAATCATTCAATTGCTAAAAGAGATGAAATTGTTTAAAGATAATTATTTTGACTAAATAGTTAGGAAAAATAATTGTGAAACTATATCGCATATATCAATTGATTATATACTCAAAAAATAATTACAGCTGAAACATCAAGAAATAGTACTTTAATGAAAAATATAATCCAGATCTCATACACCATACAATATAAAGAGATTTATTGCTAAATGATAAATAGAACTCAATCATAAAGATAATAGTACGAGACATGAGAGGCTATATTCATAGATCATCAACGTTGACCTTCTCTTGTTTTCAACCAAATACACTCTAAGAGTACATAAATGAAAATTCAGTAGCATATGCTTTGATATTCAAGAGAATCAAGATCTTGTTCCATGTATTTCACCAAAAGAATCACAAAAGTACAGTAATTTAAGCTTTTCCAAAGTGTTTTTGATAAAATCCTAGACCCCTCTCTAAATGAATGAGAAAGGTTTAAATAATATTTCATAAGTATCAAAAATAGAATATTACGTAAAAATTTGGGGAGTTTTCAAAAAACCTTCCTTGGAATACTAAAAATAAAAGATAAAAATTAAAAATAAAGATAGTGTTGTGCTTGATCAGGTTGAATGGTCATTTTTGATTGAGCTTTTCAGTTCACAGATATCCAACATTGGATTCACTTGGGATGGCTGGCCAACTTTGGATCTTAGTTGTCCCGTGAATATAACATCGGAGAGAGGTGGAACCATATTTTCATTGGAATTGGTTAGACAACGTAAAGCCATCTGCTGAATGTATTATTTTACTATAAGATTCATGATGAAGCTTAGATAGCTTATTAACTGCTTCAATTTGATTCTTGGTGGTTTCATTCCACTGCCCCTCTAATTTTTTGATATTTGGGAACACTCCAGGCTTGCATTCTTTAATCAGATTCATATTATAAAGATTTTCATTCACAACTTCAGTTACTTTAGATTCTATATCACCTGCTCTAGTTGTTGCCCTTTCTGATTGCTTCAATCGCATATTCCAATTTGTAAATAAAATATCTTTGTGGGATTCTTCAATCTTTGGCAAATCATCTTTTCTTCATTCCTCATATTCTTTCCAAGAGATAAAATCTAATATATTCTTATCAACATCTTCATATTCCAATCTATGATCAACCATTTTTTGCACTAATGTATCACTTGTTTCATAATACAGTTTAATCATCGAGATTCTTTGACAGAATATTTCTTGTTGTTTTGACAATTGAGTATTTAGCTCAAGTGTTTCTTTGATGAATTCTTCCATCTCTTGTTGATATATGATTTTATCTACTTCACTTTGTATTTTTTGAATCTGTGTATCTTTTTCTATAATGCTTGCCTGGTGTTGTAACTTCATATGCTCAAAATCCTTCTGAAATTGTATTATCTGCAACTCTGTTTTCTTATTGAAATTCTTCGTTTCCTGTTCAATTTGTTTCTCTAGCAGCTGAATTATCGCATATTTATCTTTAAGAAGAAAACTAACCTCTACTGCCTTATCAATTATAATTGTTGGATAAGCACCTACAAATTGTGACAGTCTTGTCAAATTTCATGATGGATCAATGAGGTTTTCTTTCCAAAAAACCTCCATTAATTCTTTCTCTGGATTTGCTGCTGATACATCAAGATTTATTTTCTTTCTTTGTCTTCTTACCACTGATTTGTGTTATGGACTATAAAAAAATATCTAAAGGAGATATCTCTTCAATTCTCAAAAACATTTATGACGTTGGGTAGGCTGGGATGATTTCAACATCTGCTTACATATTTACAACTTGTAAGGTCTATTTAGGAGTTTGGAAATCAGAAGTTCCTTCCATTCTTGTGTCTGTTGGTGGTAGCTGGAGATTTTCTTTGAACCGCTCCCATTATTTATCCATGTCATCTATTATGATTGTTATTGTCTAATCCTGTGTAGAATTAATGTTCAATAGTTCTCTAGCCAAGGTTTCTTTGGTTTTTTCTCCATTATTTCTCTCTATATACTCTTCAAAACTTTCCTTAGGGTCTTCTTCTTGATTTTATATTGATGCTTAGAAAGTTATAAACCCTGACTAGATTTCTCTAATGATTCTTGATCAGAATTGTGATCAAAATTTTCTTCTAAACTTATACTAGGAGTAGGTTCTCTTGTCTCCTCAATCTGCAATAGGTCTAACGGGACCCTTGTCAATCTTTAGTTTTTGTAAATATGAAAATGGTTGAGGTCGGTTAGAGCTAATTTGATTGACGCAAAATGTAATACTTGTGAGAAAGTCTCTGCCTTTTCACATAGGTCATCAAATTCATCTTTATCATGCATGAACTGTCTAATTTTAACCAAAGTAGTAAAGTCTTGAGCGAATTTATTGGGGTCATATTTTCTCCCTGGCATTGTAGCCAGATTCAAGCAAGTAATATTCTGCACCTCTTTAACTACATGTCAAAAATCAAACAAGGCAAAAGAACAACATTGTACCGGAAAAGTTTGCTAAATAGATTTCATCGCATCTTTTAGGGTTTTGGTAAGACCTTCCCCTACTGTCCTGTATGCAATTTATCTATCCAATAACTTATCTAGAACATAATCAGGAAGAACACGGGGAGCATCAATCCTCCCAAAAACTCTGATATTAGTAAAAGTTTCTTCACCAAACCATCCTGCCACTGAAAAAATATCTATCTATGCTTCTTCTGAAAGCCTGGGGGATTTTGTATCAAAAAATGTTTGATGGATAGGCAACATGATACTTTGACAAAATATTATAAAAATGCGGACGAAATTGAGATTCCCATAAAAAATTATAATACACATGGATAGGAGTAGGGTCTCTCAGATTCCAATTCCAACCCATATTATGAAATTTTGTTTAGAAAAATATGGCATCCATCACATGAGAAAATAAAAAACAGAGGGATGACCCGAGTAGAGACAAATCTATACTACCTATAATTTTTTATATCCATAGCCAAATTATCGAACAAAATGTTACCCCAATTCATAATCATGGAGTTGACAGTCGCATCAATTAATGGAATCCATTCTATAAAAAACTTGGTACTATCATATTTCCTAAACAATCTATACATCATAGCAACTAAATAACTATGTGGAGTTGATAGAGGTGCAATTGGGCACATGTCAGTTTTCTCCCATTTGAATTTACTGGAGCCAGACCTCCAAGTCTGCATGGCATCTATTGGTTCTTCATTCTCTTTTGCAAATTTATCGATGAAAGCTCTATCATATACCTTTTGAGGTTCTGGGAGATGATACATTCTGCGTAAAATATCTGTAGAAAATGACCCCATGACCTCCTGTCTTGAATTCTTGAACATCCTGTCCGAGATATCTACATTGTCAATAATCCTCTTCACCATATCTGTATATGGTAGGATTTTAGGTCTTGCAACTATTCTGTATAAGAAAGAGCAGGCTACTTCAAAATAGGAAGCTTCATATGAGACTTTAGCGTTAGTCGTTGCTTTGGTTATGAGCACATTTGGATTTTCATCTTCTAATAAATTATACATGGCTTCCCATGACGAAGCTCCACAATATTTGTTGCGTGTAGTATCACTAAAGAGAGGCTGCATGTTTGAATTCGCAGATGTATAAGGCTCAATTGTATTTTTTCCTTCCTTCATCATCTATGAGCATTACTCCCTGAGATTGAACAATAAAGAAAACAAAATGAACTTAAAGCAGAGATAATAGCAGAGGTTTAATTAAAACATTAAATTCAATAAGGATGGGAATTTTATTGCAAGCACAAGTAAACATATACAAATATCCTCAAGCCTTTAAAAGAGTAAATGCAGTTAATTTCTAATAATTATGCATTATGTCTTTCATGTGATTCATTTCGGGTCTTGTCAAAACATCACATCGCAAACCTGAATGATATTTCAAAATGTTAATATTTAAGTGAAATTCTGATTTTGCGATTGTGATAAATCACAATATCACAAAAACGCAAGACCACAACTTGTAATGGTCATATTTCGCAACATCGCAATATCGTGTTATCACAAGATCGTAGCATTGCAAAATCCACCATATCGCATTATCGCAGGATCGCAAGAGTTTCCATGTCGCGGGATCACAAGATTGCAAGATTTGAGTTATGGTATTTCGAAAGTGTTTTTGTGTTTGCAATTTGCGATGCGCAATGTATACTTTGAGCTGATTTTTCCTTATATGAAGTATACTTTAATCACTTCATGAATTTTTAGAAATATTTCTAGGCATTTATAAAGAGAATCGCACAACACTTAATCTAAAAAAGGGTTTTATTAATCACTTTATCATGGAATTTGACTAACGATTATTTGTGTTACCTTTGGCTTTTACGATCTGCGATAAAGAGAAAAGCGCTTACTCTTAAGTGACTTAGATTTATGCTTTTTAAAGGAAAAACTCTTTCTTTCTATATTTTTGTTTTCTTACAAAATTTAAAAGGTTCCCCATTTATTATTACAATGTTGATTATTATAAAAATAAAATGGGATGGTTGTTGAATAGTATAACACATCCTTAACTCTATAGTTTTCATCCAGAACTCTTAAAGAGGCAATGATTCTCCCTTTCCAATAAAATTTTCTCCTTTTAGAGTGTAATCCTAATAAATGTACTAAATCTTAAAATATAAGAGGTATCATCAAGAGCATGCTTACCATATTCATAGGAAAATAATAAGACCAACATTACAAATACTGTATACTAAAACAAGGTAATGGCTTGAGATTATCTTAATCAAAAGACAAGGGGTCTCATCACGAGCCAACTTGTTCAGTTGAATTACAACCAAAGAATGACATTGTCACCATCTGGCCACCACACCAAGGCAATGGCTTCTAGGTAATAAAAAAGAAAATTTTGTTAAAAATAACTATTTTAGAAAAAAATTAGAATAAGTATATAATTATGGATTTATCTCTAAAAACAGCATTCTTACATGGATGGGACACAGAATCATTGTTGGTTAAAAGGTAACCATGTCGAGGCTATCAAAGCCTACTGGCAGCGGAGGCTCTACCTATGACAAATGAGTACATTTAAAAGCTAATATTCAAAATCCTGCTACTTTATCTTTAAATTGAGTAATGACTAATGTAGAAAAAGGGATTTTCATATTTAAGAGGATATCAAATGAATTATAATTAGGTGAGTTTTTTTTATTATTTAGATAAATATTACTTATCTAATCATTCATCCAATTCCTGTTTTCTGAACTATTTTTATTTTGAAAGTTTTAGGAATTAAAAAAAAAAATCAGAGATAACTGGTTCTTCGAGTGAAGTGCCAATTGTTGTAATATTCAACAACCCCCCCCCGCATTTATTTTTATAATAATTCATATTGTAATAATAAATGGGGACCCTTTTAAATTTTCCAAAGAAATTAGCAAGTAAGAGTTTTTCCCTTTAGAAATTGTTAAAGCATTGAGCTAAGTCACTTAGGACCAAGCACTTTTCTCTTTATCGCAGATCGCAGAAGTCAAAGGTAAGACAACTAACCATTAGTCGTAATCTGTGATATAAAATCAATAAAACCCTTTTTAAAATCAAATTTTATGTTGAGATCCTTATAACTTAAAAGGCCTTCAAATATTTCTAAAATTCCATAAAGCGCTTGAAACATTCTTCGTATAAGGAAAATTCGCTCAAAGAATACATCGTGCATTGCAAATCACAAGATAGAAATAAATTTTCAAATAGCATAACTCAAATCTTACGATCTTGTGATATTATGACATGGCGAATCTTCTGATCTTGTGATACTGCGACATGGTGATATATCAACCTTGCGATATTGTGATTCCACAATATTGCGATGTTGCAAAATATTTACATTACGACTTTATGATATTTTCATTTTACGATATTGTGATTTATCACAATAAAAAAATTGACATCGCACTTAAATCATATCATTCTGAAATATTGTTCATATTTGTGATGCGATGATTTGACAAGACCTGAAAAGAATCACACGAAAGGCATAATGCATAATTAATAGAAATCAACTACATTTACTCCTTTAAAGGCTTGAGGAGATTTGTATCTATTTACTCATGCTTGCAATAAAAGTCCCATCCTTATCAAATTTTAATGTTTTAATTGAATTACTGCTCTCATATTCGATTTATGTTCATTAGGTTCTCTATATTTCTCAAACTCATGAAATAACGCTCAAAGATGACTAAGAAAGGGAAAAATATTGTCGAGCCTTCTGCATCCAAGGACTCAGATATGCATCCACTCTTCAATGATACTGCACGAAAAAAATATTGTGGAACTACTTCGTGGGAAGTTTTGCATAATCTACTAGAGGACAAAGATCCAAAGGTACTGGAAATTAGAGCAATGACTAACGCTAAAATCTCGTCTGAAGCTTCATATTTTAAAGCATCCTATTATTTTCTACACAGAATACCTACGAGGCCTAAAATCCTGCATATACAGATATGGTGAAGTGGATTATTGACAATTTATATATCTCAGACATGACATTCAGTAATTCAAGACAAGAAGTCATGGGGTCATTTTCCGCAGACAATTTGCGCAGAATGTATCATCTGCCAAAACCTAAAAAGTCTTATGATAAAGCTTTCATTGAGAAGTTCACAAAAGAGAATGAAGAACCAATAGATGCCATGCATACTTGGAGGCCGTCTCCAGCAAATTCAAACGAGATAAAACTGGTATGTACCCAATTACACCTCTATCAACCCCACATAGTTATGTGGCTGCTATGATGTGTAGAGTTTTTGGGAAAGCTAATAGTACCAAGTTTTCTATGGAATGGATTCCATTAATTGATGTGGCTGTTAACGCCATGATTATGAATTGGAGTAATATTATTTCTACCAATTTTGTAATGGCCATCAGATAGTATAGATATGATAGAGTTGTCTCTACTCAGGTTATCCCTCCCTTTTTTATGAGTTCTTACGTGATGGATGTTATCTATTTCTATACAAAATTTCCTATTATGGGTTTGAATTGGGGACTCAAAGACCCTACTCCTATCCATGTGTATCATAATATTTTGCAGGAATCTCAATTTCCTCCCCATTTTTATAATAGTTGTCAAAATTTTATGCTACCAATCTATCAAACTATTTCTGATGCAAAATCCCCCATGCTTTCAGAAGAAGCAAAGGTAGATATTTTACTTCTAGAAGGATGGTTTGGTGAAGAAAAAATTACTTATAACAGAGTTTTTGGGAGTATTGATGCACCCCATGTTCTACCTTATTGAGTTCCAGATAATTTATTAGGAAGTGATATTTCATACCAAACAGTGGGGGAAGGTCTTACCAAAACCCTAAAAGACATGAAGAAATCTATCTGGCCAACTTTTCCTATACAATGTGGTTCTTTTGCATTGTTTTATTTTGGACATGCAATTAAAGAGGTGAAAAATATTACATGCTTGAATATGGCTACTATGCCAGGCAGACAATATGATCCTAAACAAGTTGCCCAAGAATTTACTTCTTTAGTCAAAAGTAGATAGTTCATTCACGAGAAAGATGAATTTGATGACCTATTTGAAAAGGCCAAGACTTTCTCACAAGTCTTTAATTTTGCGTCAATCAAATTAACCCCAGTTGACCTTAATATTTTTCATATTTACAGAAACAACAGATTGACAAAGGTTTCGTTAGACCTATTGCAAATTGAGGAAACAAAAGAGTCTACTCCCAGTGTAAGTTTTGAATAAAATTCTGATCACAGTTATGGTCAAGATTCACCAGAGAAATCAATTCAAGGTTCATAACTTTCTGAACATCAATCTCAAAATCATGAAGAAAACCCTAAGGAAATTTTTTAGAAGGATACAAAAAGGAACAATGGAGAAACAACCAAAGAAACCTTGGCTGGAGAATAATTGGAAGCTAATTATGCACAGGTTCAAACATAGCCAATCATAGTAAATGACATGGATAAATAATGGGAGAAATTCTAAAAAAATCTCCAAGTACCACAGACAGAGACAGGAATTGAAGGAATTTCTGATTTTCACTCCTACACAGACATTACAAGTTGAAAATCCTGAAGCGGATGTTGAAACCATCCTGACCTACCCAACGTCACAAATTGTTTTGAGAATTGAAGAGATACCCCCTTTAGATATATTTTATAGTTCAGCACACAAAGCAGTGGTAAGGAGACAGAAAAATAAAAGAAAGCTTGATTCATCAACATCAACTCCAGAGAATGAATTGATGGACGATGTGTGGAAAGACACCCACATTGATCCATCAGAAAACCTGACAAGGTTGTCACAATTTGTAGGTGCTTACGCAATAGCTACAATGGACATGGAAACAAAAGTTAGTATTCTTCTTAAAGATAAAGGTGAAATAATTCAACTGTTATAGCAACATATTGAACAAGAAATACTAAATGTCAGTAATAAAACATAGCTACAAATGATACAATTTCAGAAATATTTTGAGAAATTGAAGTTACAACATCAGGAAAGCATCACAGAAAAATACACACAGATTCAGCTAATGCAACATGAAGTAGATAAACTTAGAAATCAGCCTCAGACAGAAGAATTCATCAAAGAAACGCTTGAGCTAAATACTAAATTGTCAAAACAACAAGAAATATTCTGTTAGATAATCTCAATGATCAGACCATATTGTGAAACAAGTGATACATTACTTAATTATATGATTGATCAGAGATTGGAGTATGAGGAGGCTGATAAAAAGATCTCATATTTTATCTCCTGGCAAGAGTCTGAGGAAGGAAGAAAACTTGATTTGTTGAATATTGAAGAATCCCACAGAGATTCTGTTTACAGACTGGGATATGCAATTAAAGCAAGCAGAAAGCGAAAGAGCTAGAGCAGATGATATAGAAAGTAACATAATTGAAGCTGTGAATGAAAACCTTCATAGTATTAATATGATTAAATAATGCAAGCTTGGAGTTTTCCCAGATATCAAACAATTAGAGGGACAGTGAAAAGATACTGTCATAAATCAAATTGAAGGAGTCAAAAAGCTATCTATGATTGACCATGGCTCTTATTAGCAGTTTCTAGTAAAACCATACAGTTAGTGCATGGATTTATGTTGTCTAACAAACTTTACTCAAAATATGGTGCCATCTCTCTCCGATGTTGTATTTATGGGGCAACTAATATCCAAATTTGGCCAACCATCCCAGGTGAAACTGATGTTGGATATCTGTGAACTGAAAAGCTCAATGGCAAGGAAGGACCGTTCAATGTGATAAAGCATGTCATTATATTTATTTTACTTTTTATCCTTTATTTTTAGTATTATGAGGAAGGTTGTTTGAAACCTCCTCAATTTTTTATGTAATATTCTATTTTTGATACATATGTAATATTATTTAAACCTCTCTCGTGTATTTAGAGAGGGGTCCAAGATTTTATCCAAAAAAAATTGCAGAATTTTGCATTTATGTACTTTTGTGATTGTTTTGATGAAATACATGTAACAAGATCTTGATTTTCTTGAATATCGAAACATACTCTACTGAAATTTCATTCTTGTAATTGTAGAAATTATATACAATATGCATGTATATATCCGGACTCTCCTGATGTCACAATATTTATCTTCTTTCAAAATACAGAATCCTTCCACTATAATTCTTGCAGAAATTTAATCAACAATTGCAAAACACATGAAGCAATAAAAACACACATAACACAGTTGTTTAACAGGAAATCCTGAAGCTAAAAACCCCAACTATCATATTATGTATCATGGAGATCATATGACAATCTCATACAAACATACAAAGCTTATCACAAGCTCTCAGTACAGTACAATCATCATACACTAATCAGGCCCAATCTTGCAAATCCATGCACCGATCTTTTCCACCTGCTAGTATGCATCCACTACGCAATCCAAGCTGATTACAAAGACCAATTCGATGTAATCCCACTCTCCTTGACTGCGTTATTATCATTGGCAACTCCAATGTATATATAGATGCAATTCATGCATCACTAGTAGTCACAACGGATAGTCCATCTTGCCCTTTCACTTATCTCTCCACTGGTCTCCACTGAAACTGTCATTCACTGTAGTTAACTGATGTGTTCTTCAGTTGATTAATGATTTATTATTTAGTGAATTAATTATTAATTAATTCACACCACTCTCACTATTGTATCAATCAGTTAGACTAGATACAACTAGCTCAACTGTGTCTAACCGAGTTAAACTGAACACAACTCCACCAAACTCTGTCACATGAGTTCTAACTGAATTCCTTATGCATTAGCTCCAGTAAACCCTTAGGAATAGTGTAATTCCTTCTGTTAGCTCCTGTGCCACATCTGTGCACTTAACTGAAGTGCTCCAAGAGAATAAGATAATGTTTAGAGTCCAAATATTATTAAGAGCTAATAATATTCGACATATCTATTTTTAGACTGGCAGTCTAAAAATAGATTCCGCCCAATATGTCTAAAAATAGAAGTCCATCTATTTTTCCAACTTTACCAACCATCCACAAATAGCATCCTGCAACTCATAGAATATGATCGACATGTCTAAAAATAGACTTTGCGCCAAAAATCACCTGTGTGGGCCCCACCTAGTTCAGGTGATCACTTTCCAACTAGGATCAGGAATGATGTTTTAGGATGCCTCCTTCACTGTTTCTTATTGCAATGTTCAACAGTAATATTAGAATGTATTTGGTTGAAAAGGAGAAAAGATCATCGTTGTTGATTTCACGAGTATAAACTCTCATATCTGGTACTATTATCTTTATGTTTGAGTTTTTTTATGACTTAGAAATAATCTTCTTTATATTGTATTGTGTATGAGATTTGGATTATAGTTTTCCATTAAAGCATTATTGCATGATGTCTTAGCTGTAATTCCTTATTGAGTATATGATCAATTGATATATGCGATATAATTTCACAATTATTTTGCCTAAATACTTAGTCAAAATAATTATCTTTTATACAGTTTCATCTATTAAAGAAATTGAATGATCTTTATTATCTTTTTCTTTAAGATATCTTTGTAGATCTCATAAGTTAAGTTATTCTTGTGTATAGATTAAATTAAATACTAGATTAAATAGATGCATGTGTTTGTTACTTAAATAGATTATTTCATTTAGTTTAAAATCGTTTCCCATTTCACCTTGTATCAGACCCATCATCATCATATCAAATATTTTCTCGGAAACTGGTCCCATTAACCCCAGTCGAAGCCACTATACCAAACGGAAAAGGAGTTTCTTTCAAGTTCTGGACTGGGTGGTTATCCCCCATGTTGTTGCAATGGAATTTTGGGGCTTCAACAGACCCTCAAACTACGGTTACCTAAGTCAATATTACACATGTGGTTACTTCTGTTCTAGCCCTAAATTATAGTGTACAAACCCTCCTCCATTTTCATTGGTATTTATCACAAACCTAGAAACCTAATAACCACCACAAGATAGGGTATCAACTCTCTCAACTATTTCAAAATTTGAAGTGACCTTGACACATAAACACCACTGAAATCACATGCCCAAATTCTCATGAGTTTCCTCTCTTGAGCTCAATCTTCCATAAGAGAACCAACAGTATTCCATCCAAACTCCTATCTTGAACCCATTAAGGTATGTGAAATTCTTGTGAACCCTCACATGATGATCTTTCTCTTGGTGGATGATCATGGCCCCCCTTTAGAAACCCTTACTCAACCCTCTAACTCGACCTGCTTTAGGACTGCATCTCTCCTATCCTCCTTGATCAAATGAGGTCCTTCTCACTTGATGTTATTTCCTTCATACTAAGGCCTCCTTAAATATATTTTCCTAGCTAGGCCTCTTAAGAACCATCTAGAACTTATGGGATTTATCCACTTAGACCTTAGGAAATAATATTTTTTTAGTTTTTAGTTTTATTTTAGATTTTAAACCCCATCTTGGATCCAAAACACCTTCTCTTGGGTTCTTTTCCCACAAAGCCTTTTCTTAACAAACTCACACAAACCCATCTTACTAGGCTTGTGAATTACCTCTCAAGCTACACAATTCAACAACATAATCTAGTTGTAGTAATTGTAACTTGGTCAAGCTCTTGTAGTCAAGCGAGGACTTGATTGGGTTCCTAAGTTGCAAATTAAGTAAGGTTAGTTGTGAGGTCCTGATATTTAGGGAGGGTTAGGGCATGCCAAGGATTTAAAAGGCATGCTAACATATGTCGGACAATGTCAATGCATGTTGATGAGTGTTAAGGAGTGTTGAGGCATAAAAAGGGAGAACTAGGTGAAAATGCATGGAAATGAACAAATAAGAGTGTCTGTTAGGGAGTGCCAATGAATTTAAGTGTGCCAAGGAAAAAGTGTGTTAAAATAAGTTCATAATAGGATTTGCAAGAGGCAAGCTTACGGTTGTGATAAGGGGCTCGAAAAACAAATTTTAGACAAAGGGAGACTTTGTGCTCAGCACAACGGTATTTTTCCTTTATCTATTATTTTTATATGACATGTGGCACACTTTGGCTTTGTTATGTATAAGTTTTGGGGCACTCATTTTGTGCCAACTTATATCTTGTGTGTCTTGTGTATCTTGTGGTTCTTGCAAAATCTCAGTTAATGCTCTATTGTTTATACGAATTGGACATACATGTGAAATATTTCCCATGTAAGCTATGTTACTTAGTTGTTTTATCGCCATGGCTAGTTGTGATCCTTGTCTTGGTACTTTCTTAAATAGAACAAGTTCATCTTGGACATGAGTGGCATAATATGAGGTATAGGCAGTTCTTAAGTGAACAAGGCACAATATACTTGTAGTAGGTGCAATTTTTCAAATTGTTGTGGCTAAACCAGGACAATGTCACATGAAATGTAGTAGCTAAGGACTTGATTGGGTTCCCAAGTCGTGAAAAAATGTAAGGCTAGTTGTGAGGAATGAGTGCCAAGGAATGCTATGGAATGCTAACATGTTCTAGATAGTTTGAAGGCATGTCAAATATGATAATATGTGTCAAGTGCTAACGCATGCTAAGATGTGTAATGGTGTGACAATACGTCTCAGGGACTATCAAGGAAACAAAAAGGAGAAACAAGTTAACTACAAGGAAATGAACACATCATAGGGTTAATAAGTCATCAATTTACCTTTTGCAGGAGGGGCATGGTAGGCACACCAACACTAGGTGGAAATAGTTTCCGAGTGCCAAATGTTAGTGCATTCTAAGTGCCAAATCATCTTATGTTACTTCTCATATACTTTCCAATAATTTATTCCAAATAGATTTAATATTAAACCATGACAAATCATTCCAAGGCATACTAATGAATGATATACATGCAATTACTTTCCAAGAGCCAACACGTGCCAAGTGCCAATGTGTGTTAGGGAGTGATACACATGTTATGAAGTGGAAGGGCATGTCGAAGAGAACTAAGGAGTGAAAACATATGTTAATGCATGCTGAACTGGAGTGTTAAGGAGTAATAGGGAAACCCAAGGGAGCACTATGTCAAAATGCATGGAAGTGAATGAATATTAGGGTGTGCTAGGGAGTGTCAATGAGTGCTAGCTAGCATGCCAAGGAGGGAGTGACAAGGTATTTTAAGCACTAGTAAGGCATGCTAGGAAATATCAGGGCATGTAAAGAAGTGCGAGAGTGTGCTAGGGAGTTCCAGTGTGTGTTAAGATGTGCCAAATAGTGCCAAGACATGCAAGATGATAAGGCATTCTAGGATGTGTAGGGTGCTAGGGTATGCCAATATGTGTCAAGGATTATCAAGGAAAAAGGGAATAACCAAGCTAAAATGCGAGTAAATGAACACATAAGAGGGTTAATAAGTCAGATGTTTATCTTTTTCAAAAGGGGCATGTTATGCACACTAATAATAGGTTCCAATACATGCCAAGTTCTAATGTGTGCCAAGTGCTCATCTATGTTAATGCATGTGAAAGTGTTCTAGGGCATGCTAGGTATTACAAGGCATGCCAACACATGCTAGGAGAGTGTTATCCTATGCAAGGACCCGCCAACATGTGCTTGGGTGTCCTAGTCATGACAAGATGTTCTAAGACATGCGAGGTGACAAGGAATGTTAGTGTGTGACAAATCATGTTAATATGTGCCAAGAGTGTTTAGGAGTGATATATCTCTCTCATTAATTGAATTTACAAATATTGATTATGTATTAAATAATATAGTTTCTACAAACACTAGTGGAAATTTATCTAAAGGGAATTTTTTAGATAATAAACCTAATACAGATTAATCATGTATTGACTCATAGGAAAATTATATTCTCATTACTTGAGGAAATGATACACAATAGTTACTTCTTAATAAATTTACTAACTCTAACCACTATATGGCCTTCAAAACATAATGAAAAAGACTCCTCAACAATGGCCTTAATTCGTTATCTTTTGACAAAAATATAGTAGCATGCACATAGCATCATCAAAAACACATTGGAATGATCAATGATGATGAAAATTTTTTGACCGTCACCAAAAGTAACCAAAAAGAGCATTGGTGAGGGTCAATAAAATATTGTAACTAGAAGTGTCACCAAAGAGAGAATTAGTGGTGGTCCTTTAACAACCCTCACCAAAAGTGTCACTGAAAATGGCTTTGGTGACAAACCTTAAAGGACCGCCATTATATGTTCTTACAACAATTCTTTTTTAAGGATCGTAACCATATGTGACATTAGTGATAGACCTTAAAGGTTCGTCATAGGTATGAACCTCACCAATGTCATTTTTTCTTGTAGTGAGAATATGGATGTTCTCCATTTTTAGAAAATCAAAAAGGAAGAAATATTTTCTTACGTTGATAATTAATTTTGATATTATCATGTTCTTATTAACTTTTTGTGTTATTATTTTATCTTCTTCTCATCAAGCAATCATTAAAGCAAAAAAATGAAGATCCAGAAGTAGGCAATTAGCTAGGGCTAAAACCCTTTTATGGGGGAAAAACCTATCAGAAATCTTCCTTCAATAGATTCAAATTGAGATAGACCAAGACCCTAGACCAAAATACCTTCCACCTCCACTGAGTCCAACCCTTAAATTTTTCTTCCAACCTTCAAAGACCGATTTCAACAATATTGCATCAATATGTCTTTAATACTAAATCAAGAACATATTTTCAACCCTACTACATCAAAATTTTGGCCCGTCTTCAAGACTGTAATTTCAACACTCCTGCAACTTCAGTTCCTTCACATGTGTGAGACAAGATAGCTCCTTCCTTCTCCTTCCTTAACCCTTTCCTTCTTCCTTCTTGAATTTCTCACATTTTCTACTTCCATCTACTGCAATTTGAACTTGTTGAGTGAGTGCTCCAAATGAGTTCAAGTAGCTCCAATATAGTGTGTGTTTGTGAGGTTGAATTCCCTTATTGAGTCTGACTTGTTCTTTCTTGAGGCTAACTTGGTTGAGGAGGCCTATAAGAACTAATTTACATAAAAATAGATTTATTTCTTGATAAATTGAGCCCACGAAGGGTCTTTTTCATTATTACATGGACAAGGATATTAGACATAAACCCTAAAATCCTTCAATGGAGGCTTTTACTTTAAAAAAATTGACCCAAGAATGAAACCCATGTTTTAACAGGTCAATTTATTTAAGAATAAAATTTATTTTTCTTTTCTTTTAAAAAATACATTTCGTTATGACTCAAATATAATTATGAAGACCCACACTAGTTACACTCTTCAACACTCCCTTTTAACTAGGGAGGTATTCATAATGACACACATATATAGAGGTATATGGAATATCTTAAAATGAACTACAAAGAGTTCTAGGACACTTAGTGTTGTGGACTAGATACCTAACCAGGGTATTCTATTCAAGTGTGACTAAGGGGACTCAAGATTTTGACAACTCTATGTACCATTAATATTTTAAGCTCTACCACCAACCTAGGGATCTAGGTGCGTATGCAAGGTCGGAGCTCTATGACCAACGCCACCATCCCCATTAGGGATCTAGAAATCAACACATAGGTTGGCTAGATGTCCTCCCAAGCATATTTACATAACATGCTTCATCTCTCCATATCAACTAAATCACATATATCCATTTTCCCAAGCATGCTTCCAAAGTGTTCAACCTTTTTATGGAGATATTTACCTATATAAACACAAACCAAAATTAGTAATAAAATTTCAAATATAAGTAAACCAAAAACTTCAGGGTATTAAATCTTTCTTATGCTACTTTCATCATCAAGTTATCCATATAAAATTTATCATAATTTTTCTCTTTCATTCATTTCTTCAGCAGCACTGAATACTCTTCATATCTTCTCAAGTATTTTGTTTGCAACTTCATGAACATTTATCGATAGTAATTTTTCTTACTTCAAAGTATTCAATGTCATAATATTCCCTCCCTCTCATCTAGGGAGATATACCCTTTATTTTATCTAGGCTCCCTCTCAATTTAGGGAGATCAACCATTTCCATATTGTATATCATCAAAGATCTTTTCATGGATCCATTCCTTATTATGGCATCAAGGTCATCTTGATCATCATAAATTCTTTCATCATTCTTATATTATCATATAAACATCTTCATCATGTGAATATTATGTACCAGAAAAAACAATTATTAGAAATTACAACCAAATACAGAAGCATGAAGTTAACTACATCAAAATCATGTTACTATAATGGAAGCATTTAGACTTTGGATCTCAAAAACCTAAACTTAGTTAGGTTCATAAGAGACACATACTAGAATTTGAATTCTTGCTAGGGTTTTTTCATAAACCCTAGACATCATATTTGAGATACAAAGCCTTAGATATCAATTAAATAAAATAACAATTCTATTATACATTTAAGGTTTCAACAATATACTTTCACATGTCAAACTTCTACTAGGGTTTGTTGCAAATCCTAGATTTGATCATCAAATCTAAATTATATCGAAAAAAATATCATAATATCCTAGAATATCAATCTTCTACTAGGTTTTTTGTTACAAAACTTATATTTCAAAATTTAAAACATGAGCATCAAAAAATAGGTCAACATACTCACATATACATATCTAGGATTTCATGTACTAGAATTTGTCATCAATACAAACATTAATACATCCAAGTTAGATATACAAAATTTTTCTCCAAGTTAGGGTTTCGATCAGATGAATATACACCTAGGGTTTCATTACTAGGATCTTACTATAAATATTACATGGGTTTCATTTATAAACCCTAATTTACAAAACCCTAAAGATATAAGGTTTCAATACATAACTTAGATATTAGCTAAAAACTCTAAATAACTAGGGTTTATTTCGTAAAAATACCACAAACGTAATCATCAAAATAATAGGATTTCTAGACTTCATCAACAGCCCTAAGTAGACTAGGGTTTCATAATCAATATTTACATAACCTTAGCAATGAGAGGCTAGGGTTTTATAGTGAACCCTAAAGGCTAGGGTTTCACAAGAATGATCAAAAGATAATATAATGAAGGTAGATTCAATCTAATGATTAATCACCCTCGCAAGAATTTTGAAGATTCGAAACCCTAGACATAACGATGTTAGTAATGTAAAAAAAAATGAAAAGAAGAATGATCATACCTTTTACATGAAGATAAATTTATAACAAAGCTTATAGTCTAAGACATATCTTGAGTTTTTTCTTAAAAAACCTTGTAGGACATTAATTCTTGAAGGGCTTCATTTGAAACCTACATTTTTCCATGATTCAGGTATATTTTTTGAAGTTTCCTCCGTAACCTTTGTATATTCTGCAAGATTTCCTAACCAAGAAAAATATAAAGAAAATCTTATTAGTATATAAAACAAATGTTGATGTGAGAAGGCAACTAAACATGAAAAGGTGAAAACAGAGAAAATAATACTTATCTTTTGGTAAAATTTTGGAGGCTCCCTCTTAATTCGATCTTTATAAGGGACACCTACAAATTATAAAAATAATTCAAAAATGTTCTAAAAAGGAATGTTAGACATACAAACTATAGAAATCAAAACATAAATTCCAAAAATTCAAAACTTAATATAAAAGACTAAGAGGGATATGTGGGAGAGGACCTAATAGTATGAGTCCTTGAATTCTGATTCTTCAATATTTTTATTATTAGGTGGACCTTCATTGATAACATTTGTTTGATCCGTATCTCTCTTCTCAATCCTTGGATTCTCTGGAAATTGACTTTTGTAATGACCCATTTTATGGGAATTGTAACATTTAATATTGAGTTGGTCAATTTTATTCCTTAGTCCCTTAAACTTCTTGAAGGTTCCCTTATTATTGTGATGAGAAGAATAGGAATTCGAGGTGTTTTATTCTTCATCCTCCTCCTTATTTTTTACTATTGATATTAAAGTTTCTTCTTGACTACATGCATTCCACATTTGTTTTAATGTTGGAGTATCCTTCCAACTAGTGATTCCTGATGCAAAATCACTCCAAGATTTTGATAAACCTAGAAGAGAAACAATTACGAGCTCCTTTTTTGGTACATTTTCATCTACTTCTTGGAGTTCATCTTGTATTCTAGAGATTATTAAAAAATATGATGAGACAATATCATATTTATGTTGGGTGTGTGTTATATTCTTTCCATGACTAGGCACACATGTTGGGGGCATTAGGCCCCCTATTCGTTGCATCATGCACAGCAGGGGGGGTAGAAGCCCCCCTGTCAGGGGGTCTGTTGGGGGACGGTAGTCCCCCTACATGGCATATGGGGAAGCACCCCAGGAATTTTTTTGACCCTTTAATAGGTGGGTGGACCTACCTATGGTTTTGTGCATGGGTTTTGCACATTGTTTTGGGCATGATGGTTTTCTACCCATTTTATTTTGTAGATCCGGTGAAGGGAACTATGGTTATGTTCTAATCTAGTGTTAATGGATTGGGGTTTATCAATTCTTCAGCATGTATATATATATCTATTGTAACATTGAAAGGAACATAAGGAAAAATCAATCTGGTGGTACCGGTTTTGGGATCCAGGGTAAAATATGTGTGTAAATATCTTTTTTGTTTTATCATATTTCCATTATTTGTTTTTTATTTTTATAATTCGTGTGCAGGTAATTTATGTATAGGGTTAAAACCTACATTTGGTATCAGAGTTGTTTCTACTTCAAGGGTACACCTTTACTGCTGAGGGCTTTTTCTCAGGCCTGTGGTAGATCCTGTTCAGTGAGAGATCTGTGGGATTGATTATTGCGGTGAAAGAAGATGGAAAGTAGTGGAAAGATAGAGATCGAGAAAATTAATTTTCATAGTTTTGAGTTTTGGAAGCTCGAGATAGAGGATAAGCAAGTGGATAAAGATCATTGGATCGTGGTAGATCTACGTTATAAACCAACGACAATGTCAACAAAATTACGAGGGAATTTGGATCGAAAGGAAAAGGGAACAATATGATTATGTATCTTAGATTTAGTATTTTGGAGTGTATAAGGGGAAGCTACGACAAAGGCTTTGTGGGAAACGTCAGGGACTTTGTACCAATCTAAGTCTCTGGTGAACAAACTGTTCCTATAGAAAAAATTGTATAACTTGAGGATGAAAGATGGAGACATGGTGACAAAGCATCTGAACGCCTTTAATACCATGGTAAGCTAGTTGTTATCTGTTGATATTAAAATTTTAGATGAAGATAAGTGCATCAATTTTTTTTGTTCTCTACCATATTTGTGGGATAGTCTGGTTGTTGCACTAGGTAGAAATGCAATTACTTTGAAGTTTGATGAAATAGTCTCATCCTTACTATTAGAGGAGATGAGATGGAAAAATATGGAGGGTCGTAATAAATATGCCTTGCTTATCCTTGAACAGAAACAAAAATAATTCCTTGAGTGGGAGATCTAAATCTAGAGGGAGATATAAATCTCCAGGAAAAGTTGTAAAGGTGTGATGGAAACATGAAAAGGAAGGGCACTTAAAAAAGGACTGTAGAACTAAAGCTCCTGAGAAATGAAAGGGATCTGATGATACTCCTTCTACAAAGGTGAAAACTGCCTCAGATGAAGGTGGGGATGTGTACTTGGATTCTTCTTCAAGTAAACATGTATATTATGAGGCATGGTTGATTGAATTCGATGCATCCTTTCACTTCACTTCCCATATAGAGTGGTTCTACGATTATGAGTAATATGATGGTGATAATGTATTCTTAGGGGATGAAAATAAGGTCAGAATTGTCAGACGCAGAAAATTCAAGTTGAATTTTCAAGGTGGAATTATTAGAACACTTCATGGTGTTCTACATATTCCTACATTAGCGAGAAATCTGATTTCTGTAAGAAATATGGATGATGCGTGTGTAAAAATAGTGTTCGAGAAGGATGCCTACAAGATAGTTAGGGGAGCACTAGTATTGATGTGAGGAGTTCGGATTGAAACTATGTATAAGGTTCTGGGTAGCATTGTATTAATGGGTGCAATAGTTTTTTGGTTCATAAAAGTGGAGCTAAAAACTTTGTGGTTTCTGGAGAAAATACCATGCTATGGCATCAAAGGCTTGGACATATTGGAGAGAAGGGCCCTCGAATACTACATGGTAATGGTATGCTAGAAGGCAAGACTAATTTCTCTCTGAATTTCGAATTTTTTGAACATTATGTATATGGGAAGCAGAATCGGGTGAGTTTCCCCTCTAGTTCTAAGAGGGTGAAAGGGATATTAGAGCTTGTGCATATTGATGTATTTGGACTAGTGTCAGTTCCATCACTGGGTAAGTCTTTGTACTATGTCTCATTTATAGATGAATTCTCAAGGAATACATGGATATATTTACTAAGGAAGAAATATGAAATATTTGACAGGTTTAAATAATTTAAGGCTCTGGTGTAAAACTAGACAGAGAAGAAGATAAAGATGTTGAGGACAAATAATGGTGGAGAGTTCTATAAGAAGGAAT
The DNA here is from genome assembly GCA_034641835.2 of Pinus albicaulis. NCBI lineage: Eukaryota > Viridiplantae > Streptophyta > Pinopsida > Pinales > Pinaceae > Pinus > Pinus albicaulis. The sequence goes on along the minus strand of CM076577.1, from coordinate 156,573,503 downwards.
TTGAAGAGTTATGTAAGAAGTGTGGTATAGCACGACAAAAGAGTACTCCATACACACCTCAAAAAAATGGAATTGCAGAAAGAATGAACAAGACATTGATGGAAAAGGAAAGAAGCATGCTTAGTGGTGTTAGGTTTGGACAATAATTCTGGGTAGAGGCGGTGGACACTGCATGTTACCTGGTTAATAGATCACCTTCATTAGCGTTGAAGGATACCACTCCACACGAGGTATGGATTGTGATAAACCTTTTCTTTCACATATGAGGGTATTTGGATGTGATGCATATGTACATGTTCCAAAGGAGAAAAGCACTAAGTTGTATAGTAAATTTGAAAGGTGCATATTTATTGGGTATAAGGATGTTTTAAAATGTTATAACCTTTGGAACCCATAAAAAAGGAAGGTTTTATACAGCAGAGATGTGGTGTTTAGAGAGGTTAAATATGTTATTAAACATTTATTCCTACCAAAGGAACATGAGAAGATAGAGTTTGAGCTAAAAGAGGAAGAATATAACTCTACAACAGAACAAGAATCAAAATATGAAGAGCCACAAACTCCAACTGTGATAATATCAGTTCGAGAAAGAAGGTAGCCAGAAAGGTATAGTCCATATTCTTTCTATTCAAATTTTTATTTATCTATTATTGATGATGATCTTAGAACTGTCATGGGTGCAGTAGATTCATAGGATGGAAAACCCTCGAAAGAGGCCATGGTTGATGAAATTGCATCTTTGGACAAAAAATAGGCTTGGGATCTAGTGGATTTGTCGACTGGAAGGAAACCCACTGGAAGAAAATGGGTGTTTAAGAATAAGATGAATTCAAAAGGTAAGGTGGAGAAATACAAAGCTCGGTTGGTGGAAAAAAGTTATTCCGAGGTGCCGAGAATTGATTTTGGTGATATATTTTCTCTTGTTCCTAAGGTCTATTCTATTAGATTACTTTTATTTGTTGTTGCTACTTTTGATTTTGAGGTAGAACAGATGAATGTGAAGACAAAATTTCTTCACGGGGATCTAGAAGAAGAGATATACATGAAGAAAACTGAAGGATTTGTGGTTAAGGGTAAGAAATAGCTAGTATGCAGGTTTAAAAAGTCTCTGTATGGGTTAAAATAGTCACCAAGGATGTGGTATCAAAAATTTGATACGTATATATGGGGACTTGGATTCACTAGAAATAAAGCGGATCACTATGTATTGTAAAGTAATTAGTGATCATGTTATTTATTTTATCTTGTATATGGATGATATTTTGTTGATTGGAAATGACAAAGAAATTATCCACGATTTGAAGACCCAATTGTCCTCCAAATTCGACATGAAGGATCTTGGTTTTGCAAACTATACTTTTGGCATGGAAATTAAATGAGGTCAGGAAAAGAGGAATCTTTGGTTAAACTAGAGGAAGTATGTCAAGACAATACTGCATAGGTTTAATTTTTATCATAGTAAATCAGTGAAGGTTCCTATTCCTGTAGGTCTAAATTTATCCGCTTAACAATGTCCCAAGACACAAGAAGATGAAGAGTACATTCCATGTGCTCCATATGCAAGTGCAGTCAATAACCTAATGTACGCAATGGTCTTTACTAGACCAAACATTTCACATGTAGTGGGAATATTCAAAAGGTTTATGTCAAAACTAGGGAAGGAGAATTGGACAACAACGAAGCAGGTTTTCAGGAATTTATGTGGCGCTAGTGATTATGGTCTATGCTACCGAGGAAGACTAGTATTGGACATAGTTTTGGACATATGTGGCTTCATTGATGCAGACTGGTTTGAATATCTATATCAAAGAAAATATATAAGTGTGTATGCGTTTAAACTATTTGGACGAGCAGAAAGTTGGATGAGAAAAAAACAATTTGTAGTGGCTCTTTCAACTATAGAGGTTGAATACATGGTAACCACTCATGCAAGCAAGGAATCAGTTTGGTTGCAGAGATTATGTTCAAGTATAGGGTTGGTATAATGATCTATAAGGATAGATTGAGACAATCAAAGTGCAATTTTCTTGGAAAATAACCCTACTTATAAGTAAAATATAAAGCACTTTGATGTTCAATATCACTTTGTGAGGGATATGGTTGAGGAAAAAAAGGTGTCGTTGGTAAAGGTGGACACTTTGAAAAATGATGTAGATGCATTGATAAAGTATATGAGCATTGATAAATTTTATTGGTGTAAAGAAACAATGGGTGTTATAGGGCTAGACCAATGACTAAGCTCTCTTCTGACCCCTTGTGTGGAAAAGACAATAACAAGTGGGAAAATGTTGGGTGTGTGTTATATTATTTCCACAACTAGTCACTCTAACAACCAAAATTTGTATATGCAGTGAAAATCTTTAGAATACGTCAAAGACGAAAATTTCCATTGTAAGACATGTAACTTTATATTGAATTGATGTAATATAATTACAAATGAGAATGAGGTCTTACTTATATACCCTAGGCAGGTGCCCTTTCATGAAAATTCATGTCTCTAAGACATGCCTATTCATTACTAACTAACTAACCATTAGTTAATTAATTAATTATTGTTATTATTATATTTATATTTATATCTATTATTTTTATATTAATTATATTCGTAACATTGACTCTCTCTTAATAATCTTTGTCCTCAAATCTTACTGAGAATATCTTCTCATCCTTGAAATTTTCATCTTCGTTGATACAAGACAATATGATACTCTAAGTGGTAGACAAAATTGTCATACTAAGAACGGATCTAACCATCCTAGATTAATATTCTATTGAATAAAATTATGTGATGAATAGTTATTGTAGGAATCGATTATGCAAACATCAGTATTACTGGAAACATAAATTTTGTGTTTTTTTTTTTGAGTGATACTAGTATGCAGATTGATAGGAAAGTTTGATCTTGTGATTCAGTTTTCTATAAATAATTATTTTGGTTGGAATTTCCCTTATCATGTTAGCAGTTGTTTCCTGATTTCCTTCAAGCGTTTTTGTTGTTGGGTTGGCTACTGAATGATCATTTGGAATGCCAATTGCTTGAATTGTAACTTCTACATGTGTCTTCACTTCAGTGATTATCCTTTGCTTGAGTTACTGTTTTGACTGGATCGGTATTTGTTTCTTTATCTTCAACTTTGACTAAAACGACTAGAGACTTTGATGCCACTTCTTTATGTTGTTCTAACTTGTCATTTAGTGATTTATTGTCACTTTTAAGCTTCTTTATTCGTGTAAGTAAGCTTGGTTATGATTCCTTAGACGTGAAAGTTCTCCATTTTATAAGTAATTGACTTTGTCCTTAGTATATTTATGTTTATCTTTTAAGTTTTATATTTTCTCTAATAATGTTTTATTAAGGGTTTTTAGGAACAAATTTTCTTTTTATTTTTCTAATAGATTCTGCTTTAGTTCCCTATCAAAACTTTCCTTCTCTTGTTTTAGTCTTTGTTTGCTAACCTTAGAATTTTTTTATATGTGAAAGTAATTTCTCAATATGGTCGCTTAGACACCAAATTTCTTCGTTGCTTTCTGTTGATTTGTCATGAAATCAATCTTCAAGATCTTTATATTTATAATTTTTTGATGCTTCGTTCTTTTGTTGAAGTTTTTCAATTTCTTCCTTTAATATTTTAATTTGTTTCTAAGCGTTATCTTGATGAATTTCATTACAAAATAATCTTCCACATGCTAGACATCTTAAATTTCAATTTTTTTTTAAATATAAGTGTATCAAATAATGTCTAGATAAAATATACATTTAGTCCAAAATAAAGATTGTTGTGTGGAACTCTTTTTTCTTCCTTCATACCTAAATAATTCATTTTTTTTTTCAACAGTTGTCTCCACATTTTTTTTGTTTTTTTATAATATGTATATCTATATCTATATCTATATCTATATCTATATCTATATCTATATATATATATATATATATATATATATATATATATATATATATATATATATATATATATATATATCATTCTCAACAAAAAAAATTTCTTAAACTCTCTTCTTTTTTTATTATTTTTTTTTATCTTTTGAAAAGTTACAACCCTAGTCACAACATGGTTATTCACATGTTTGGGGTAAAATATAAAATATATGTCCACTCATGTGCTTTTGACTCGGTTAATTTTCTCCACATAAAAAAATTAAAACTTACCATTCACATAAAGATATTTTATATTCATTTTGTTCTTTTTTTTTACCTTGAAAATACCATGGGTAATTATCATGGGTTTCTAAAACCGCGACCTTATAAACCACTTAATGAATAATTAAGATAATCTTATCTACTATTCCTTCTCTTACATATAGTTTTAAATATATTTGGAAAGATTCCCTTTTGACTTTTTGAGGCACTTTTTATCAATAATGTAGAACCTTTATATATATAAATGTTCTCCTTCAAAATTTACATAGGAATATTCTATTTTATTTTTTAAATAATACTTTTTGTTTTTATTTTTAATAATAACAATATATATATATATATATATATATATATAAGTTGTTTCACCTTAGCTTTTATACTATGTTAGAAAATAAGAAAGGAAGAAATATTTTCTTATGTTGATAATTACTAGTGATATTATATATTCTTATTAACTTGTTTATGTTCTTCTTTTATCTTCTTCTCATCAAGCAATCATAAAATCAAAGGGATAAAAACCCTCAACTAGGGCTAAAACTCCTTTATAGGGGAAACCCTAGTTAGAACTCTTCCTTCAGTAGATTCAAATTGAGATAGACCAAGACCCTAGACAAAAAGACCTTCCTCCTCCACCAAGTCAGCCTTCAAACTCTTCTTCCAACCTTCAAAGATAAAGATCTAGTGCAAAAATATAGCAATAACATGGATTCAATACTGCATCAATATTACATTGAGGACAATTTTTCGACCCCACTGCATCAAAATTTCAGCCCAGCTTCAAGACTGTAATTTTGGCCCTCCTGTAGCTTCAGCACCTTTGCACATCTGTGAAAATATAGAGAAAATATTGACTTCTTTAACTATATGATGACCTATGTCTCCTTCGGTAGCCCTTTCCTTCTTCATTTTCACACATTTTCTGCTTCCATCTAGTGCAATTCGAAAATGAGGTCAAGTAGTTCCAATATATAATGAGTTTGTGAGGTAAAATTCCTTTGTTGAGGATGACTTGGTATCTTATGACCAACTTGGTGGAGGAGGTCTGGAAAACCTAATTTACATATAAATAAATAAATTTCTTGATAGATAGAGCTAAGGAAGGGTATTTTACATTATTACATGGACAAGGATACTAGACATAAACCCTAGAAGCCTTCAATGGAGGTTTTGACATAAACAAATTTACCCATACATGAAACCCATGCTTTAATAAGTCAATTTATTTTTCTTTCTTTTGAAAAATAAATTTCAATGTGACTCAGATATAATTATGAAGACCAACACTAGTTGCATTATTCAACATCCATATCCAAGTGATTGGTCATATTTTGATATGATGAACAACATGATAAGTGATTACATGAAGAAATTGACAAGGAGTCAAATGTTGTCTCTATTTATTCCTTTTTGTTTAGTAGGAGTTTCTATTTTCAAAAATTATCTTATTTTTAGTTGTCTCAACCATTTATTTCTCCTCTATTCAAAATTTAAAAACATTAATAAAATTATTCTTTAGTTCAGTCCATTGTAGTGAATCACCTCTATTCCTTAATTTTATACCATTTTTTTTGGAAAATTGTCGAGAGTGTTTGGAAGCATGTGGGGCCCATACTCTCTCATCCCTGCAACCAATTATTTTTCATTTTGTTTCACATGATTGAATATGTTGTACAAGGTCTTGTCCTAGCTTAATATTTGGAATTTTTTCATGTGCTGACAACGTCTTCCCTTAAAATATTTTGACAAATATGTCATTGCTATTGTCCAAGTTTAGAGTCTAGTAGCATGTGTATCCCACCATCATGACACCTATCCAATAAAATTTTAGACTAGGATTTTCATTCTTTCGTGATCTCCTATTTACTTAGTCACTCGTTTAATATGATCTATAGGAGAGGCTTGTTCTTCGAAACTCAGTGAGCCACCAAAAGCCTTGCTCAATTCAATGGTAGCAATGTAGGAGTTTCTTTTAGCTTCATTTCTTAAATAATGGGAACTACTTTTATTATGAAGTAAGTTTGGACATTTTTATTTGGAATAGCTTCAATCAACCAACATTCTTTCACTTTATATTCATAATTTTCAATTTTTCATTTGTAAATATCTTTGTCTGAATTTTGGCCTATGGAGAGGGGGGATCCTAAAAGAATTTCTCCAAATGCATTTGACTCCGCACTTTTTTTATCCCCATAAAGTATTTGATATAGCCTCCTTGTTTATATATCATCCTTCCATAATTATACTTAGGATTTTCCTTCACAAGGTCAAGAGGGATTGTATTTTTTTCTTATTTACTTTTGATTTTATTCTGTTTATTTCTAAAGAAATTATCACCTTCATTTTTCAACGTCATGGTCTTCTATCTATAGCTAGATATTTTAGTATCCCATTAACTATGTTGATTACCTCAAAGTTGAAGAAATTCAAAATTCCCATGATTGGTGTTTTTACATGCCTCATTGTTCTAATGGGTTATATGAATCTCTTGTTTTCTAGTTTGAGGTAGCCTAGTTCTTCGTTGGAGAGTCAATATTCCTATTTTTATCCATGTTTCTATAGGAAGGATATTCACTTGTGATCCAAAGTACATTACAACTTGTTTTATCATATATCCATCTATCTCAAGGTCCACTTGAGGGTCATAATCATCAAAAATTTTACCCTTAGATAGCTAACATATTTCTTAAATTATTTCCTCTCCTCATTATAGTCATTTAATATGTGGAGGACCTTGATAAAATGATCAACTAATTGTTATTATTTTAATAGTTCTGGAAATTCCTCTAATATATTATATTTTGTCATTTTTTTGTCTAGTCTCTTTTTTCAAAAATTGAATTTACTTTCCATTATATCACTATGTTGCTTCATATTTGGATGTTGGGAAGTCCTTTTGGAAGGTTGAAAAAACTTGTTGATTTCCTAGGTTCTTTGATTTACCTTCTCTTGATCTAGTAATAACATGGAGGTTTTTAGATTTTAAAACCTGTTGCTTTTGTTAAGCATCGGATTTGTATACTTTCTTCTCTCATTTTTACCCTACCTTTCTATCTCTTTGTGCCATTATTTATCTTAAAAGCATGAGGTAAAACCCTTCTTCCTATCTTTTATGGGATATTTGATTAATTACGTACTTTTCATTGAGGTTTTACCTTTTTACGTATTAACTCCTATATTTCTTCATATTTGGCTACAACAGGCACGTCGTGACCGCAAGTCAAGGCACAACCCATCATTTCCAGCATCTCCCTTATTTGTTGCTACAGCGTGACAGCCATGGATGTATCAGCACTATCTTTGGATTTCTCATGATTTCTTGCTGTGAAATCCAGTTGTCGTTGTAACAATATGTATTTTTGTAACACTGGAATCGTTGGGAGGAATTGGGGGTTTCAGGACTATGGTATAAAGGATCCTACGGGCTGTGAATTGAGAGACCCTTTTACAGATATACAGATATACAGATCATTGTAATTAATTTTTCTATTATTAATCGAATATACAACAATTCGTTGTTTCTCCTGTAATCCTTGAATTTTTGCAGCCCTGATCCAAGAGTTGGGCCCACTCTTGTGATCAGGTGCTGCGTTATTCTTTCTTTTCTTTCAGTACGGTGTTTCATGTGATTCTTCAATTGTTGTTCCAGTCGTGTTAATTTCTGTGGATGCTTTTTATTTCTGCAGTTTATTTATTGTTGTTACAATGGTATTTGTGTTATAGATTAAACTTGTGATCTACAGCGGACCATGTGCTTGTATCTGCATATACTTTGACGTTAGTTTTGAAATAACTAACGCCCTCAGGTTGATAATTTATTTGGAAAAAGGATTGAATCTTGTTCATATCCTGACACCAAAATTTTGGCGATGTTGCCGGGGAAGGCTCACAGGTGCAAGAACAAGATCTGCAGCAGATATCAAAGTCAATCTCTCATCTTAAGGTGGGAATCTATTGCCCAGCTTCAAGTCCTGAGCATAAGTGCCTTGTATTTTCTTTTTGCTTTCTTTCTTTCCTCTTGTATCATTTTGTTTTCTGTAAAAATTAAACCCTCGTCTTGGGGAAGGTATTTTGTAAAACCTTTCCCTAAGTCCTGGGCATAGTCCAGTTTTTCTTTCTTGTTTTTTTATATTATTATTTCCTATTTTTCTTTATAGGGGTCAATTTCTCGTCATGGGGAGGGTATGTTATTACTCTGCTCCAAGTCCTGAACTCTAATTTTTTTTCTTTTGTTATTTTGTTTCATTTCCTGTGAATCTCTTCTCTCATCCCGGAAGGAATTTATCTGTCCTACTTCGGGTCTTGAGCTATTGATTGATTTTCTTTAATGAACCCTTTCCACAATTTGTACGAACAAATATCTGAACAAGAGGGGTAGAGGAAGACCCAAAAATAAAGGGAAGGATTTAGGGAGGAAGACGTATATTCAGGAAATTATTGAAAAATATAGATCTAAGGCATCATCCCATGCTGCTGCTAGGGTTAGGGTTCAGACGAAGTCCGAAGGGCAGTCTGTGGAACAAACAGTGCCATCCACGGTACCAGAAGATGTTCTTTCTACGGCATAAGATTTAATAAACAAGATACCAGTGGAAGAGAAATCCTTATCAACAGCAGAAGGGGAAGAAGTGGTAAGTAAGGGATCAGAAGAATTGAGCAACTCTAACTGGGAAGAAGAACCTCAAAAAGGTTTTTCATCCCCAAGAGACCAAGGCAGCGCTGTGAAAATTCTTATTGCTGAGTTAGAGACTCTAATCTGGTAAAGGAATTTTTGAGGGACTTTGAGTCACCAAGGGACCAGGGGAGTGTGGTGTGACCACCTTCGGTTGAATCACTCTAGATACTGGCTGTGAAACTGATCAAAATTCCAAGTGATTATTGGAAAATATTTATGGCACCTATAAGTTCCTCCATTGATTTTCCTATAGGAAACGTTAAAGGCGATGCACCAATGAGACCCATACCTTTGACAGCCTTTCCTAGTTTTCATGGGCTCTCTTCGAAGGACCTTGATACATTCCTTTTTGAATTTGATATTGTTTTTCGAGGATATGACTATATAACTGATGCTCAGAAATTGAAAATATTCCCTGCTACCCTAAAAGGGACAGCCCTGAATGGTTTATGGGTTTAGGGGGAAGCACGATTACTTCATGGGACAAAATGAAGAAGGCCTTCTTGGAAAAATACCAAGATTATTGTAAGTCTCGTGACATCAAGGAGGAAATATTTAAATTTGCACAGAAGGAAGATGAAAATATGGAGGACTATGTAGAATGATTTAAATACATACTGCAGAGGTCTGCACATAGTGACTTGGATAAGGACATTCTAAAGATCATTCTTCTCAGAGCACTCAGAGAAGACTCTCTGCAACTCCTAAATATAGTGGGTAAAGGAGATATTTCAAAATAAAACTTCGAAACTATCTATGATTACTGTATCAAATGTTCAAGGGGGGTTGTAAGAAGTGGACAGGGTATTCGGTCATTAAAGACCCCCAGTGGAGGGGTCACAAAAGTAGAGATTGAGAATCTACTAGATAATCTGAGGACCGATATCCTGAGTACACTATCAGCCCAAATGGAAACTCTACAGACAAAGCAGAAGCAGATGGAGCTGGAGAAAACCATGGCCATAATCTGCCCTCAGTGCAGGAAGAAACACCCTTTGAAGTAATTCCCACTGAACACGATGGAAGCCTGCGCAATCTATGAATAGACTCACCCGACCAGTGCATGTCCTTCCTTGCCTAGGCTGAAAGCAATTTTCCAAGGAGCAAGCGAGGAAAGCACAGTGGACCAGCTATATTTCATGGGGCAGAAGAAGCCATGGCAACCTTGACCAGTGATGGTGAATCCAGGTATGTTTCAGGACCCATCCCAGTATTTTCATAATTTTAGTATGGGTCCCCAATCTGCACCATTTTCATCCATGCGGCCTTAATACCAGTACCCCCCTTGGAAACAATGGGTTCCTCAATCCAGTCTAAATCCTTCATGGAATCAGACCTGGCATGGATCCCCTCCCACTGGACAGCTTCCTCAGCCTATACCTCAACAAAAAATTCAGTTTCCTTCCAATGTGCCCCCAGGAAACCCAACCATTAGACCTCATCTTCCTCTCCAACCCAGCCCAAATCCTAATAATAAATGGGTTCAACACACAGATACTCTGAACCTTCCATCCTTCAACATTTCTACCACAGAGCTCAATGAGATAAATCTACAATCTGGCCAGGTAGTAAATGCACCTACTTCACCCATTACCACAGAACAACTTGACGGTGAAGATACAAAACCAGAACAAAGAACAGTGAAAGAGAATTTAGATCAAAACGTAATAAACCAGACCCCTCCCCAAGTTGTTCCTAATCAAGTTCATTTAACATCTCCCCCATATCCTGAAAGATTAACCTTGAGCAAACCAAACCCTCGAGCAGAATTTGATTTTCTAGGGGAACTACATAACCTTTTTGTTAAAATACCCCTTTTACAAGCTATGAGGGATGTACCTATTTATCTAAAGACTTTGAAAGAATACTGCTCAAAGAAACTAGGTAGAAAACCTAAGGATCCATTAACTGTGCATGTAATGGGCAGACTATCTGATATCATGTTAGGAAAGATCATGCCTGTAAAATATGGAGATCCTTGGAACCTGATTCTAACAGTACAAATTAATGGGATTGAAATCCCAAATGTACTGGTGGATTTGGGAGCAGCCATTAACATTATCACTTCTGAAACAATGAACACATTAGGACTTGGAAACATTAAATCAACCCCTACTATCTTGGAACTTGCAGACAAATCCACAATTAAACCAGTAGGGAAATTAGAGGATGTGATCATTTCAGTAGACTCCTGGAATTACCCTATGGACCTCCTTATATTGTAGACTCGATCTTCAGTAGGTGGTCACCCATTGATCCTAGGAAGACCCTGGTTGGAAAATGCGGATGCCTACATAGGATGCTGGTCTGGACATATGAGCATATCGAATGCGACAGTTACAAAGGATTTCAAGCTTTATTCTCCTGCGAAGCCAAGCCCATCTGAAAAATCATCAACCAGTCAGAAACCTCTACCTGCAGAAGAGCATGAACCTGAAAATGAAGATGTTAAACCAGTTCTCACTATTGACAAGGCCCTTCGATTTAAAATAGAGACTGAAGATGATGTCATTAATGCCTTCATTAATGATTCCAGTTCTATTCATGATCGAACCAGAAGATGAAATAGAAGACATTCCTGTACTCCAATCGAGATTGAACCAGGAAAAACACTTAATATCAACCTGAACCTGTCTGAATCCCAGGCCAAATAGCTTTTGAAAGTCCTTCAATAACATTAGGAAGCTTTTTCTTAGGATTATACTGACATGAAGGGTATCCCTGCTAGCTTATGTACTCATCATATTTACATTAAGGAATATTTCCGCCCTGTAAGACAGTCTCAACGGAGGATGAATCCTGCTCTCAAAAATAATGTTAAAGAAGAATTACAAAAATTGTTGGATGTAGGATTCATTTATCCCATATCAGATATCCAATGGGTATCCCCGCTACTTATTATTGCCAAAAAGAATGGTAAATAGAGGATCTATGTAGATTACAGGGAATTAAATAAGGAAACACAAAAAGACCATTTTCCTTTGTCATTCATTGACCAAGTCCTGGACACCTTGGCTGGAAAGAAGTTATTTTCCTTCCTAGATGGATTCATTCGATATAACCGGATCCAGATAGCCCCGGAAGACCAGGATAAGACAACTTTCACATGCCCATGGAAACCTTTGCATACAGGGTCCTTCCATTTGGCCTGTGTAATGCTCCAGCTACCTTCCAGAGGGAAATCTTGGGAATTTTTTCTGATTTGGTCGATGATAGTGTTGAAATATATATGGATGATTTTACTCCATATGGGAATTCATTTGAGGAAGGATTGGAAAATTTGGAGAAGGTACTCAAAAGATGTAAATAGACTCATGTATCGTTGAGTACAGTCAAATGCCATATGATGAGGGAAGAAGGAGTAGTATTGGGACATTTTCTCTCAGCCACTGGAATTCAAGTTGATCCGGCTAAAGTAGAGGTAATATTACATTTTCCAGTACCCAAAACACCCACACAGGTATGTAGCTTTATTGGTTGTGCTAGTTATTATAGGCGCTTTATAGAAAATTTTGCTAAAATAGCACATCCACTATTTCAATGCTAACAAAAGAAGCAGAATTTTTGTGGACCAAAGATTGTGAGATAGCCTTCACGAAAATTAAAGGTTTGGTGTGCATGACCCCAATCCTTCAAGGACTTGATTGGGAATTACCATTTCACATACATACTAATGCTTCTCAGACAACAATAGGGGTTGTTTTAGGACAGCAGGTAGACAAAACACCATATGCAATTTATTACGTCAGCAAGAATCTAATTTCTGCTGAACTAAATTATACGGTGATAGAAAAAGAATTCTTAGCTTTCATTTATGGTATTAATAAGTTTCGGCATTACATCACGAGGTATTCTACTATTTTCCATAATGATCACACAGCAATCAGGTATTTGATGAATAAACCCATTACTCCTGGCCGTATTACGAGATGGTTACTATTGCTTCAATAATTTGATATTACAATAGTAGATAAGCTAGGAAAAGATAATGTAGTAGCTAGTTTCCTATCTAGAATGGATAACAATGATGAATGCACACCAATAGAAGAAAGTTTCCCCGATGAACATATTTTTGCAGTCTCTACTAAGCCTCTGTGTTATGTAGATATTGCTAACTATCTTGCTACATGGAAAGTGCCTCCTCATTTGTCATACAGGGAATAGAAAAATATTATTCATCATAGTGCCCGATATTCTTGGATAGCATGATACATTTTTCATACAGGAGTAGATAAGAAGATCTGACGCTGTGTGTCTGAAGATGATATCTATGAAATATTGAAAGTTGCCCATGATGGCCCTTGTGGAGGGAATTTCACAGAAAAAAGAACAGGCCATAAGGTGCTACAAATGGGATATTACTGGCCTTCCATTTTTCGTGATGCTCAGAATTATGTCAGGAGGTGTGGTAGTTGCCAACGTATGGGGCAGCCCAGTAAAGCAGATGAAATTCCTTTGTAGGCACAACTAGTTCTCGAACCTTTCGAAAAATATGCTATTGACTTCGTTGAACCCTTTAACCCACCCTCCCAGCAGAAAGTCCACATCTTGGTCTGTACTGATTACATCACTAAGTGGGTGGAAGCCAAAGTGGTTGTGAAAGGAACAAAGCAGGTAGTCTCAGGTTTTCTATTTGAAGAAATTTTTACTCGGTATGGTACTCCAAGAGAGGTTGTTTCGGATGGAGGAGCACAATTCACATCACACAAGATAGCAAAGCTCATGCAAAAATATGGGGTCAAGCACAGAGTGACGTCTCCATAATATCCCCAGGAAAATGGACAAGTGGAAAGCACAAATAAGACATTAGAAAATATTTTGACAAAAACTGTGGCATACCATCGTCAAGATTGGGCTCAGAAACTTCCAAAGGCTCTATGGGCATACAGAACAACATGGTGGAATACAACTTGGTTTTCACAATTAGAGTTGGTTTATGGGGAATCCCCGTTGTTTCCAATTGAATTTGAAATAAGCACACTCAGAACAGCCCTGGAAGTTGGTTTAGATCTATCAGATGCCCAGAAACACCGACTAGCTTAGCTTAATGAACTTGATGAAATACGTTCAATGGCTGCCCAGCAAACTACTGCTATTCAGCAGCAGAGAATGAAATGGCATGATAATTTTATCAGAAACAAGGTGTTTCAAAGTGGAGATTGGGCACTACTTAATGACTCTCGTTTTAAGGATTTTAAGGGAAAGCTTTGCACTTGATGGATGGGACCTTATGAGGTGAATGCTATATTTGATAATGGAACAGTCAAGCTAGTCACAATTGATGATACACATACTTCCTTTATAGTCAATGGACATCGCTTGAGACTATACCACCGACCAGCCTCTAAGGATACTTTTATTAAAAAACTCTCTGATAAATATGGTTTGAAGGTTATTAGTGCAAATAATCTTTCCTCTGCACCCTCCCTGTAAAATATATATATATATACACACACACACATATAAATAAATAAAGAATTATGTTCTATTTTCTTGTCTTTTTGCAGGAGCTACGACTAAAGAGTAAAAAAAAATTAACAAATTTTTCATGTTGTTGTTACTCAAATGCTACTACTCTGATGTTGCTACACCGGATGTTGTTACTCGGTTGTTGCTACTCATTTTGTTGTTACACCAATGCTGCTACTCTGATGCTTCTACACCGGATGTTGTTACTCGATTGTTGCTACTCTGATGCTGCTACACCGGATGTTGTTACTTGGTTTCTTCTACTCACGTTGTTGTTACACCGATGTTGTTACTCCACTGCTGTTACACCGGATGCTGCTACACCGGATGCTGTTACTTGATTGCTACTACTCACGTTGTTGTTACACTGATGATGTTACACCAATGTTGTTACACTGACGTTGTTACACTGATGTTGTTACTCTACTGTTGTTACATTGAATGCTGCTACACCGGATGTTGTTACTCGATTTCTGCTACATCGAACGATGTTACTTGATTGCTGCTACACCGGATGTTATTACTCAGTTGCTGCTACTCACGTTGATTTTACACCAATGTTGTTACACTGATGCTGTTACGCCGATGTCGTTACTTTGATGTTGTTACACCGATGCTATTACACCATCTACATCATTACTCCGCCGCCATCCACGTGACTTGTACTGATTTAATTAAATATCCCATGTGAATATTTTATGCCACGAGCGTCAAAAATTTAATTCGGGGGGGGGGTTGGTGTCTTCATGCCAAGGACGATGTAATAATTACCCCATAAGTTAAGAATGACATCCCGCTTATGGTGCACCTTAAGAATCACATCAATGGGTGATATCATCATTTAAATCCTATTGGGATTCACAAAATGTCTCATCCACCCTATACGAGTAATTATTATTTCTATTCTACCACACTTACCATACTCTTTTCTGATTTTTCTCAGTTTTCGAGAATTACCAACCATATTTACCGTTACCACCTGTCCATTTTCACTATGTTGTTCCTCCAAATTCGGTACCCACCACCTTGCCCAATGGTCTGCTGCTACAGGAAGTGTTGCTACAAGTCTTCATAGTATGGGTGGCCTAGATGTGCGGCATGAGTGTGAAAACACAGTTTCAGTTCACAGCAATCCAGAGGTTTGGCAATTTTTTGTCGACGCAGGATGGGATGTCTACTTTGACAGATTGTAGGGATTCGACGAAGGTATCACAATGGAATTCACACTCAATTTAGAGAAGAATCATTCGTGGGTTAGAGGTCTAGAAGTTCCTGTTACATAGGAATTAATTTCAGAGGTTAGCGGGCTGAGACAGCAGGGGCAAAAATGGTTTGCTCGAAAGGTTTCTCTCCCGGAGTTTCCCGTTGTTTTTGCAGGAAGGAGAAAGTGTAGTTCAATTGGGTAGGGGATACGAGCACAGAAACGTACCATATCCTTGGAACGAATTTGTAGGTTTCGTAATCAAATACATTACCTGCAAGTGTTAGGCCTCAGCTCTGTTCAACTATCACTTTAAAATTCTAATGCACCTCTGATTTCCAAAGAATCAGGTGCATGCCCTAAACATGCCATTCTTTCTATTAAAAAAACTGCAGCATATGTCAGAGTCTGCTTGGCGCTCTCACCGGATGATGGCAGTACTTTCTAACCATGGACTGGTGTGATTATTGGTCATGCATGCAATAGGTAGGCTGCGGGTTTCTTGGGTGGAACTTTGCGAATCCTCAGAAGAAGCAGTAGCAGCTATGGTTGCTGCTAGAGAAGAAGAGCCAACCTCTCCGACTGGTCAGGTGGAAGAAGAACCTTCAGAGGAAAGTAATGAAGAGGAACCTGAGGAAATGGAAATCGAGATTGATTAGGAAGAACCTGAGAAAGAGGAGATGATGATTGATCAAGAGGAACCTAAAGAAATGAGTATGGAGGAAGCAATCGGCAACGAAGACGAGGCTGTCACACAAGAACCAACCTCATTGGAAAAAGCCACGGAAAAGGAAATAAAAATGGAAGAGTTGATTAGCGGCATAGACGAGGCTGCCACACAAGAACCAGCTTCGCTCGAGGAACCCATAGAGGAAGCGATTATGGACATTATGTAGGAAATTGATATTGTGATACAGTCAGCAACCTTTGCCAGTGAAGAACAAGGGGATGGAAATATGGACAGAGAAATGGCAGGTGATGATGTTTCGCAAGAAACAACATCACCTGCTCAGATAAAAATGGATGTTGATATAGTTGGGGGTGCTACACAAGAACCACCCCCAATTCGGCTAGAACAGGAGGAGTCAACCTGCGGAATCAATGCTGGACCTCAAGAATCAGTACCAATTGTGAAAACGAAGGTGATTCCTGGGGAAAAAGAGGCTAAAGAAGGAATGAGTCAGGTGGTTGATACTGTTCCACAAGAACCAGTATCAACCCACGAAGAAGAAGTGATAAGAAAAGGGCAAGAGGAAAGAAGGGAATTGAGCCACAGAATCAATGTTGTTCCACAAGAACCAGCATTGACTCCGATTGAGGTAGAAATGCATGAAGTCCCGGTCCAACCCAGGAATGATGATGAGGGGTCTGTTCCCTATTCTCCGTTCCAATCCCTGACGCCCGGAGGGGCGAGGGGATTTTTCTTGCCCAAACAGTTAGTGGAAGAAGTTGTTGTTCCCTCGGTATTAAAATTTGTTGACATGGCCAAGGTTGGCCTAGACACTACTGAACCAGAACAATTGGAGGTTCACCAGGAAGAAATAATTCCTGTAGAAATATCGGAACACATAGGAGTCAATGAAGTTGCCGACCAAACAATAGAAGTTTCCAGAAGAAATGTAGAAGAAGAAGGACCTATGGGTCGGGGGTTCAGCCAAGAGGGTTTAACGAAAGAATCAGGAGAAGATGCCAGTAGCATTCCGCCGCCTTCTGAGCCTGTCGTAGGTCCAGAACCTGAATTTGATGTTAAACAGGAATGGGTCGAACAGTGCGAGAAAATAAGGTTACCTCTCAAAAATAGGTACCAACTGAAATTAATTGAAACAATGAGACTGAAAAGAGAAGTTTGGAGTTTGAAGAAGCAAGTTTGACGTTTAAAAAGGAAGGTAAAAATCTATAAATGGAGGGAAATAATGCCAAAGATTGAAGTCTCCACTGTGGCTACACAAACCAGTCCAATCGAAGAATTATTTGAAGGTCGAGAATTTGTATTGGCCATTGAGATTCAAAAATGGAAGTTTGTAGTGAGCGAACATAAGAAAGAAATAGCTAGGGTGTGAGAACATGTTGCTGGAGTCATTACAGGCTACATAGATCAGTTATACAAGGCTCGGCTGAAGCAGGCCAAATAGAAGGCTAGGATAGAAGAGTTGGAAGAACAAGTTCAGTTGCTAAAGACAGATAAGGAGAGGATGTTCTCCCTAGCACAGTAGGTAATGGCCTGCAGACCTCCTGCACATAGCTATGCCTTATTCCTTCATGAGAAATTCCTTTTCATTTGTCTTGAAAGTATATGTAAGGATATTTGGTACGAAATTGAGGACCCCATTCAATTTCTCTGTATTTTAAAATTTCATGATGTTATAGGACAACATTTAATGTGTGAGCTCTACATGCATGGGTATTAGTTAAAGCATGATCAGTCCTTTAACCCCGTTCCATTTGTGGGGGACATCCATTTAAGGGCTTTCACCTCCTATACCATCAATCAAATTAAATGGAGAAAGGCCTAGGATACATTTAAAGAAAATCAAACCAGAAATCCATTAATGGTAAGAAGAGAGCATGGTCAGTCCGCGAATATTTACAATAAACATTATACCTTTCTACAAATTAAGGGCTGAAAGGAACACATGACGGCAACTCAGAAGTGGTGTGTTGACTTGTGTGTCGGCCAGATTACGACATTTCGCCAAGAAGCCCTGGACATTTTTCAGAAAAGATGGATGTTGTCTTCTTCAGCCGTTAGGGCAAGAGAACCATTTGGGGTACCTAAATTTCCACGTGCCTTAGAAAGAATGCCACATTATGTGGCATGTATTCATACCTGTGGGGTTAGATGGATGGGATTGAGATTTCTATTTCCCCTTTTGTGGCTGCTAGTTGAACAGTATACTCCTGCTTATAACGTTGAACCCGAATGGTGGAAAGACGTTGTTTTGATAGAAGGTTATAAGCCACCAGGAATAGAGATGGCTATATAATATTACCTCACACACCTTCATGCCGATCACAGTCAGTCCAATCTGGACCTGAGGAGATGACGAGCTGCATGAGGACATGCAGATAGATCAGTTGGGGGGAGATGTTGGGCATCGGATTTGTATACTTTCTTCTCTCATTTTTACCCTACCTTTCTATCTCTTTGTGCCATTATTTATCTTAAAATCATGAGGTAAAACCCTTCTTCCTATATTTTATGGAATAATTGATTAATCACGTACTTGTCATGTAGGTTTTACCTTTTTACGTATTAACTCCTATATTTCTTCAGACTTGGCTACAACAGGCGCGTCGTGACTGCAAGTCAAGGAACAACCCATCATTTCCAGCATCTCCCTTATTTTCTGCTACAACGTGACAGCCATGGATGTATCAGCGCTATATTTGGCTTTCTCATAGTTTCTTGCTAGGAAATCTGGTTGCTGTTGTAACAAAATGTATTTTTGTAACACTTGAATCGTTGGGAGGAATTGGGGGTTTCAGGACTATGGTATAAAGGAGCCTACGGGCTGTGAATCAGGAGACCCTTTTACAGATATATATATATATATATATACAGATCTTTGTAATTAATCTTTCTATTATTAATCGAATATACAACAGTTCCCTGTTTCTCCTGTAATCCTTGAGTTTTCGCAGCCCTGATCCAAGAGTTGGGCCCACTCTTGTGATCAGGTGCTGTGTTCTTCTTTCTTTTCTTTTAGTGTTGTGTTGTGTGTGATTCTTCAATTGCTGTTACAGTTGAGTTAATTGTTGTGGATGCTTTTTATTTCTACAGTTTATTTATTGTTGTTACAATGGTATTTGTGTTCTAGATTAAACCTCTGATCTACAACGAACCATGTGCTTGTATTTGCATATACTTTGTCGTTAGTCTTGAAATAACTAATGCCCTCGAGTTGATAATTTATGTGGAAAAAGGATTGAATCTTATTCATATCCTGACACCAAGAGCTTTGGAATAGTCTGAAGGAAGTTTACAACTCTTTTGTTCATTATTTTTTATAATATTTAGGGAAATCTTCTAAATAATGATCACCCAATTTTCACATATTACAAAATCATAGGTCAATTTTATATTTCAAGGGGTATCTAGGTGCGACATGTACCTGATACCAACACATGAACCAATAGATTATTCCCTAACCTTGACCTCGAGCTTAACGTCATCCATTCTATCCACCTCATCTTCCACCAAACACTCCTCTACCATTTCTTGTTCTTCCTTGTGTGGCTAGGTCATTAAATTGATCAGTTTTTTATTTGTGATATATAGTTTGATAAATAGGCTTCTTAATCCCATTCAACTCAAAATCCTATGTATAATGAGTGTTATGTTCACATATGTCACACCATTTAGGCTTTACAATTCTTAGATTATATTGGCACTCTCTAGTATTATCTCTCAATGCGACCTAAGGTATGTGAAAACATATGTCGACCTAAATGCGGAAAACTTCCTAATCAAAATAGTCTGTGAAATTGAAATTATCTTTTGTGTGCCCCTAAGTTATGCAACTGGTGCACCTTAGGTTTTTTTTTTTTTTTTTTTTTTGAAAGGATAAGCTTAACAACGACTATTGCAACTATAAAATATTTTCTTCTAATATTTTATCATTAATTGAGAAATTTGAATGCCAATTGTCATATGTTTCAATACATTGGGCCATTTTCAATGCTTTTACCATGATTAAACTTCATGCATTCTTAATGGCCCTTGAATTTTTTGTAATAACCTAGAAACATACCACTAAACTAGTAAGGCTTCATCAATATTATATGGGATTTGACTTAACAAATTCTTGAAAGTGCACCTTAGGTTTTTTTTTTTTTTCCCTAAAAGGATAAGCTTAACAACGACTATTGCAACTATAAAACATTTTCTTCTAAAATTTTATCATTCATTGAGAAATTTGAATGCCAGTTGTCATATGTTTCAATACATTGGGCCATTTTCAATGCTTTTACCATGATGAGACTTCATGCATTCTTAATGGCCCTCGAAATTTTTGTAATAGCCTAGCAACATACCACTAAACTAGTAAGGCTTCATCAATATTATATGGGATTTGACTTAAAAAATTCTTGAAATTTTTATTGTATGCCCTTACTATTTCATCTACTCTCTCTTTGATTTTTTTTAACTTTTGAGCTACAAGATGTTTAACATCCTAATCTTTGAAGAAGACGAAGAAACAATTTTTGATGTCATTCTTATTTCTAGCTTAGTTCTCAATGAAATTCATAAACCATGTCACAACCTTCTTCCGAAGAGCTGCTACAAATTGCGCCATCTATTTTTCTGCATATATAATATCGTTAGTTGTCCATAATTTCTCATTGATGAACCACTGCTTTTTAGGGTCTTCATCACACTCATAGAGGGGCATATGGTTTAATCCCATAAATATTTTAGGTAATGATTTTTTTCTATTTTATTGGGACCAGTCAACTAAAATACTTTATCTAATATGTCGGCCTTGACAATTGGAGAGTGAGTGACACATGGGGTGCTTTCTTTATCGTCAGCTTTGACTCTTGTATAATCTATCAAGCTTTCATCAGTGGTACTCTGATGAATTTCCTCATCAAGCATGTATTCTCGTGTCCTTGCAACCGATTATTTTCATCTCATTTTGACTACCAATTTACTTTTACTTGTCTCTTTTATTATTTTCTATTTATTTCTCATGAACATATACCCCCCCATTCCCGACCTAACTTACTCTTGTTCATATAGGGTGGTTCTGATGAACATTTCCATTTTCTAAAGAAATAATCTCATGCTTGTTTTGTATTTTTACACTAGGAATCAAGGAAATTTTCCCAATTAGTCTACCACTTACTTTTGTCGAAGTCTATTAGGGTTTTCAATGGTGGTTTGTATTCGACTATATGACAAACTCCCCTATCAAGGAGAAATTAATTATGTAATAAATTAGGTATCGTTAAAAGAAACTATATTGCATGTTTTCAAAGAATCTTAATTTAATTTCTCCAATAGAATTGCACTCTTCTATTTCTTGCTCCTCATAGAAGTCGTATCATATCTTATCCACCCACTCATGCAAATTTTTTCTTCCTTTGTTTGTTAACTTTAAATTTATTTAGTTGTTAGGATTTTCTGCCTCATTAGGTAAGTGGTCAAGATATTTATTTATTCCAGTGGGGATTGATTCTATATTTTTTTTGTCTACTTCCATGAAAAATTGTGATCTAGCTTTAGTAATAGATAGTTAGTTTCTCCTCGCATAATTATTCAAAATGTTGTTAATATTTCTTTCCCACCACTCCTCTATCTCTTTGAATGTTAAAATGTGTGCATCCATATTGTAGACACTCAATTCCAACACTACTGGAAGTGAAACCAACGTTGTAGTCTACTGAAAAGTATGCATTAGCCACCAGTAGGATGGAACATCAATTAAGCTTAAATATTTATATGCATCACACAAAAGAGAAAAAAGACACCAAAATAGTGAGACCTAGAAAAAATACACTTGTATTAATATATCCTCAATAACCAATTAGTAACATAGAATTGAGTACATTCATATTTATATCTATGAGTAGATAGTTCCAACAGTTTAATTATATTAACTAACTTGACCAGACCAGCTTGGTCAGTCGAATCAGCTATGGAATTAGTCAACTTATAATACATTCTTTGATATGTCAACTTAACTAGGCTAGTATACAAAGTCCATTATCCCTACCAACAAGGCTCCTTTTTTGTTGGTGTTTAATGAGTAGGGGGATGACATAGTTGGCAATGGTGCCAACATGTTAGTCTTTTATTAATAGCTAAGATTAATTGTGAGGCACCCCCTCCCTAGATTTGAAACAACCATTTGGGGGGTCTACGTTATTATTTTTTTGGTTGGGGCTAAAACAAATCATGCGAGCATGAAAAGGAAGAGAGTGGCATCCAAGTGGAACCGTTATTTTATAACTATGCCATCATGATGTAGCACCGCGTGGAAAGTCATAAGAACCATTAAGAGGAGAGGTATGAATCAATGGGAATATATCAGTTTTGGGCCATTATCCCTTAAATGTTAGAGCATAAAGACGAAAATCAAATTTCAAGGCGTCAAGATGGCGTGGACTAGTGTTCTTCACCTTAAACACATAGTACAAGAGAAGGAAGCATGAGTCTCATGGTGTGGTAATCTAAACACCATTGAAAGATGATGTGGTGGTGCCATGTGAGTACGAAAAAGGAAAAATGGGTGCCACATGGCATCCTTGTGATGACATGGCCTATCTTAATAGAAAAAAACTTAAAATGGGCATAACTTTTGATCTAGACCTCTTACCGAGGAAACTTTTATATCATAAGAAATATCTCAATGAGCTGGTTATAGTGGTAATGTTAGAATTAATTTATGTAAACATGAAAAAATGAAATTTTTTCTAATCCCATATCCATAACAAACCTTAGGTATCGATTCAAACAGGTAACACCTTCCTTAATCTAATAATCCTTTAAGGGGGTCGAAGGGGGGTAGTAACAAAGTGGTAATAGAGCGAAGGTTCAACGTTGAACCTAAAGAGGCTCACAAACAAACGAAAAATTAATATAACACTTTAATTATTGTATATGCTTAATTTTGATTTATAGTTGATATGGTTTCTAGCATTGATAGAATATTGATATTTCCTTTTCTCTAGCATTTATAACTGACATGGGTTATGATTTTGTGAACAACTTTAGATCAATTTTCTTAGTGTTGAAAGACCATGGCGATAAATTATTATATTCATCCAATATTTAAATAACAACTTTTTGTGTGTGACAACACATAAGAAGACACAAAGTCTAGTATGAAATAGAGGGATGAGAAGTAGAATGATGTATAAAATCCTAGATAGATCCCATCATAATAAAATGGGACTTAGTTGGGAAGAGGTCAGAAGAAAATTCCACTAGTTGAATGTATACTCGAAGGATCTTGAGAGCTTAGTTGAGAAGTTGTAGGGAATAAAATGAAAAGATTGTCAGAGCACAAGAAAGGCTATAAGAGGTCAATGCAATCATTTTGTAGATCTTATAATATATGCAAAGGAAATGGAAACAATATATTTATGCTAGTTATTTAGCCAAGTACAAGTCTAAGAAAATCCATTAGAGATCTGGAAACATGGATTGGAAACCAATAGGGAAAAACACAACGAGTCGAGGAAAAGGCATAGGTAAGAAAGTGAAGACATAGTGAGAAGAAAAATCCCACTCAACACTTTTTTTAAGGAATTCAACCAACCAATACCATTTATCTAGTGCTACAACCAGAAGCCACCACCAACAAAGGAAAAGTGAGAAGAGCTTAATGCTAGAATATTTCAAAAAATAAAATCCCCATACTTTTGATGGAGAAATAAAGAAGGCTAAAGTGGCAGAAGCCTCACTGTTGGGAAAGGAGAATTACTTCAGATTCAATGCCTACTCTAAAAACATGAATGTTAGAGTATCCATTTTTATCTCGAAAGGAAAAATTTATATATGGTGGGAAGATCTAAGAAATGTTAAGGGAATTAGATCAAATGAACTATCGTGGAGGAAGTTTAAAAATTAATTCCATGAGAAGTACATGTCTAAGAGGTACTATAACAACAAAATTAATAAGTTCCATGAACAAAAGCTAGGGAAGCTTAACATGGATGCTAATACCAACATATTTTTGGAGCTATTGAGGCATGTGTCATATTTCAAGGATAAGGAGGTGAAGATCAGTTTGGTGAACCAAGAACATTGGAGGATACCATATGAAAGGATAAGTATTCTTATGATCAATCTAAACATAGGGCTCAATTTTTATCAGAATGGAAGAAGAAGGACAAAACACAAGTAGAGGGACTATGCTCTCTAGCAACAAAATAATAATAAGGTGTATAATGTCCAAGAGGAAATAATGGTAAAAAATGTAGCTAAAAGTGTACCTCGGATTTATTTAGCATTGGACAATAGGACTAAAAATCATCAAGCCTCAATGATCAGGATGGAAGGCATATTTACCAGCCATCCTGTTTCAAACAATGTAAACTATGAAATGGGAACTGTATCGAGTGCCCGCTTTTTTGAGGTAGCAAAAAATCATCCAATTTTGAAAAGTGCTGATTTAGAATACACCTTTTTTTTAGAATATTTTTGAAACTTCAAATTGTTTTATGTATCAAGTATGAACATTTTTTTTTTAAATGATAGTCATTTTCATGTTGATTTTGAAAAGTGCTAATTTAGAATACACCTTTTTTTAAGCATATTTTTGACACTTTAATTTTTTTTTATCTATATGAACAACTTTTTTAAAATGTTCGTGATTTTCATGTTGATTTTGAAAAGTGTTGATGTAGCATCAACCACTTTTTTTGGAGGGTTTATTATTTACACTTTAAATTTTCTAATGTATTAAGTGTGGATAATTTTTTTTGAATGTTGGTGATTTTCATGCAGATTTTGAAAAGCATCAACATTTTTTAGGCATATTTTTGACACTTTAATTTTTCTTTTGTCCTAACTATGCATATTTTTTTTTAAATGTTCATTATTTAACCATTTTTCAAGTTGTCTTAACTCTCTTCTTGTTTTTCGTACTAAGATGCTTTTTTTAAAGATTTTTCCCAGCATGTGTTTTTTTTTCTTTATAATATTTTTTATAATAAATTTGCTCGTTTTTTTGCAAGGTTTAAAAAACATAATAACATTAATATTTTGAGGTTAGGATTTTTTTGTATATTTATACACTGTTAATTAAAACTTTAATACAAATAAAATAATTGTCACTAAAAAAATAATAATTTTAAGCACTGGACAAAAAAATACACATTTTGCATATAAATATAATTAAAAAAAATACATATTTCAAAGATATTTTCATTAAAAATGACATGTTTAATAAAATATATTTATGAAAAAATTAAATAAAAAAAAATTGGAAAAATAACAAATTTTATGAATTTCATTTCTAAAGATAATGACATTTGATGTTTTTTTTTCAAAAAAAAAAATGATTCAAATAAAATTTTCAAATAAAAATAACAAAAAAAATGTAAACAATAAAATAAAAGATCCAATTTATTAAAAAAAACACTAAAATAGTTACTAATTATAATAAAACAAAATCCTTAAAAAAATATACAATTAAATTAAAAGAACATTAAAAATATATTAAAATAAAAAACAAATTAAAACTTTTTTTTCGAAAAAAAAAAACATTTTTTTTAAATCCATTAAAAGAAATAAATAAATAAAAATAAAAATACATACAAAAAATTGATTTAAAAAAACATATTAAAAACAATAATTAAAAGATAAACATTTAAAAAAAATAAAAGTAATTAAAAAATAATAATAAACAAAGGACCCACACACCTTGGGTTAGGTAAGGGTCATTCCTAGAATTGCGCTTGGCAACCTAGGGGGCCAGTGGAGGCTCAATTTTTATTTTTTAATGTATTTTTTGTTGTTGTTTTTTTCTATTATTTGTAATGTGTTTTTTTTTATGTTTTTATTTTATTTTTTTTAATGATTTTTTATTTTTTATTTTTTTAAAGAATTTGTTTTAGCGTTTTTTTTTTACATTTTAAATTTTATTTATTTATTTATTCTAATGTTTTATTATTATTATTATCCAATTAGGTATTATTTATTTGTTTTTTATTTTTATTTATTATTTTTTTTGTATTTATTTATATTTGATTTTTTTTGTCATGTATTTTAGTTTTTTTATGTTTTAATATATATTTTTATTCGCTTGTTAAAAAGATATTAACTTTCATGTTTTTTTTGTTTTTTTTTAATTTTTTTTTTCAATGTTTTAATTTTTGTTCTTTTGTATTTTTCACTTTTATTTATTTACAAATCTATTTTTTGTTTTATTTTATTTTTTTGCAAGGTTCGCATCGAGAATCAACTAACAACCTGATCCCATTATGTGTCAATTTGATAGTTTATTTTAAACTTTCGTTATAATGGATCGAGTTCGCCCCCACAATTGTCAATTTCATGGTTGGTCTTTAAGTTTTCATTACAATGGGGTCAAGTTCACCTACACTACATCTTCATTTGATGGTTGATTTTCAAATTTTTGTTGTAATGTGTTAAGTTGTTTTAGGCTAATATTTTAAAATCACTATACTCTTAGCACTTAAAAAGAAATTATTCTTGGTAAAATGACTCTTTCATTCATGTGTTCATTTTTAAAGTTTTTTTAGTCATAATTTTTTTTCATAATTTCATGGTTGAAATATGTTGAAAACTTTAGGTTTTTTGTAGTCATGAGCTTTGGTTTTAATTCCATGGTTGAAAATTTGTCAAAATTTTAGGGTTTTTCTAAGTCATGATATTTTGTCTTGAATGCTATGTTTGAAAACAGTTATAAGTATTTTTCTTCAACACCATGGCTGAAAATTGTTAGAATTTTAAGGATTTTCAAAAATGTGATATTTTATCTTTAATGTCATCCCTGAAATTTGTTGGAATTTTAAGACATTTTAGAGACGTGATATTTTATCTTTAATTCTATGCCTAAAAATCGTTAGAATTTTAAATTTTTTCGAAGTCATGATATTTTATCTTTAACGTCTTTATTAAAAAATGTTGAAAATTTACCAAAAAAAAACTTATTCCAGCATGAACACTTTTTGTTTTCAGGGATTATTTTGCACAAAATAAAAAAAACCTTGCTTTTATTGGTTTTTACTCCCATTTTTAAAAATGTTGAAAATTTACTCCTAGAAAAAAAAAATCAAAATCCAACATCAACACTTTTCATTTTCAGGGTGATTTTTTCTCCAAAAAATTGTCTTTTGTTCGATTTTACTGTCATTTTTAAAAAAATGTTGAAACGTTATCCCGATTAAAAAAAAAAAGAACAAAAAAAGGTTATGTTGTAACTTATTTTTACCATGGTATATTTTCCATTTTCTTTTTATATTGAAAAAGAAAAAATATAAAAAAATTAGAAAAATATAGAAAATAAAAGAAAATAGCAAAAGAAATAAAGAAAGAAAAATATTGAAAGAAAATAATAAAAGGGGATATGAAAATAATAATAATAAAATCCCTAATATAAGAGCGCTAGTTAAAATGTCGTCGTAATTATTTTCGTATTTATTTTTAATCCTTGTGTATTAATTAAGGATTATAGTAAAAATTGTAAATAAAGTGTGATGATTTGACCTTTTTCCATTTTATTATAAATTCTGATTGATAATCTAGGGAGGATATCACCCCCACCCACATCAACGGTGGGGGATAAATTCCCCCCCCCCCCACCCCACCCCTCCGCATTGTCGAAGTTTAACGGGGGGGGTGGTCTGAAAATAAGTTATCTATTTAATGGTCCCTCATACATGGTGCTCCCGCAACTATTTCGGGAACCGCCTCTCCAAAATTGCTAGCTACATACCCCCCCTCCGAAAACCGCTTTCCATGCCATCTCCACTCTTGTGCCTGTTCACACCCGCCACCTGTCCTATGCCTATTTTTCCACGTTGGTTAACTCTTAGATATTTAAATTCATCCCGCCAAAAATTTATATAGTTGTTCACCCATTAATTTTTCGTGCCAACGTCTAATTCTTTAATTTGACATGCCTAAAAATGGTTATGACCTCTTCTACCGTTCAAATACCCATGAGAATATTAGATCTACTACACTACCTATCTATATAAGAAACCAATAACATATCAACATATAAATAAAAACATAAAGAGAACAAGGAAAAAGAATACAACAGATATACGTGGTTCACCCAATTGGGCGATGTCCACGGGAAGGTTGTCTTCTATTATCTCCAAAAATCTCCTACAATCTTACAAAGATAGCAACTACAAATAACCTGATACAAATAATAGTATGATCACAAGATGAGATGTGATCCATTTCAAAAAGGCTCCCTTGACCCTATTATATACCCAAAGATGTGGAGGAATTACTCTCACATATTTAATGTGGGATAATATAATTCTCCAAAATAACACATCTTTATATAATAAATGGGTACAAGAGTATACTATGCCATAATAAATATGTGATATAATGTGTTACTCTTTTACATAAGATTGCATTCAACTTCCAACATAATACAAAGACATTATTACCCTCCAAGGAGTATAATATATTCTAACACTCCTTAATAATGGCTTGGAGAAGGGCCCATCCTAACACTAAGGAAGGAAGGAGTCATTACTACTCCCCCTTGATGACAAATTTCCTCATCCCAAGCAAAGAACGAAGATACACATACTTCACCTCTGTCAAGGATTTGGTGAAGATATCGGTTGCTTGCTGCTCGGTAGAACAATACTCCAGAGAAATAATACCATCGATGATAAGACCTTGAATATAATGAGCATCAAGGTTGAGATTCTTAGTTTTTTAGTGATATATCGGATTGTAAGAAAGCTGAATTTCACCCTGATTGTCACATTTCAACATGGTGGACGATTTCAGAACCATACCAAGCTCTGTAATAACATGTCATAACCGAATGACTTCTTTAGCTACTTCTTTGGCTGCTCTATACTCCGCTTCACATGAAGATAAAGAAAGAGTCTTCAACTTCTTGCTGGACCAAGAGATCAAACCTGAACCAAGTTGAAATATGTAACTAGTAGTTGATCGTCGATCAAAACTGTCACCTGCCAATCAGAATCTGTATAACCATAGAGTAAAATTGTAGCACTGCTCGAATAAAATACACCATAATGAAATGTCCCCTCCAAATATCGCGGAATCCTCTTGGCTTCTTGCCAATTACTTTCACGAGGTTGCTGCCTGAACCAAGAAATCATACTAACAGCAAAAGAGAGATATGGTCTATTGTGAGTTAAATATATTAAACTTCCAAAAAGCTAACGATAAAGAGTAGCATCAACCAGTGGAGTGGTACACTCAATAGTTAACTTCACACCAGATTGAAATGGTGTAGGAGCAGGTTTAAAATTACTTATATGGAAATGAGTTAATAGATCTGTCGCATACTTAGGTTGAGAGAGAAAAATACCATCGGCCATATGTCAGTTCTGAAGACCCAAGAAATAGTGCAATGTACCAAGATTTGTCATCTCAAACTGCTTCTGAAGAGAAATTTTCATATCTTGAATTAATACAAGTTGGCTGCCAGTGGTAATTAGATCATCCACATATAAAGTAATAATTAGGACATTATCACCAAAGTTATTAACATACAGATTTGGATCAGATATACAACGCTTAAAACATTATTCAAGAAATATGCATCAATTTTAGCATACCAATCCCTAGGGACTTGTTTGAGACCATGTAACGATTTGTGTAATTTGGAAACTAAACTTGAGGATTCAATGGAAATAAAACTAGGAGGATGTTGCATATAAATTTATTCAATAAGATCACCATTTAAAAATTCACTTTTAACATCCATTTGATGAATTTAACACTTAAACGATGCAGCAAGTGATAAAATGGTTCTTATTTTTTTCATTTTAGAAACATGAGAAAAAGTTTCATTATAATCAATACCTTCAAGTTGATTAAAACCTTTGGAAACTAATCTAGCTTTATACTTTTCGATTTGTCCTTCTATAGTGAACTTAGTTTTATAAACCCATTTACAACCAACTAAATTATTTCCTAAAGGAAGAGGAACAAGAGATGAAGTCTTGTTTCTCAAAAGAGATTCATATTCAGCAGGCATAACTTGTTCACAATGAGGACTACTCTTAGCTTGAGCATAACTAGAGGATCATCTATGGCCAAAAATTTGGTCATAAGAGCAAAGTTAGATCTAGTTCGACGAGTGTCGTAAGGATTTCTGACCTCACCACCTGCAGATTCAAGGGTTTTCCGAGCCCAAATAGAAAGAATAGAAGGAATATGAGTCACTTTAGGAGCTTCATGAGTTTCAGGTGGAATGCTTGAGGGAGAGGAATAATCAAGATCAATAAGAGGCACAAAACTGGAAGAAGGAGTAATAGGAATAAGAGTAAGAGGTGGTATTGGTAAACTCAGGGTAACATGAGTTTATACAGACTCAAGTGGGGAAGAGACTTCATGAAATTAAACATCCTCTCTGCTTTTGAAATTTTTATTAGAAGGATCAAACAACCTGTAAGCCTTGGAATTCTCATCATAACCAATGAAGATACACTTGTGAGATTTGGGTTCTAACTTTTTCCATTTTTCATTAGGAATATGAGGCAAACATTCACAACTAAACACCTTAAAATTACTAATATCCGATTTACATCCATTCCATTTTTCCTCAGGGGTAACATGCTTAGTAGCTTTAGTAAGAACTATATTTAAAATAAATTTAGCACAAGAGATGGCTTCAGCCCAAAATTTCTTATGCAATCCTTTAGAATAAAGCATACATCTAGCCATTTCAACTAAAGTTATGTTTTTCCTTTCAACAATACCATTCTGTTAAGGTGTGTAAGGAATATTCTTTTGATGTTGAATACCATGTTTAGATAAATATGCATCAAATTATTTCTTAACAAATTCCTCCCCATTTTCAGATCACAAAGTTTAATACTCTTAACAGAGGCATTTTCAACCATTAATTTCAATTCTTGAAATTTTACAAATGTTTCACTTTTATTTTTCAAAAAATAAACCCAAGATTTTCTACTAAAGTCATCAATAAAAGTAAGAAAAATAAACTGCATGGGATATTGAAGGAACTTCAAGAGGACCAGAGATATCACTATGAATTAATTGCAAAGGTTTTTTAGCACGCTAATATTTACCTTTGTCAAACATTTATCTATGATGTTTACCAAGAACATATCCTTCACAAACACAAGTAGTATAAGAAATAAATATTAGGAAAACCATGAACAATTTTAGTTAGTAATTGCATTTTACCATAATTCAAGTGACCCAATATTTCATGCCATAATTTACTTAGTTCATCAGCATGAGCAACATAGGAATAAAAGGGTTGTCTCTTAGTTGAATTAAAACCTACAAATTTTTATAAACCAGTTGTATGATCAACAAGGCCAAAAGAAACTACTTTTTAATTTTGGTTGATATCCTTAAGAACATATTTATCGGGCCAAGCTTCAAATTTAAAACATTTCTGACGTGCACGATAAATAGAAAGTAAGTTGGTGGGCATATTTTGAACATGAAAAACATCTTCCAATTGACCATTAGCAACATTAATATTACCATAACAAATTACAGAAATTTTTTTACCATCACCAATAGAAAATTTCTAAGATGAGTTATTATTAGTGTCATAAGATGTAAATAAAGAAGCATTACCAGTCATATGTTTAGAAGCACCAGAATCCATTATCCATTCCACATTAGAAGAATAATTATTAGATGAAACAATAGATGCACATAAAGCTACTTGAGATTCATTAGAATTTTTCTTGTTTAAACGTTTCGCTTTAAAACAATTCTTTTCAGGATGGTTAGTTTTACCACAATGCTTACAAGGATCATGCACCTTTTTTTTCTTACTAGTTTTATGATGTGAATGAGAAGCATGACCATTATTATTAGTATGATTAGAAGTGTGTGAACAAGAGCCTTTGGCATTGTTAAAAATTTTCTTAGGATTTCTATTATGTGCCATAAAAGCTTTATTAGGTGAGATTTGTCGTGAAGCAATCAACCTTTCTTGCTCATTTATCAACCCTTTACAGAAATCATCAAAAGTAGGTTTTGTGGTACTTTGAGACAATTCAAGAGCCCTATTCCTAGTTTGGATGAACATGTCAAAACAAGATGACAATTTTTGTTCTACAAGAATGGTAAGAGCAGTGGTTGTCTTCTTGTAATATTTACCACAATTATGTAACTTTTCATTTAAGGTTTTCAATTCAGCAAGATATAATTCTACTCTATCAAAATTAGTAGGATATAGCTCATGAATATTCTTTTCAAGGTAATAAGAAGAAACATCATCATATTTATCAAATAAAGAAGTGTAATATTCCTAAATTAGCTTGCATCTAATTGGAATATTAAATTTTTGTTTTGTCACTTAGATAGGTGAATAAGTGGGTAGGGAGACCCATAAATCTCTTTATGAAGAATAAAACCACTTCTCATGTGAAATCGGATCATCTTTTCATCTTAATAAAGCACTCTAAGGTGTGAACAGGGGCTAAAGGACATAGACCGGGTCAGCTTTGACCAAATCAGTAGTGTTTTCATGGAGGAGTGGCATTCATTATGGGACATCGCAGTTTTGGGTGAAAACTCCATGCATGGAAGTAGTGCCTTTAATGAGTGGGGCCAAGGGTGAGGAAGCTCACCACCTATATAAGGAAAAGGACGGCAGCCATAGTTATGCATGTATATGTATTTGATATTTCTGAATATATGGTTTTTTTAGACATATATCTTTCTTCAGTTGTTTAGCTAAGATTGCAGTGCTATT
Source organism: Pinus albicaulis (assembly GCA_034641835.2). NCBI lineage: Eukaryota > Viridiplantae > Streptophyta > Pinopsida > Pinales > Pinaceae > Pinus > Pinus albicaulis. Next base: position 156,540,612 of record CM076577.1, on the reverse strand, counting down.
TAGCACAGGGTGTTCCCGAGCGGGAGTCCCACCTCTTTCCTTGAGAAGCCTCTAGGAAGATTATTTCACTATAATTCCAAAATTAGGCATTAGGCCAAAGCTTCAGTCTCATTTACGTCACATTTTTGTTTAGAGTTGGGTTGTGTTGCAGGGGTGTAGTAGTGGAGGAGAGATATATCCAATTTCTAAGCTAGTTTTCCATTGGAGGTGCCATCCTTTCATCCAAAAGCTTGGGAGGAAGACATCAGGGATTAATTTCATATTTTGGCACCAGGCCAAGTAGCTATCATCAGCTACAACATATTTTCCTTCAAGAACTACGTTATTTTGGAGAGCAACTGTAGCAGTGGGTTTATTGCCCTATTTGGAGTGTTTGGGTTTCCTGTGTGGGGATCAAACCTTCATTTAGGAGATATTTTGGAGGAGGATCAGCCATCTTGTATATCAGATCAGCGATCTCCCATCAATGATTCAATTGTAGAGATTATTCAGCCCTAGGGCCAAATCTGCTATATTTTGTATAGTGTATGTTTCCAGAAACCTTTTATGGGTTGTCCTGGAAATCTATTTTGGAGCATGGATCTCTATTCTTAGAATTTTTGGAGAATTATATCAGTAGCAATACATTTTTATATCTTTTAGCTGCTATTCTGTCATAGAAAACACAATTTTCTACATTCCTGTATTTCATGTATTAACAATATTTTAGATCTAGGTGTATGCTTTCATGGGAGGCTTGTTTGCCCAACTTGAGTGATCTTTTCCTCAAGATGTTTTACCTATTTTTCTGTTATAATATTAAAGGAATGGATATACTATTGTCTCATGCTTGATCTATTTATATTTCTGCATATTTCTAGTTTTATGCATTATATTCCTGCTTTTCCCTTTTGGGAATACTACAGTGGTATCATGGCATAATCTTGGCTCATCTTGTGTGCTTCAACCATTGTGTCATCTAAGGAGGCTTCTCATAGAAAGGAAAAGATCTGTAGAATAGATGAAGGAAAAAATTCATTATCAGGAGGGAAGGAGTTCTCAAAACTTCTTCTTCAAACTATGCAGTGCATCAACAAAGACATCAAAGAGATGAGAATGGAGAGATATAGAGATTCTCCAAAAGGGCTTGTACATGAAGAAAGCTCCAGATTTTCACATTATGGGTGTGAACATTAAACTACACCATCAGATATACAATGTGGTACCATGCCTACATTCTTGGCAAGAGAAGAAGAGGAAGGAGAAACACCAAAGGGGGAGACTCTGGGTGACTATCTCCAAGAATACGAATCTCAACCTAGAAGATTCAAGGAGCATCTAAACTTCCAATGGTTTTGTCAAATAAAATAAGATAGAAGACCTAGTAACCACAATAGAAGAAGAGGGTGCATGTAGCACACTTTGGGTAGATTCTTTCTACCTACTTTTGATGGGTCACCCAAGAGCACAACCAAGGCTTGGGTAAAGAAACTAGACACATATTTTCAGCTACATCGAGTTTCATAAGAGGAAGCCATTAGAGTTGTAGCACTACATATTGAAGGTAAGGCGTATGCCTGGTGGTTTTATGAATCTTCTTCATTGAATAATGTAAATATATCTACTTATGCAAAGTTCACTAGGATATTAGTTAAAACATTTGATCTAAAACACTTTGAAACTTCTTTGGGGGAGCTAGACAAACCCAAGAAATCAAAAAATTTGCATGAGTTGGAAGTATCCATGAGACCAACTCCATTTCAAAACATTTTTGAGGGGGTTAAAAATCTGCAACATATTTTTCCAAGGGCAAAAGCTCCACTTTAGCAAGAACTTTCTTCTCAAGAAGAAGACATGAGGTTTCCTCCTTCAAAGGGAGATCAATCCAAAGGATCTCTTAATGATGAGGTATTCTCCAATGATGAGGAGAAGGAAGAGGGATAGCTAGATAGAGCCTCCAGTGTTGTGACAACAGGAGGAGATCTACCACCATTTGGAGATGGAGATGACGCAATTGCTTCAACTAGAGGAGCTCTTGTATCTTTGCAAGAAGTTCCAAAGGATCTTACATATGATCAAGAGCATCATGTGTCTACATTGATAGGCAATGAGACAAAACAATGGAGGAAGTGTGTTCCAACATTGGATACAGTCTTGGGGACACACACTATGATAGATCATTCCCTTGTGATCAAGGCTATTGACACCAATGAGATTCTGGGTGTACATTGCTTGATTACATTTGAAGAAGACACCTTAGACTATGAGATCTTGCAGAAGGTAGGAGAAGATGATAAGGAGGGCCAGCATCAAGTGATTGGGAACATACACACCCATCCTTTTCAGGAGGTTTATGCACAGAAGAAGGAAGATGATTTGTTCAGTGAGGCCAGGTACAAATCAATCCACTCACATATACAGCCTACTCTAGGCCTTGATGTTTCATTTCATGGTAGAATTCCACCAGGGAGACCCCCTTATTGGAATATGATCAAAGAGTTCTCTCAACATGGTGCAACATTGATACATTTGGTTAAGGAAGGAACCTTGGGAGGAGCTATCACAATGCAGAGAACCTATGATGGGTTCAAATGAGGGAGGAGAAACTTTCTGATATTTACATTGACATCTCCCACTTAGCTATTTGTGTTGACAGATGATGATTCAGGAATCTATGATGGTATAATTATGGTATCAAAGGACTAATCTATAGCCTTGGAGTAGCAAGTGATACTTTCACACATGAGGAATATTTCTGAATATAACAAGAGGTTGTTGACACTCTTTTATGCACTGGCCAAACTATGGAAGTTTTGGATGGGCCATACCTTCCAAGAGGAGGATGACCTCCATTTACTTCAATCTTATCTTGAGCAAGATCAACTGCAAGGGAGGAAACAAAATTTGGGTAACATTAATCCAACGTGTGGCTTTGGAATTGAACATGTCCAATGGGGGAGCTATGATATGATAGGTGCTTCATTTTAGAATTTAACAACATTGTCATTGTTGGGAAGCCCAGATCCATATTGGGAGTCCCAACTAATTGGGAAATATTCCAATAATCTCTTCACATGTAAGGTTCTTTATGGGAAAGTGATAGATGGGAGATATAGAGTGGTTGATGGAGTCATCTATTTCCATGATCAGATCTACTTGACTAAAGACTCCAAGCTCAAGAAGGAGATTATACATGCATCATATAAGGCACTCTTTTCAGGATATGTAGATTCCATTGAGTCTTATCACACCATCATGGAGGGATTCTATTGGGAGGATCTCAAAGAAGATGTGCACCAACATATCATGAGATATGTAGCTTGTTTGATGTATGAAGGGGAAATCAACCACCTTGCAAGGTTGTTTCAGTCACTTTCCCTCTTGATGGAGAGATGGGAAGGCTCATCTATGGACCTCTTCACCAACTTTTCTACAACATATGGTAAATATTATGTTTTGATGCTTATTGATAAACTAACAATGTATGTACATTCCTTTACCATACATTTGTAGCACATTGCTCCACAAGAGAGAAAAACTCTCTTTGGATTTCATGGTCCTTTTGGGGCTACATTCAGTGATGTGATTGACCACTTTCTAGGGGACTTTGGGCAAGACTTGTTTTTCTTGGTTCATATTCAGCCAACACCTAATGTCCTCTACTATTTTCAAGATTTTAAGAATCTTATGGCAGCAAGCAAGCGGTTGGATGGCCACTCATCACATCATGTTTTGATATAGAAAGAAGCAGAACAACACTAGTCTCACTAGAGGGACTATTATCACCATCCAGTATGTCATATGACACTTAGTCCATGTTTCTTTTGGAGCCCATATGGTGATGCCACTCTATCCACTATATGTAGGGAGGATTGGGAAAGAAATATTCCTAGAACCAAGGAGTGGGATCATGAGATTCTAAGTATATTTTAGCTTCATGAGGACTATGTTATTACAGCCCAAGATTAGTAGCTCCAAATTTATCATAAATGGAGAGAGATACAACATAGGTTGAATACTTTTATCTCTCATTTCCAGCCATGCAACCCCTATACATTGTAGAAACAGGGGATTGGTGATTGTTCCTATGAGCTACCAAGGATGGCTCATTTTGTTTGGATGACAACATGGAGATTGGAGCTTCTCATTGGGATTAAGGCACCCAACATTTACCATTTCTCATGCCTTGAGGAGGCCAATGGACAGCATATAAATCTTTCCATATATCTCCCACTTCTTCATGATGAGAGCTATTTGGTATATCTACCAAAGGCTAATTTTGTATACTTGGGAGGAGACATATCCATTGGAGGATTTTTCATTATCCTTGCAGTTTCTTGAGGACATGCAACATTTTGGAGGGGAGGACTGTAATACTCCTAAATTATCTTACAACTAATTGGAATATTAAAGTTTTTTTTTGTCACTTAGATAGGTGAATAAGTGGGTAGGGAGACCCATCAATCTCTTTATGAAGAATAAAACCACTTCTCATGTGAAAGTGGATCATCTTTTCAGAATAATAAAGCACCCTAAGGTGTGAATAGGGGCTAAAGCACATAGTTTGGGTGAACTTTTACCAAATCAACAACGTTGTCATGGAGGAGTGGCATTCATTATGGGACAACGCAGTTTTGGGTGGAGACTCCATGCATGGAAGTAGTGCCTTTAATGAGTGGGGCCAAGGGTGATGAAGCTCACCACTTATATAAGGAAGAGGATGGAAACCATAGTTATGCATGTTTATGTATTTGATATTTCTGAGTATATGATCTATTTAGACATATAGCTTTCTTCAGTTATTTAGCTAAGATTTAAGTGTTGTTTAGCATAGGGTGTTCCCGAGCGGAAATCCCACCTCATTCCTTGAGAATCCTCTAGGAAGAGTATTGCACTATCATTCCACAATCAAGAATTAGGCCAAATATTTAGTCTCATATACAACACAATTCTGTTTAGATTTGGGTTGTGTTGCAGGGGTGTAGCAATGGAGGAGAGATATCTCCAATTTCTAACCTAGTTTTCCATTGGAGGGACCGTCCTTTCATCTGGAAGATTAGAAGGAAGACATCAAGGCTTAATTTCATATTTTGGCACCAGGCCAAGTAGCTATCATAAGGTACAACACAGTTTCCTTCAAGAACTGTATTATTTTGGAGAGCAGCTGCAGCAGTGGGTTTATTGCCCTATTTGGAGTGTTTAGATTTACTATATGGGGATAAGCCCTTCATTTAGGAGATCTTTTGGAGGAGGATCAGCCATCTTGTATATCATATTAGCCATCTCCCATCAGTGATTCAGTTGCAAATTTTATTTATCCCTAGGGCCAAATCTGCTATGTTTTGTATAGTGTATGTTTCCGGAAACCTTTTCTGGGTTGTCTTGGAAACCTCTTTTTGAGCATGGATCTCTAGTCTTAGAATTTTTGGAGCATTATATCAGTAGCAATATATTTTTCTATCTTTCAGCTGCTATTCTCTCATAGACAACACAGTTTTCTGCATTCCTGTATTTCATGTATTAACAACACTTTAGATCTAGGTGTATGCTTTCATGGGAGGATTGTTTGCCTAACTTGAGTGATCTTTTCCTCAAGATCTTGTACCTATTTTTCCGTTATAATCATAAAGGAATGGATACACTGTTGTATCATGCTTTATCTATTGATATTTCTGCATATTTCCAGTTTTATGCATTATATTCCTCCTTTTCCCTTTTGGGAATACTACAAGAAGCAAGAATTTCCCATACCTCAAAAAAGTTGTATTTTGCCTCAATACTTACATGAAGACTATCTGAAACTATTTGACCAATGATCCCTCTTGTTTTATCAAAATTTTCATCCCATTTAATCAAGGCTTGATCATCTTTAGGTTTCTTGTGTTAATCATTAACCAACCTCCATAGATTATTACTCCTGAGAACATCAATCATTTTCCTTTTCCATGCAATATAGTTAGAGTCGATAAGTTCAGGAATAGAAGCTACTTCTGAAGTCATAATGATAGAAATTTTGACAATAAATATAAACCCAAATGAAAGAAATGACAAGAGAAAAAATGGATAGAAAACTATAAATTTCTGCAATTCGTTTGTCGTCATCAAAAACCCTGAAAAAAAACTACCAATCTTAAATCAGTGATAACTTTGCTTTCGAGACTCTGTTTGAGCTGATTTTGTTTTTTGAAATTGGGTAGCTCGGTGAGAGGAACCTAGATATCTACTCTTTTCTAGGAAATTATGCACAGAAGGTAACAGATCTGACAAAAATGTCAGGTGGAAAAACAAAAAACACTCAATAATTCTCCAAATGCTTATTATATCTAGTTTTTGGAAATGGCACAGCCACTCTGCATCCACCTATGAGGCCAAAATTCTGATCTGAACCCTTAGTTTTCCAATCTTCCACCCTGTAAAAAAAAAAACAAAAACTACAACCAGAAGATAGATATCCTTGAGGAGGATTCAAAAAAAATATAGATCTTACAGAAAAACAATCAAGTACCCCTTGAAAATCCAAAAAACATATATATCTTATAGAAAAACAATCAAGAGCCCCTTGAAAAAAAAAAAGGTACACAACAAAGTTAGGGTTATGAGAAAAAAAATCTCAAATATGTAGAATCATGCCTAGATCTAAAGGGAATCCATATGGCTACAAGTTAGAATGTAAATCTAAAAAAAAATGAGTGCAAATATAATAAAAAATGAAGATACATGTTGATGGTTAAATTCAAAGAATATGTTAGATCATAGTAACCATAGCTCTGATACCATGTGAGAATATTAGATCTACTAAAGTAGCTATCTATATAAGAAACCAAGAACATATCAACATATAAATAAGAACAAAAAGAGAACAAGGAAAAAGAATACAACAGATATATGTGGTTCACCCAATTTGGATACATCCACAGGAAGGTTGTCTTCTATTACCTCCAGAAATCTCCTGCAATCTTGCAAAGAGACCAACTACAAATAACCCGATACAAATAACAGTATGAGCACAAGATGAGATGTGATCCATTTCAAAAAGGCTCACTTGACCCTATTATATACCTAGAGATGTGGAGGAATTACTCTCACATATTTAATGTGGGATAATATAATTCTCCAAAAAAACACCTCTTTATATAATATATGGGTACAAGGGTATACTATGCCATAATGAATATGGGATATAATGTGTTTCTCTTTTACATAAGATTGTATTCAACTTCTGAAATAATACAAAGGCATTATTACCTTCCAAGGAATATAATATATTCCAACAATTCCATCTTTTAAAAAAATACACATATCCCTATCCATGTTCCCTTTCACCATTCCACTTCTTAGCAGTACCATTGCAACTATGAATTCTACCAATCATGCAATCGTTTATTTTCATACACCAGTAATCGACAATTCTCTGGTAATTTAGCAACCTCGACATGTAATTTCATGTTTACAATGTCGTCCTCTAAAGGAATGTCAAAATTAGTTGTAGAAATCCCAATGCTGCCTTATGTAATTAATTTAGATGAAATTACCCTCTTGGATACACATTATAAAATATTTGAAATCCAGTGTGATTTTGATATTTATGAACTCCATGACTGGGAAAACCTGGAGTTTTTAGATTCCTTTGATGAATTGAGCATATGGGACTCTTTCCTACCCTAATTCATCTTTCCCCATACTCATTCCTTCCTTGAATTTGTTACCTGGTTTCATCTTAGGTATCTCCCTAGATATATGGTTGTAATTTCTCAAAATAATGAAGTCTTGTTCGCCATTACATCAGAATCTATATGTCAAGCTCTCCAGATCAAGGCTACATCCCCTCTGCACCATTTTTATACATATTCTCTCATTGAAATTTACCAAAAACTTACATTTCCTCAATGAGCCAAAATATTTAAGTCATTTTTACTAGAGAATTTCAAGTTACCAAGAACTAATCCACCCTACAATGTTCCTAGAAATGTCTAGGAAAGTCATCTCCATGGTTGTTTATCTGTTAGGTTACCCTAGTGATCAATGGGATGATGAGGTAATATTAGGATTTTTATCATTATTCTCAATAGGTGATAAACAATCATTGATTTGCAACTAAAGTTAGTTTCTGGAAGACAACATTCATGACAAGTTTTTGAAGTTTTCTACTCAAGGTTCTTTTAAGCATCAATCAGTCCTTGTGTATTTGCTTCTATTTTATCAATAAGATAGATTCAAATTTCAATTGCACAATCTAAATGCACAGGGGAATCCTCATTCATTCATTCATTGGACTTCCTTGGTAAGGAAAAACCTATAAGAATACTCCTTTAGTGACTTTGTAAACAAGTTTTTTCATATATCATTATGCCTTCTCAGTAGTGATGCTATGCTAAGGATTTCATATGAAATTATAGGAATTATTCACCTCAATGAGTAAATTAATATTGGAGGATGATACCTCTACCACAATTAAACATAAATCAAGATATATGGATGTGATATTCCTCCCTACATGTTGCTAATATTTGTACCAATCACAATATTTGCATTAGAATACATTAGACAAATGATGAACATGGATGATCTTCGTTTTGTATCCAACAAGAAGAAAACTCAATTCAAATTAAAAGCATAGATTGGCCCTTTTATTTTCAACACTAGGGCAACATGAAAGGAGGTATATCTTCCATTAAAACAAATTAAGTTCAAATTAAGCTTCACCTGGTCATATGATCCCTTGGGGATTGTTTCTAAATTAAGAGTTGAGGAGAAAAATACTACATATGTGCATACAACTAGACCGGAGATAGAATAATATGAAAATAGAGAAGAATGGCGTGAAAATACCTTACAGGAAGTTGAGGAGCAGAATGTTAGTCAAACGTCTTCATAGACTCCAGTTCCTTAAGAAAATGAATCCAAAATACCAAGAGAAATTTTTTCTCCTACAGGCTCAAAAGTTCAGGCGACAGGATTCACAAATTTTAAAAGGAGGAAGAATATAAATACTAATCAAGAGTCCTTGAAGGATAAGAGTTCACAAGAGCAAGCCATAATGGTATTGACAAGTTTTCCCACTACTTCATTTTCACAGTTTGAATAAATTATTGATTCCCCTTTGTCTATAGTTTCTCCTGATACAACATAGCCAAACAGCTTTGCCAGATACAGGGAAATTAAAAGAAAAAATGAAGCATTAAAGGCCACTACCTATTCATAGTTTTGGAAGAAGTCTTCTACCACATAGCTAAACATATTTGCAAGATAGAGGGAAGTTAAAAGAAAAAATTAAGTATTAAGGAAGAATATTAAACTTCCTACCACTGAACATCCATTAGATAAGGAAGTTGGTTAAATTTAATTGGAGAAGGAAAATATGTTCAAGTTTATTGTTGAATAGAATATCCAAATTCAGAAGATGGAAGCTGATATGGAATCACTACTAAAGGAAAAATAGCATCAACTCAGCATTTCAACAGTTATTCCTATAGCTACTACTTCTAGAACAGGTACCTCAACAGCAAGAACATCTTCAGCGACAACAATTGCAGTGGACACATAGTCCGATGATGCAACAATAGACTTGTAGAAGGCCATGGGAGAATTGTATTTAAAGGATCAAGAAATTGAAAATTTAAAGACAACTCCAGAAGATTCAAAAATCAAGTCTGATAATGCATATATGGTTGAGATTCAAAATAAATATAAGCTAACTAAACAATTATAGATTTATGAGAATGAGTCTTTAATTGCACAAACCATTACTCAAGCCAAGGATATTATTTGGATTGACAGTAATGAATCAATCATCGATTTTTGTCTTCTATTTAAATCATTTTTGAACAGGAAAGTTTATTGCAGTGATCAAAAGAAGCAGTGTCAGAGATAAAGAAAGACTCGTACCACAATCCAAGAGATGAAACAAGGATTATTAAAATTCTAAATTCCAAGACAAAGGATGAGATGGAAGAATTCAACATTGAAGATAGAACTAAAGTTATCTTGGAGGCAAGGAAAGTTCTCACCAAGAGAAACTTAATGCTAAAACTTGAGAACAAATACTAGAATTTGGAAGCATAGATTAAAAAATTTCACAGGAAATTTAATATTTTACATCAGAAAGGACTTCTAGGATTGCAGGACATGCATGGAAAATTGATTCCTCTGGAAACTTATCAGCATAATTTACATGAAATAACAATGGATACAAGTAAATTTTCCAAAATCATAGGAAGTATACCCAATAAAGCTTTTATTGAAGGTTTAAATTTTTATTTTTTGATTCAGCATGAGGTCAAACATTTGTTCATAACTCGACCTACATATGATAAATATACTAAAGTTGATGAGCCATACAGGAAATCGTTAAAATTTTCTATCCCAGATAAAAAAGGTGGGAAATATTGTGTGAACTCATTGAGTAAGAACAAAATGTAGAATTTTAAAAGAAGCCAACAAAATTTCAGGGATAGTGAACAGAAAAGTAAGTTTCCAGCTATAATCATCGACAATAGCCTTCAAATCAATTCAAATCCTCTACTTTTTAGTTCTATTTTTGTAAAATATCTAACTTATTCTGGATTATATTGTTAGAAAATTATATATATTACAGAGCAATGCAACACATCAAATATGCAGAAAATGCAAGCACACAAAACACATAAAACCAGAGAGACGCAGATATACGTGGTTCACCCAGTTTCGGCTACGTCCACCCCAAACAGCCAGTCCTTCCTTTCTATTATCCAGCAAAATGAAGAGACAAAAACTACAGCAGATCCACTGTAATGTCCTCCGTTCTCTCTCATAGTCTCCCTTTCTATTTCCCACTCATAGAATACACATGTAATACACAGCCGCAATACAATACCCTCATACAAAGAGAGGGGTTGCCTTCTAGGGCAAAAAACCCTAAACTAAACATAACTTCTACCGTAAGATCATCCGCCTAATGAATGGCCCAGATTGACTAGAAATTACTATACTTTTACAAGGAAATTTTACATTTGTTTTTAGCTTCGGGGACGCTTCCCCTGAAACCCCCGCCGAGGGACCGCTGGCCCCTGGACCCCCCAGCCGGGGGGTCAGCCCCCCCGGACCCCACGGGAGGGACAAGTCCCCCCCACACCCCGCTGCAAGGGTGTACATTTTTCCTGGGGTATACATCCAGCTAAAACAAGGATCTCTAAATCAGGATGAAAATCAGGCTCCACACCCAACAATCTCCCACTTGGAGACTGATTGTAGCAACTCCACCGCTACTTCATTTGCTGGAAAATGAGTCCTCTTTGAACCTGGATGTTTCTCATCTTCATCATCATCCTTGAAGACCAATTGAAACTAAGCACATTCTCGGTTTCTCCCTGGTTACAACTTTTGTTAGCATATCTGCAGGATTCTAGCTAGTGTGTATCTTTTCCAGCTTCAACTCTCCATCTTCCAATACTGACTGTATGAATTGGTACTTGAGATGTATGTGTTTAGTCCTGGAGTGAAATGTTGAGTTCTTTGCAAGATGAATGGCACTTTGGCTATCACTGTATAACGTGCCCATATCATGCTTCTTAACCAATTCACCCATAAACCTTTGTAACCAAATCATTTCTTTACTAGCCTCTATAGAAACAACATACTCTGCTTCTGTTGTTGAAAGTGCAACAAAACTTCGAATTTTTGAAACCCAACTAACATTTGTTCCACCTACAGTAAATACATATCCTGTAGTGTTCCTCCTGATATCTCTTTCACCTGTCAATCTGCATCAACATATCCCTGTAGAGCAATGTTTGAACCACCAAAGCATAATGCTTGATTTTTTGTACCTCTCAAATATCTGATAATCCATTTTACTGCCATCCAATGTTCTTTTCTTGGATTATTCATGTACCTGCTTACAACTCCCACTGCATGTGCAATATCAGGCCTTGTGCAGAACATTGCATACATTAAGCTTCCAACTACTGATGCATATGGAACTTTAGACATATAATCCATGTCTTCTTGGGTCTTTGGGCACATCTCCTTACTAAGTTTGAAATGGCTAGCAAAAGGTGTACTAACTTGTTTTGCATTGTGCATATTAAATCTTTTCAACACCTTTTGTATGTACTCATTCTGAGACAGTGTTAAATTTTTATTTTTCCTATCTCTGGTTATTCTCATACCAAGGATCTATTTTGCAGCTCCCAAATCCTTCATTGCAAATGAATTTTCCAATTTTTGTTTGAGCACATTTATTTCCTAGCATGTTAGACCCTGCAACAAGCATGTCATCTACATACAATAACAGTATAATATAGCTACCATCATTTTTCTTTTTCAGATAAACACAATGATCAGAGTGACATCTAGTATAACCTTGTTCAGACATAAACTTGTCAAATTTTAGATACCACTACCTTGGAGCCTGTTTTAAGCCATACAAGCTCTTCTTTAACCTGCACACCAATTTTTCTTTCCCTTTTACCTCATATCCTTCTGGTTGCTGCATGTATATATCTTCCTCCAAATCTCCATGGAGAAATGTTGTCTTTACATCTAACTGTTCAAGATGTAAATCTTCCGCTGCTACAAGACTTAAGATAGTTCTGATTGAAGTCATCTTAACAATAGGAGAAAATATTTCATCAAAATCAATACCTTTCTTCTGTGAAAACCCCTTCACCACAAGTCTAGCTTTGTACCTCTGTTTTCCTCCATCTTCTTCCTTCAGCCTGTAAACCCATTTATTCTGCAATGTAGTTTTACCTGCAGGCAACTTGACTAAGTCCCAAGTCTATTTATGCATTAAGGAGTCCATCTCTTCTTCCATGGCTAGCTCCCACTTCTTCCTACTTTCAACCTGCATTTCTTCTTCATAACATTCAGGTTCACCAGAATCAGTCAACAATAAATAATATAATGAAGGAGAGTATTGTTCAGGGGGTCTACTTATCCTGGTAGATCTTCTAACACCACTTTCAGGTGTTTGAGGTGCCTGTTGCTGTTGTGGTGGTTGTTGCTGCTATGGTTGTTGATTATTATTATTTTCAGGCACCTTTACTTTTTCAGTTATCTCATCAAGAACCGTGTATTCCTTGCTTTCTTTTTCCTGTTTCTTTTCCTGCAACTGATTCTTATACAATACCTTTTCATTGAATATTATATCTCTGCTCCTAATGATTTTGTGATTTTCATAATCATATAAGCGATAACCAAAATCATTAGCACCATATCCAATAAAGGTACATTTCTTTGATTTTGCCTCAAGCTTTGTTCTGTTTTCTTTATTAATATGGACAAAGGCCTCACAACCAAAAGGCTTTAAAAAAGAGTAGTTTACCTTTTTACTTGTCCATGCTTCCTCTAGAATACCACCATCCAAGGAACTTGAAGGCCCTCTGTTTATTAGATAAATAGTAGTATCTACAGCATCTGCCCAAAATTGTAAAGGCAATCCTGCATGCAATCTCATGCACCTTGCACGCTCCATGATTGTTCTGTTCATCCTTTTTGACACACCATTTTCTTTTGGTGTTCTTGGAACTGTCTTCTCTCTACGAAGTCCATGCTCTGAATAGTACCTATCAAACTCTTTGTTGCAATATTCACCTCCATTGTCTAATCTGAGACACTTCAACTTCTTTCCTATCTCAATCTCAACCAAAGCTTTCCATTTCTTGAAAGTATACATCTAGCTAAAACAAGGATCTCTGAATCAGGATGAAAATCAGGCTCCACACCCAACAGATATTATTTTTGTAATAAATTTAATTTCAAGTTTAGATATGCTTGAATCGATCTCTATAAGTATTTTTTAAATCTAAGAGAACAAGTTTGAACCCTTATGATAAATCAATAAACATGCTTGTAACTTTCCAAAGTATTCCTGAAGCTAATAGAAGGATTTTGTACTTATTCTAAGCAATGTGAGTTATTTTAGTTATTCATTTATTTTTCATTTTAATTGTTCTTTGCACATGTTCAAATTTATACAGAAGTTTGGTAATATAATATTGAATATAAGTCTCTCTGAAATCCCCTACACGTTTATAATCATTTAAAGAGATTAATTAACTGAAATTGTTTGTTTTAGTTAATTCCTATACATATTTTAATTGTTGACTTCTGTTATCTTTTGGATATGTTTGTTTGCCTATAGAATATTTTTATATGCATCTACTATATATTACAAATTAAATATTCAATCTCAATGTTTAACGAATTATATATTTTCTTAAGTTATTCATTTCAAACCATCTTAAAAGCTTAATTCCATTAAGGGTGAAGAATCATCCCTTTTAAGTTCTCAGAAGTAATTAAGACTTGCATCTCTTTAAATATTCAAAGCATTGTTTGTCCAAATAAAATAAAAACCTCATTTTAGATGCTTTGACACTGTTCCTTAGCCTAGAACTATCTACAAAGGACAACTTCAAATTGGTGTCGTTGTTGGGGATGGAAATTTTGAAGTTTCTTTTCCCTGGGACAATGATAAAATTTCTTATTAAAGGTGAATAATAAGTTAGTTGGCTAATATCATTCACTTGGCGAATATATTTGGTAATTATGGCTTCACCCAAGCGTACTAGGTCCTATTATAACTCTGGCATTTATTATCCATTATTAGGTACAAAATGGTTAATAAGGATTGCTTCTTCTAGATGCAGATTGGAAGCCTCTTATTCCATTCCTTCTTTTCTTCCACTAGAAATTGTATTAGAGCGTGATCCTTTTCAACCCATCTCAATTCCCAATGAATTATCAGATCTACAACCAAAATTGCTAGAACTGTTATTTGAAAGAGTTGATCTTCAGCCAGATTTATTGGTTCATCAATTTGAATCATTTCAGCTTTCCATTTATTCTTCAAAATTATTTGACACAAAAACTGAACTTGGACTTGATTTACCTGATTTTAAACCAAGTGATTTCATTTCTTTTGTGATACATACTTACCCATACACTTCTGTTAAACCTAAGGAAGGTTTCACAATCTATATTAGTCCCTTGGCTTCTAAAAAGCAAGTTAAATCAATACCAGAAGTTTAAAAATTGGTTATCCCTCCTTAATTTACACACTATTCTACTACCTCATATCATTAATCCTCATCTCAACTAACTTATTCTCATCAATATTCTTCATCTTCATCTTCACCCTCATCACCACTTTCAATGGCTGCTTTTCAAACAATTATAGAAGATTGCTATGTAGCTCTAGTTCTTCTTCCAACAACTCAACTCCATCCTTTTCTTGATGGGTATCTAAAACATTTAATCAGATTCAGTGCATAAACAGGGCCATCTCCTAAAGAACTCTTTTTTGCATTTTTATATTTTGTTGATAACCTAAATATTGAACATGATGATGTATATACTAGACTTTTTCCAATCATTATATGGAAACATTCGAATATGGTTTATACAATTACAAGAAAATTATATCAATTCATGGGATGAACTAATAAATATTTTCAAAAATAAATGGGGAATTAAGAAATATGTTGTTTATTATTTAATAGATTTTGAAGACTTGAAAAGAAAACCTAATGACCCTATTACTTATTTCATTAAGAGATTCAACAAACTTTATAACAAAATTCCCCTAGATTGCAAACCTCAAGTTACTGCTGCCAAAGTTATATTATCTAAGGCATTTGAAGATGATTTTGTTGTAATTCTTAGAGAAATAAAATCTAAAACTTTAGAAAATATGTATACTAATGCAATAGAAGTAGAATCCAATAGGTCAACACCTACCAAACTGAGATCAAAAGCTAAGAAGGCTTAAAAGAGTATGAAAGTTAGAGAAGAAGGTGCATCGTCATCAAAAATATAAAGATGAAGACCATAAAATTGATGAAATAAATTATTTTCATAGAAATATATCTAATAGAATATATAGAATTGAATTTCAACCCAGTGTAACCCAACCGGTTGCAAACAGACCACATGTTCAGTACAGAAGACCCTTTCAACCTCAAATTTTACAAAGACCAAATAATGATCAACAGATCTAACCCCTCTTATTGATTGATAATCATGACCTTGAAGAAACCATTCCTGTTGTTAAATATGACATAAATCAGTTTGAAAATTCACCATCTCAAAATGCTATAATTCCTATTAGTTTAGATCAAACTTCTATCCAAAATCAAGAAAAATCTCAAATTTCTAAATATCAAGCTTTTTTTTGAATTTCTCATTGTTGAGTTAAATAGGAGATATGATTTAAGGCCAAGTCCAAGACCTAGAACATGAACTAAAAATGTTACTTTTGATGAACCTAAAATAAAATAAAAAATTGAAACACAAACATCATCAGTTGAGGCACTTAACCAGTCACCAGAACAAAATATTCCTAAAAAAACTTCTCTGTCAATTTTCAATGTTGTGAAAGAACTAAAAAGAGTTAAAATTTCAATTCCATTATCTAGATTTTCTAATAATCCAGGTTATAAAAATCAAGTTTCTAAATGGATTCGATATTCAAGTATTGATGCAGATGAATATTTTATAAGTTTGTAGGATGAAAAACCTCAAGTAGTATTTGGTCCTAGCTTTGATATGATTGATGAAAGTATTCCTCCATTTTATTTCACTTTGAAAATTCAGGATTACCTTTTATATAATTGCATGTTATATTCTGGTTCTTCCCATAATTTAATGCCTAAAGTAATCATGGATCAACTTCAATTACAAATCACTAAACCATATCATGTTTTATATACATTTTATTACAAGAAAGTACCTTGTCTTGATTAATTAAAGACTTAGTTGTAAAAATTTCTCAAATCCATGTCAAAAGTATAGTCTTGGATATTGTGGTCACTAATATTCCACCAAAGTTTGGAAGCCTATTGTCTAGATATTGTTGTGTAAATTTGGGGGGAAGCTTACAAATGGACATGTCTTTTGCTACAATCCCAGTTTATAGAGGTGAACATTTAAGGTTGTATAGAGAGGCCAGATTTGTTAATACAGTTTGTAAACAAAATCAAGTTATTAATCATTTGATTTATGTTATTGATCAATATTTTGGATGTTTTACTTTATATGCCCGAGATCTTCCTAATCCTCAAATTCTATTGAAGAAACTATTGTCCTGCCTAAAATTTCAAACATTGATGTTTGGAAAATGTATTTTTATGGAGCATTTTCCAAATCTGGAGCTGGGGCTGGAATTGTACTCATCTCTCCTCATAATAAAATAATAACTCAATATTTTAAATTAGACTTTGAGGTCACAAACAATGTGTCAAAATATGAAGCCCTAATTTTAGGATTAGAGTTAGCTAAGAGTCTAAAAGTCAGAAAATTGGTTGTATTTGGTGATTCATAGTTGATAGTAGAACAAATCAGAAACCTTTTTCAAACCAAGAATCATAGGCTTAGGGCTTACAGAAATGAAATTTGGGATTGTGTAGAACATTATTTTCAAGCCTTTAATATTACATCAATCCCAAGAGAAGAAAACATTCATTTTGATGCTTTCACAATTTATGCCAGTTCTTTTAAAATTCTCAATCCTATGCAATTACATTATCAAATTAGAGTAAAATACATACCTTCCATTCCTAACAATCTCAAAAAATGGAAAGTATTTGAAGATGATGAATAGTTGAAAATTTTTCTACAAGCAATTGATGAATTTTCTTCTTTGCATATGGAAGATGAACACATTGATGAAACCAAATCAAATGATGAGGATTAGAATTCACATTTAAATCAAAAAATTGTTGATCATCATATCATTTAGTTATCAAATAATTACATTCCAAAATGATTAGTTCCCCTTGAATAAAAAATTGATCATAATGATGTCTCAAAAAGTTCATTATTAAATTCACGACAAGAGGATGTTCAAGAATGTAATATTGGTACTTTTGAAGAGATCAAAAATGTTAAATTTACAGCATCATTGCCTCAAGAAATTAAATACAAATATATCAATATTTTCAATCATTATAGTGATGTACTTTCATGGTCATATGAAGAATTTAAAACCTATGATACAACTATTATTTAACATAAAATTCCTCTGAAACCAAAAGTTAAACCATTTCAACATAAATTAAGAAGAATAAATCTATTTTTGCTTCCAATTATTGAAAAATAAATTAAAAATGTATTATATGCAAAAATAATTTTTCCCTTGAGATATTATGAATGGATAACCAACATAATATATGTTAGGAAGAAAAATGGTGAAATAAGAATATGTGTTGAATTTAGGAATCTGAACAAATTGTCTTTAAAGAATAATTATCCATTATCGAGGATGGATCAATTATTTCATAGGGTTTCAGGTTCCAATAGGATTTTAGTGTTAGATGGATTTTATGGATATCATGAGATCTTGGTTAGTCCAGAAGACAAAGAAAATACAACATTTACAACTCCTTGGGGTACTTTTATGTATTCTAGAATGTTATTTGGTTCAATCAATCTTGGAGAAACATTTCAAAAAGAAATGGATCTTTCATATGTTGGTAAGATAAACAAATTCATTGTCATTTATCTTGTTGATTTAACTATATTTTTTAATTCTAATGATAAACACTTAAAGAACTTGAGAAAAGTTTTTGAAAGATGCAGGAAATATGGAATTTCTCTTAATCCCAAAAAATTCACTTTTTGCAATGAAATAAGGAAAGATATTTGGACATTTAATTTCAAAGGAATGAGTTGTGATTGATCAAAAAATACTCTTAGAAATTGAGGTAATTAGTTTACCCATAAATAAAAAGGAAATTCAAGAATTTTTAAGAAAAACTAATTCCTTGAGAAGATTTATACCTAATTATGTTGAGATAGTCAAAGATATTATCATGAAGTCAAATGGAAATTATAGTTTATATATTCTTTTTCACATATGAAGAAGGGAATTTCTGAAGGCCCAGTACTAGCAAGTCCAAACTATTCAAAGCCTTTTAATATCTTCTCCTTTGCATCTCACATTACCATAGCTATTGTTTTACTAAAAAAGGAATGATGATGGATATGTTCAACCAAGTTCCTTTTTTAGTAAAGTGAAGAGGGACGTTGAACTAATACATGACATCATATAAAAAGAATCCTATGCACTCATACAAGATTTAAAAGAATTCGGGATTTATGTTCTTCATTATCCTATAATTTCTTATGTCCCTAATAATGCAGTAAATACAATCTTTGTTAGAAAATTATATATTACAGAGCAATGCAACACATACAATATGTGGAAAACACAAGCACACAAAACACATAAAACCAGAGAGACACAGATATACATGGTTCACCCAGTTTGGGCTACGTCCACCCTGAACAACAATTCCTTCCTTTCTATTATCCAACAAAATGAAGAGACACAACCTACAACAGATCTGATGTAATATCCTTTGTTCTCTCTCACAGTCTCCCTATCTTTTTATCACTCTGAGAATACTCATACAATAAACAGCTGCAATACAATTCCCTCATACAAAGTGAGGGGTTTACTTCTAGGGCAAAAAACCCTAAAATAAACATAACTTCTACCGTCAGATCATCTGCCTAATGAATGACCCATATTGACTAGAAATTACTATACTTTTACAAGGAAATTTTACATCTGTTTTTAGCTTCAGGGGTGTTTCCCCCGAAACCTCGCAGGGTGACCGCTGGCCCCCAGACCCCCCTGGACTTGTCTCCCCCCCCCCCCCCCACCTGCACCCCCCCGCTGCAGGGGTGTACATTTTTCCTGGGGTATACATCTGGCAAAAACAAGGATCTCTAAATCAAGATGAAAATCAGGCTCCACACCCAACAATCTTGCCACAAACTGATATAGATGGAAAGAGGGGAAGATGGATTGAAAGATACTTGAATTTGACCTCGATATTAGACCCACAAAGCTAGTGAAATAACAGGGTTTATCCAAACTTTTGGATGAATCAAGTTGTAATATTCTTGGCATCAATACCATTTTCCAAATTTCAGCAGAGAAGAATCCACAAGAACCTTCTCAAATTTGAGCAGCGAAGAATCCACAAGAACCTTATCAAATTACAAAGAAAATAATCTAAATTAACCTTCTTCAAATTCAAATCTTGTTCCTCTTCCTTTATGCATTGATGATAAATTTCTACTTTCAGATTGGTATAAATATATAGTGAATTTTCTTTGAGATTTAAAGTATCACCAAAAGAAAAAAGGACATTGGTGAGGGTCATGCCTGTAACAGACCTTTAAAGTCTGTCACCAATGTCACATATGGTGACGGTCCTTTAAAAATTGTTATTGTAAGTGCATATAGTGGCGTTCCTTTAAGGTTTGTCATCAAAGAAATTTTTAGTGACACTTTTGGTGAGGGTTGTTAGAGGCCCGTCATTAGTTCTCTCTTTGGTGAAACTTCTAGTGACGATGTTTTATTGACCCTCACCAATCCTAATTTTTGTTACTTTTGGTAACGGTAAAAAAAAAAAAAATCATCATTAAAAATTCTAATGATTTTTTGATGACGATATGTCCATGTTACTATATTTTTTGTCAAAAGATAACGATTTAAGACCATTGTTGTGAATTATTTTTCATTATATGTATAAGTCCATATAGTGGTTAGAGTCAGTCAATTTTTTAAGAAGTAATTTGTGTGTATCATTTACCTCAACTAATGAGAATATTTTTTTCCTATGAGTCAATACATGATTCATCTCTATTAGGTTTATTATCTAACAGATTTCTTGTAGGTAAAGTTCCACTAGTGTGTGTAGAAACTATATTATTTAATACATAATCAAGCTTTTTCAATGATCTGAATTTATGCAGGAACACAACACAATACACATATAACCATAAATACAAAGATGCAGCATAAATAACACTTCCTTTAATTAATATCAAAGGATCGAAAATTGTTTACAGACATAATGGAAATAAACTAGCTAAGGCGCTGGTAACTTATCACTAGGAAGAGATGTCGTAGCTACATGCCTCTGAACTCTATGTTAAAATGAGGCTCAAAGGACTGTATATTATTGAGAAACAATGGAAAACCATAAACATCCAAAAACCTAATCCTAGGAGATGAAACGCCAGACTATGGGCCCCATCAGGGTAAATTGGTACATCAATTTCCCAAGGTCATAAATTTGGCATACTATCTATGTTTGACGCACATGATACATCATTAGAAATATCTATCCAAGGAATACAAATATAAATAATGAATATTGATTTTGGAAGACTCATATTTTCCGAAGGTTTCATGCCCAAAAAACATCATTTAATGCCTCAAAACGGCTCCATATGTTGAGGACCTGAAAAACTGCCAAAAATATTAAATTGTGCTACAAATAAGGAAACTGAAAAACTGAAAGAAATAATGGTGGGGGTCCAAGTGGAATAGGCAGGTGGCCACCAACATCAACCTAGATCATTATTCCCCCCTTAGGAATCAATGGTTCTGTTAGCTCCCCGTAATTCTAGCAGATTGGTGAGACCAGAACTGCAGAGAGGACACTTGAACCACTTTGGGATTCTAGGATCTAGCCCTCCTGAATTTAGAGAGGGATCTCTCTATAAGTGCAAACATTTATTTTTATTTAAGGCTTTTATGGTATGATATTAGGCTAGTTATGAAGAACGAGGTTTTTTGTTTGTTTTTGGATGGTTGAGCATGATTTTTAGTTGAGTGGAAAGTCCTAAAAGGAAAGAGTTCCAAAGGTATGAAGTTGCAAGCAATCAGAACAAGCTTGGGCTGATAGAATAGATATGATGTTATTTTTTAGTCCATTGGGCTATGGATTCATAAAAGGGTTTAATTGTGCAACAATATCAAGAGTGGTCCAAGGGGAAAGTCATCTATATCACAAGATCTTTGAGATTAAATGATGGAATGGAACAATAAAAATGTTGAAGGGGTGGAAACAGACAATAATTTCAACTAGGATTTATCAGTTTGTCCAAACAAGAAAATCCTTTTAAGTAACTATTTAAAACTGACCAAAGGAAAGGGCTAACCATAGACTTCTTTGGACAAGCTCGTATTAAAGCTAACTCAACAGACAAACAATCTAGTAATCCACATAATTACTTTCAGAAGGGATGAAAAAAGATAAGAAAAACAATGTGTAGCCTAAGATCAGATAAGATACTTTTAAATCTAAATTGCTTTCAACATACTCTTAGGGAAACTTTTAGAATTACCTTTGGAGAAAGAAGCTAGAAAACAGGGCACACCATCACTTTTCTAGTCTATCTTTACTAATCATATAATGAAAATAACATTCAAGAACAATGTTTAAAGTAAACAGTAGGATGAGGGAACGCCAGCATTCCTAACTGCTTGAACTGTATTGAATCATTCTTAAATACACTATTTGGAGGAAAACATTGAGATAAAGCTTATCAGTCTGAGAAGGGTACTGTAAACAGTAAATCCTAACTCTATGCATGTTGTTCTTTATCAGAGAATAAATGGACAAAATGGCATACATGAAAGGAAAACAATAACATAGAAAGAAGCACTTCACCAGTGATATAGACCAGGATCCCAAGAATCAGCTTGTATATTGATATCAATCCAATTACATTCTTCAAGTCCAATGTTTCAGTTCAGCAATCATCTTCACTTCTCAGCCTAACTTATTTGATCACAAACAGAGCTTCAAGAGCCTCTGAACACTATTTACGTGTAGAAAATTTCGAGCACAAGTATATTTCAAGGTTCTGCAACCAACCATTACAATGAGCTCCTCAAGAAGATTTTATAGAAATAATGAGGAGGTCGAAAGAGATAAAATATCTACAGGCTCAATTAATACGTTTTAATGCTTCTCGGCCTTTGAGGGGCTCAATGGAGAATTTTACAGATATTTCTCTGTATTAATTGGCTTTACATTAAGTATTAAGCTTGTTGGGGAGATTTTTTTGACTTTAAGGCTCTGTGTCATCGTTGTAATAACTCAGCTGATATTTTTGAAATAAGTCTCTTTGGCTTGGAATAACTGTTCAGCTATATTAAGGCAGATATGCTCTGTTCTAGTAATAAGTCGGCCTCTTTTGAATGCTTTGAGGCTACAGGTGGCTTCTGGTAGCTGGGAGGATTCAATTAGCCTCTGATGTGGCAGTGGAGGCTTTCTCAGCCTGGTAGATATTTTTGTTTTGACCTAAAACATGACTAATTTTCTTCTGATCTGTGTGTTAGGCATAATTAGGCCTAATTTCCTATCTTCTATTCTTTAACTATGTTTAATTGAGTGGATTAGCCATTTGATTATCGATTTAGGCCATAATCCCTCAACTATGTAAACCATCTTTGATCCTTCATCTCTGCTGTGACTGGATCTTTTAATAGTGATACTCTTTGATTTATTTAAAATTTGTTGTGTCATGTTGATGTGCAGGTGCGCAAAGGGTTTCTAATGGCTTCAGTGCTCATGAGGCATGGATGAAACATGATATGGAACCCTGCGGGAAGATCTCTTTCATGAATAAAGGTCTGAGGGATCATCATCCTCGGCCTTCAACTTTTCTTTAAAATAATTGAAAATCCATTAAAACCTGCAAAATACACAAAAAGTTATAAAAATCCTCCGTGGCTGGGTAAAACTGCTTTGGAGGCTTAGGTTTAGAACGCAACCATTGGATGAAAGCATTCAACGGTGGAGATTGCTCTCGGTGGTTAAAAGGGAGGCGATTGATGAAATGGTGGAGAAATTAAGTCAGATCCATTGATCTTGCAAAGATCAACGGTTGAGAGCGACCGAGGAAACTTAATCTAAAAGGGCTGCTTTATCGTAAAATGGAAGAAAATGCGAAGAACATAAGAGAAAAACCTTTGGCGGAGGAAAATTTTCATTGAAAGGAAAATTGGGGTTTCCAAACGATCCTGGGCTGTTGGATTAGATTAACCCAAGGAGATCAACGGTCAGGATTGACCGATGAAGGCCCTTGGAGGATGGACAGAGGGCGATTAAGAAATGCAAGATCGAATGTGAGCCGTTGATCTGCAGAGATCAACGACGGAGATCAAGCGCGACAGAATGCAGTGTAAACAAGAAGGGTGGTTTCGGTCAAAGAAGCCAGTGGTATCATGCAGCAAAAAGGCGGATAGGTGGTTTCACCTTTTTGAACACAATATATGTCAGAGGCCGACACATGGCATTTCAATACCACCCATATCGTGTGAATTTGAAAAATTAACATTCAAGCTTAAATCTACGCGAAACTACGCGTCTGCCATCAAATCTGGGGTCTTAGATCTGACGGTCGTGGAAAGAGCGCGATAAAGGATAGATGTGCGGGCGATAAGATGTGGGGCAGGGGAAGGCAGTTTCAATCTTTACCATCCGATTAGGAAATGAACGACCCAGATTAAAACTTGGGGTTTAATGTAATAATATATGAGGCGGAGAAAAGGTCGGTGTGGGCCGTTGATCTGCAGAGATCAACGGTAGAGATTGGCCGAAAAAACATTATAAAGCGGGGTACATGATTTTAACAAAGGTTGGGAGGATTGATCTGGACCATCGGATCTGGGTGTATGGACGGCACAGATACAATCGGAGATTTGCGATCGGAGGAGGCAACGGGTAAGTGGCGCCGATGCGATTGAACGAGAGCCATCATTCTGAGGATCAGATCAACGGCGGAGAATGTATCGGAGGAGGTCACGGCGGGGGAAAGGGCTTTAATATGGAGCGATAAGGGCCATCAGATCTGGATCTGGCAGGGGAGATCAATGGCTGAGGATCCATCGGGAGAGGCCAATCGGGAAGGGGGAATAAAATATTACAACGCGCCCAATGGAAATCTCCGATGCGAGGTTGCATTGGCCGTTGATTGGTTCAAGATCAACGATGGAGAAGGGCTCCAACCAATGAACCGGTGGGCTTAGTTATAATATGAAAAAAGCGAATTTTTATGAAATACAAAGGGAAAATCGGATCGGGAAGGGTTTATATAAAGTTTTTAGCGCCCGATTGCGGGGTTGTTGGTTTTATAAAGAGGCAAAGGGATCGGGAGTTTTAACAAAGGGAGGCAACCAGCATCGAAACTTTTATATAACAAAAAGACTTGCGCTCGTCGGAATTTCCGATGCGATAAGCGCTTTGGACTTAGTGCTTAGTTCTAGTGCGTGGGTATGTGGTGGGGAAAGTGATTTAGGGCTTAGCTCAAAGGGGCTTAGGCCCGTAATGCAAAAGGTTGCTTTCATGAATTTTCAAGAATTTTCAAAGGGTTTTGAAGGTTTCAGTAAGGTTTAAAAAGGAGTTTTAAACCTTATAAAAGGGGATTTATGAAGGGAAAATGGGAAATAATGAAAAATAGAGGATTTTAATGAGGAAAAAGGGGATAAAATGGAGGTTAATGATGAAGGGAAGGAGGAGTAAAAAATGATGAAAAATGGAGTTTTCTTCAGTAGTCTTTTATTCAGGAAAACAGTACAATTTCAGACTCAAGAGGGAAACAACAGTGAAGATTAATCAAAGAATAAGATGTCTTCATAAGACTTCAAGAATTAAAAATTTTGCAATAAAACTTGTTTCTTGAAGGCTTCAAAAATTATTTAGCCACCATTTGATATGACAAATTTTATAGGTGGCTAACAGTGGCTCCACATGGGGATGGTGCCTTCGTGAAGGCATCAAGAACTTCAGACTTGTATTCTCTGGGGGGTTGATCAGTGCCTCATCCATTGGGCTACAACTTTCTTCACTTGGATAATCTTCTTTTGCTCTGAAAATGTTAGCAGCCATGATAGTCAATGGAATACTATCAAACCAAGCTTTCTACCTACCCAGTCCTACTGATCTAAAAAAATTTCTTCTTTCAGAGTGCACTTGGATTGGAAAACTATTTTACAAACATTTTATTCTTTTGAAAGCAAAAAACTAATCTAAGTCTACTTCTTATTTCTCCATGAACTCAGATTAAACAGTTGAGTTCATAAGCTTCTCTACCTAATCTACTATCTGTTAGGATTAAATAGTCTAACAGATTTTTATTCTCTAACTTCTAAAATAGAAATTTAAAAGCATACAAGTCAGGATTGAACAGTTTAACTTGTAGCTGATCTATGGCATAAAACAAGCTACACATAGATGATTATTTCCAGAAAATTAAATCAAAACGTTGAAGGCTTTAAGATCTAAAAGTTCTAAGAACGGCCTTCTCTTTTCTTCAGCTCTGTTTTTTAGTTTATTCGAGTTGTTTTTCCTTTTTATCTGGTTTAGATTTTGGACTTATTAGAACCAGTTTATCTATGTTTTTGACTCATGGTTTTAAACATATTAGAGTCATTCTTCTCTTGAAAACTAAGGTTCGGATTTTGAGCATGTTTGAACCTTTAGTTTCTATCCTAATATACCTAACTGATAAGCCAAGATTAAGTTGTTTGGAAAATCTAATTCATTAACCTATTAGTAGTAAATTTAAAACTAATTAGTCATGATTAGGTTGTATGACTAATTAGAAGTGTGTTTTTCAGGAGTGGCATTTGAGCTTTCACACTTTCAGATTTTGTTTCTCTTTTTTGGTATGGGGTTGTACCTTTCTTGTTTTTACAATCTGCCCTCTTTTCTCTTTCTATTATTTTTGTATTTTTTATTTTTCTAACTTTGAATGCAATTATGGATGAAATATTTATAATAAGAAAAAAGATAAAAGGGCTTCCAAACATGATAGGATCAAGAGAAATAATGTTTGAGCATCCTGCCATTGACAGGACCCCCAAACAATTCAGCTCCATTCAACTCCTGCAAGAAATAAGCATTGTTGCTAGTAGTAGAATGAATGAGATAAGGTCCAAGCCATAAGATATCAAATTTCCCATGCTTGCCCTTGTCTTCTCTCCTTGAATCCCACTTTAACACTTTGTCCCAACATTGAAATTTTTGTCCTTTGTTCTTCTATCAAAAAGCTTTTTGATGCTCTCTTGATTTTGTAATGCTCTGTCGTAAACCTCCTCTCTGGTTTGCTGAAGATGTATAGTCTAATTTATTCTTCTGATCATGTCATTGTCTTCAAACTGTACTTCTTGAATCAACTTCATAACTGGTACACCAAGGCTGGTTGGAAAAATTGCATCTATTCCATACACAAGATGGTAGGGTGACATTCCAATAGATTTTTTAAGTGTTAATCTATTAGCCCATAGTGCATGCACTAGCTTTGTGTGCCAAGACTTCCTGTTGTCCTCCAGCAACTTCTTGATTATGTTCACCAAAATTTTGTTTGAGGGCTCTGCTAACCCATTTCCTTGAGGTTAATAAGCAGTAGAATGACCCAATGATATCTGATATTTGTGATAGAATTCAACCATCTTCTTCGATCCAAATGCTGCTACATTATTAGTGATGATATTCCTAGGAAAACCAAATCTAGATAGGATATGAGTCTCAATGAATTTTATGATGACAGAGTCATTGGCTTGCCTAGAAGGGATGGCTTCTATCCATTTGGTAAAGTAGTCTGTTGCAGTGAGAATCCATCTATGTTGGGAAGATGATGGTGGATGGATTTCTCCTATGAAGTCAAGTCCCCACTGTTGAAAAGGGGCTTCAACAGTGATTGGATGCAAAGGTAAGGGAAGCAGCTTTATTTTGCCTTCAAAGAGTCGGCATTTATAATAGGAAATGATCATTTTATGAACATCTAGAAAAAGTGTGGGCCAATAGTAACCAGCTCTAAGGATTTTTTTGGTTGTAGTCTTCCAGTAGAGGTGGCCTCCACATTATCCTTCATGGAACTCGTGCTTAACCTTCTCTGCATCATTCTAAGGGAAACATTTAAACAATATCCCACTTGCATTTTTCCAATAAAGACATTTATCTATAATGCAATAGTTTACAACTTTTAACTTTAAGAACCTTGCCTTTGTTTTTGATAAACCAGGAGGTGTATTCAAATTAAGAAAAACATATAGAATAGCAGCATACTAAGAGGAATTCATAAAATGGTCTTCAACAATGGGGGTTGAGAGTTCCTCTTGTTTATGTAAAGAATTTATCATATTAATATCAAGAACTTCAAAATTGGATTCAGCCATTAATCTAGCTAGACCTTGGCCTTTAATGAGTTTAGTGGGCTTGATTTCTAAATCATATTCAAGTATCACAGCTATCCACTTACCTCTCTTACCATCTGGGTCCTGTTTTAGAATATCTTTCACAACTGAATTTGGGACAAAGGCAATGATGTGGGAGTGAAAAATGTATACTCTGAAGTCTTTTAAAGCCTTGACCAAAGCAAAATCTTGTTTCTCCATAATGTTGTACTTCAGAGGAGCATCTCTCAATGCCTTGCTAAAGAATGCAATGGGCTGCTCTTGTCCTTGTGGATTTTTCTGCAATAGGACAGCAGCTATTGTATGTTCTAATGCAAATGAAAAAATATAAAAATATTTTGAAAAATTAGGACTTATTAGAACTGGTGTTTTGGTTAAATCTTGTTTTACCAGCTCAAAGGACTTCTTTGCTTCCAAGGTCCATTTAACTCCTTGCTCCTTTCTCAACATGTTTGTAATGTTTCTAAGGATTTCAGCCAAGTTGGGTATGAACCTTCTTAAGAAATTAATCTTTCCAATGAAATATTGGAGTTCCTTGATGTTTCTAGGATGAGATATTTGCAATATCGCCTCAATCCTTTTTGGGTCTATCTTTATCCCCTCTTCTAAAATGATGTGCCAAAGAATTTTACCTTCTTGGAGACCCAATAGTGTTTTCTTTGGGTTTAAATATATTCCAAACTTTCTGCATTTCTCGAATAATTTTCTCAAGTGCTCTAAGTGCTCTTCATCTGTCTTACAAAAAACAGTGACATCATCAAGGTAAATAATGATGAAGTAGCCCAACTATTCCGAGAATGCAATGTCCATGGCTCTCTGAAAAGTAGCTCCAGCATTCATTAGACCAAAGGGAATTTTCACATACATGAAAGTGCCCCAAGTTGTAGTAAAGGCTATCTTTAATTGATCATCAGGATGACCTAAAATCTGATAGTATCCTGAGTAGCCATCAAGCAAAGAAATTCTTTTAGACTCAACCACCCTTTGTAAAATATGGTCCATCTTGGGTAAAGGGTAGTTGTCCTTCAATGAGGCTTTTTTTAAGTCACTAAAGTCTATACAAAGCCTAATCTCTCTTGTTTTCTTCCTAACTGAGACCAAATTAGACACCCACTCTGAATATCCAATAGGGAGAATAATACCAGCCTCATACATTTTCTTGATTTCCTTCTCAACCAAAGGTAACTAAATAGGGTTTATTCTGTGTAGTTTTAGTTTAAATGGCTTTTGGTTTTCCTTGAGAGGTATCTTGTGCTGAATTATTTCAATGTCATAGGATTTCAGATCCTCATAACTCCAAGCAAAAACATCAGAAAATTATTTAAACAGCCCTATGTATTTGAGTTTAATGTGAGCTGGTAAAGTTTTAGACAGTTTGATCATCATTGGTTTTAGTTCACTGCCTATATTACACTCTTCAAATTCAGTCTCGACAAGCTCCAGCTTTGGCTTCTTGGCCACATCGTTGAAATCAAACAACTCTTCTAAAGGGGCCAGACCCTTTGGAAAACTTTGATCGTTAGACTGCAGAGTTTCTAAGTCTTTTGTTTCTAACTCTGCACTCATCTCTGTTTTGTTTTCAAGTTTGTTAGACAGCAGATTTACATCAACTATCTCAGGAGACTCTTCTTCTTCATCAAGCAGATTTTCTTCACTAGGACAGGCTGTTTCATAGTCTGAATCTGAACTTGGTAGTTCAAATTCATTTCTGGACTATAGGAAGTCTTCTATTTGTTTGTCTCCATCAAACACTTGCCAATATTTCTCGTTATTAGGGACATCTGGTCTGAATTTAATTTGAGTTGTGCATTGTTTGGTTTCATAAGGTGTTAAGCATGTTCTAGCAGCAAAAGATAAACTGTGGGCCATGATATTCTTTCGCCTTGGGACAAAAACAAGTTGGGATTCCTCAAAAGTGTTCAGTAAATTCATGACATCGTTTCTATAGGCTCTAAGTATAGGGTGTTTGGTGTTGTATTCCCCATTTACTTACCTAATTATTAACTCTAAATCCCCATGAACTTTAATTCTCTTGGCTCCTAATTTCTTCAACAAATTAAGCCTAAAAGAAGGGATTCATACTTGACTATGTTATTCGAACACTGAAATTTTAATCTATAGGAATGGCCTTCTATGTGGTTGTTATCAGTGTTACATATCCAGACGCCTGCACCAGCATTGCTCCTAGTGCAAGACCCATCAAATTTCATACTCCAAAGAGGACTAGTTTCGGGTTCATCAGTTTGGTTACTATCCTCTTCAACTAGTGTGCTTTTGGATTGTTCATGAATATCAGCACTTTGTTGAATTTGTCTTAACTCCTTAGGTTTTTCATTGCGTTGAGGACTACTTTCTTGACTCTCAAGGTTTAAAATCAAAGGATGCATGATTTGTAGCTCAAGACCTGTGTTTTGTCTGCTGGAGTTTTCGGGTTTAGCAGACTATTTTGACACTTCTATGTCATCTTCCTCTTCCTCTCTATCTGCCATTAATTTAGTTAAGGTCACTTGTTCATTGAAAGTTTCATCGTTGAAAAGGATAAATGAGTCAAGGCCTGTGTTTACAGAATAAAGAGGAGAGTTATGTGGTACTTCTTGGCTAGTAACCATGTATTGCATATGAGACTCCCTGTAAAGTCTTCTAGTCTGATTGAAAACAGGGATGGTCACATAGGTCATATCCATCTGCATCGTTCCTTGTAACTTAGCTCCCCAAGATCTTGATAACAGCATACCATATTTTTTGGGTACATCAGCCACTACAATATCCATGACTAAACATTTAGTTGGGATTTATGCTAAATTAACACAAAGGTCTTTGATTAAACATAAAAATTTTACTCTGCTTGAGTCAAAGGAATAAAGGTCTTTGTAAGGTCTGGTGATTTCAAAGTCTAGGCTCTCCATTACAGCTTTGGGCATTAAATTGTGAGAGGCCCCTAAATCATGCATTGCGTTGTGCAAAATTTTGTCATGAACATTTAAACTAACATAAAAAGGAGGAACGGATCCCTCTTGATATCTACCCTCAATCTTAGGACCAAAAATGAGCTCTGGCTGGTCATCGTTAAGATTGACAGTGTCATTATTCTCTTCTATGTTAAAATCCTTCAAAATTTGGGATCTATATACATTCTGGGCAGCTAATTTAGTAAGGGGAACATAGATCTTGATTCTGGAAATTTCCTGCTCCAAACTAAAAGGCATCTGATTCTTTGAAGTGCTTGTTTTAGCCTTATTAACTGCCACTCTATCAGCAAAATCAGTTTGATGATTTCCCCTATTTACATTTGTCCAAATTGTTTTAACAGGAGCACTAGCTGAGGTACTAGAACTACTAAGGTCTGCACTCTGTTTTTCATTGTTTTGAGTGCTTTTATCTTTATTTCTATCAGAATTTACAGCCACTGTTTTATCTTTCTGCTTTTTAGTCTTGGGTTTATTCATAGTGTTGTTTTGTATAGATTTATCAAAGGTTTTAGTTTTGGGAGTTTCCTGATTTATTTTACTCCTAATGTCATATTCCTTTTGAGACTCTATGATAACATTTTCCATGTCTTGATAATAACTTTCATCATCATCTCTTTTATCATCAGAGGGTGTGTATAGACCTTGTTTTCTATCATAATGGACTTCAAAGTCATCATTATCTACTCCCAACATATTGATGTCATCTTCCTCTGTTTGTTCACCTGTTTCTTCAACCTCACTTACATAGTTTTGATGAAAAGGAGGAGTGATTTGTTGATCATCCTCCTTTGGTTTATTTTGAGGCTTCTTTCTCCTAAAATTATGATTTTGGTTCTGATTTCTGTTTTGAGGAGCTGTTTGGTTTTGACTTGCTTGTGCTCTCTCAAGTATGCTCATCTTTTTCATCATCTCCTCCATCATTCTTTCCATCTTTGAGCTGGATGTGGAAGGTGTAGATTCCTTTCTGAAGGACACTCTCTTCTCATTCTTCATTCTTGCTCTTTTCTCCATTAAGTTAACTTCCATAGCAAGAGCTCCTTTTTCATATCTTCAAGGGTTAAAGGATCTCTCTCTCTCAGCTAATAGGCCATTTCAAGATCAAATCCTTCAGGGAACTTGTTTAAATTTGAGCCTTGCGGAGGTTTTAAGTCTGGGGGAAGGGCATTGTACACACTATTAAATCTAGTGCAGTAAGCTTGTACACTTTCCCCAGTGTTTCTGTGGAGGTTCTTGTAGTTCGAAAGTATTTGGAGAGGGTTTTTATTTACTTCCCATTTGTTTAAGAACAACTGATGGAAGGCTTGGAGATCATTAATACTGTGAGGGGTTAAACCTTTGAACCATTTTCTTACTTCTTCCCCTAAACTCTGAGAAAATAATCTAATTTTGACAGATTCATCATCAATCTCATTTCTATCAAAGTATTCATTCATCTTATCCACATGTTGTGAAGCAATAATAGCATTGTTGGCATCATACAATGGTATCTTGGATTGATAGTCCTGTGGAAGATTGACTAATGGTAAAGGAAGGACTAAGGGAGCATACCATGTTGCCATGATAGGGGGTGGAGGTGGATTTATAAGAGGTGGATTAACAAGAGGGAAAGTGGGTTGGAATGGAGTGGTTTGAACAGTGGATGTATGAAGAACATATGTGGATGTACCAGCAATAGATTGTTGAGCTGATCTTGGATGAGAGACACCTAAATTGTAAAGGAAATGTAAATCAGGTGGTGTTGTTTCTCTACTACCAGGATGTTCACTTTGTTCTGGGGATGAAAGTGAAGACTTTGAATCTAGCTGATCTAAATCATCAAGTGACCTAGTTCTAAATGGATTTCTTAAGTCAACTTGTGATTTTTGTAGAGCTGCAAGATTTTCAGGAACAAAATTAACTCTCAAGGGTGATCTGAAAACAGTTGAAAATTTAACCTCGAAAGACTTCCTAAGGATACTTTCAGGGTTGTCAACTATCTCAGGAGGGTTTGGGTCAGGGTAAGCTCTAGTATGAATCTTTCTAGGAGCCACTACGCTGTGTTTTTCAGACCCAACTAAACAAGAAAATTTTAACTAGATATGACAATATTTTAAGAGGTTAACTGATCTTTTAAACAAGAAAAATTTAATCCTAAAGTCCTCTAACTGAGTTTAAATGATGTTATGATGATCATGGGTCTTCCCAGTGGAATCTTAAGGTCGGTTTAGGATTGTGGAGTCACCAGGTGGAAATTTTTAGCTCTTTTGGAGGTAAAAGGTTTTATGGTCCACCACCATGTTTATTTAATACCAATCTGAAATGTTTTTGGGTTTTCTGAGATTATTTCAGTCCTATGGGTTCTAAGAGTGTCCTAAATCTATTTCAAAACTTAGCTATGGTGATGAGGCAAAGAAAGTGTACTCTTATGGCTAAGCTAGCTGATCCTTCAAGGTTTGATAAGTTCTTATGATAATCCTAAGGTTTCCTTAGTTTGTCACTGATTCAAACAAGTTTCATCATGATTACCATTTGATTGGTAGTGCTTGAAAAGGGCTTGTTTTACTCACTGCACAATGTTCTTGAGTCAAAGGGTAATCTGAGATATTTAAAGGTATCTAGGATGAAAAATACTCAAATTCCCCAGCGGAGTCACCAGAAATGTTAGCTCCTCGTAATTCCAGTAGATTGGTGAGACCAGAACTGCAAAGAGGACACTTGAACCACTTTGGGATTCTAGGATCTAGCCCTCCTGAATCCAGAGAGGGATCTCTCTATAAGTGCAAAGATTGATTTATCTTTAAGGCTTTTATGGTATGATATTAGGCTAGTTATGAATAACGAGTTTTTTTGTTTGTTTTTGGATGGTTGAGCATGATTTTTAGTTGAGTGGAAAGTCCTAAAAGGAAAGAGTTCCAAAGGTATGGAGTTGCAAGAAATCAGAACAAGGTTTGGCTGATAGGATAGATATGACGCTGGTTTTTAGTCCATTGGGCTATGGAGTCATAAAAGGGTTTAATTGCGCAAAAATTTCAAGAGTGGTCCAAGGGGAAAGTCATCTATATCACAAGATATTTGAGATTAAATGATGGAATGGAACAATAAAAGTGTTGAAGGGGTGGAAAAAGACAATAATTTCAACTAGGATTTATCAGTCTGTCCAAACAAGAAAAGCATTTTAAGTAACTATTTAAAATTGACCAAAGGACAGGGCTAACCATAGACTTCTTTGGACAAGCTTGTATTAAAGCTAACTCAACAGACAAACAATCCAGTAATCCACATAATTATTTTCAGAAGGGATGAAAACAGATAAGAAAAACAAAGTGTAGCCTAAGATCAGATAAGATACTTTTAAATCTAAACTGCTTTCAACATACTCTTAGGGAAACTTTTAGAATTACCTTTGGAGAAAGAAGCTAGAAAACAGGGCACACCATCACTTTTCTAGTCTATCTTTACTGAGCATATAATGAAAATAAAATTCAAGAACAATGTTTAAAGTAAAAAGTAGGATGAGGGAACGCCAGCATTCCTAACTGCTTGAACTGTATTGAATCATTCTTAAATACACAATTTTGAGGAAAACATTGAGATAAAGCTTATCAGTCTGAGAAGGGTACTGTAAACAGTAAATCCTAACTCTATGCTTGTTTTTCTTGATCAGAGAATAAATGGAAAAAAGGGCATACATGAAAGGAAAAAAAAAACACAGAAAGAAGCATTTCACCAGTGATATAGACTAGGATCCCAAGAATCAGCTTGTATATTGATGTCAATCCAGTTACATTCTTCAAGTCCAATGTTTCAGTTCAGAAATCATCTTCACTTCTCAGCCTAACTTATTTGATCACAAACAGAGCTTCAAGAGCCTCTGAACACTATTTACATGTAGAAAATTTCGAGCACAAGTATATTTCAAAGTTCTGCAACCAACCATTACAATGAGCTCCTCAAGAAGATTTTATAGAAAGAATGAGGAGGTCGAAAGAGAGAAAAGATCTACAGCCTCAATTAATACGTTTTAATGTTTCTCGGTCTTTGAGGGGCTCAATGGAGAAGTTTACAAATATTTCTCTGTATTAATTGGCTTTACATTAAGTATTAAGCTTGCTGGGGAGATTTTTTTGACTTTAAGGCTCTGTGTCATCGTTGTAATAACTCTATTGATATTTTTGCAATAAGTCTCTTTGGCTTGGAATAATTGTTCAGCTATATTAAGGTAGATATGTTCTGTTGTGGTAATAACTCGGCCTCTTTTGAATGCTTTGAGGCTACAGGTGGCTTCTAGTAGCTGAGAGGATTTACTTAGCCTCTAATGTGGCAGTGGAGTCTTTCTCGGTCTGGTAGATATTTTTGTTTTGACCTAAAACATGACTAATTTGCTTCTGATTTGTGTGTTAGGCAGAATTAGGCCTAATTTCCTGTCTTCTATTCTTTAAATGTGTTTAATTGAGTGGATTAGGAATTTGATTATCGATTTAGGCCATAATCCCTCAACTGTGTAAACCATATTTGATCCTTCATCTCTGCTATGACTGGATATTTCAATACTGATACTCTTTGATTTATTTAAAGTTTGCTGTGTCTTGTTGACATGCAGGTGCGCAGAGGGTTTCTAATGGCATCAGTGCTCATGAGGCACAAATGAAATGTGATATGGAACCCTGCGGGAAGATCTCTTTCATGAATAAAGGTCCGAGGGATTGTCATCCCTGGCCTTCAAATTTTCTTTAAAATAATTGAAAATCCATTAAAACCTGCAAAATACACAAAAATTTATAAAAATCCTGCGTGGCTGGGTAAAACTGCTTTGGAGGCTTAGGTTTAGAACGCAACCGTTGGATGAAAGCATCCAACGGTGGAGATTTCTCACGGTGGTTAAAACGGAGGCGACTGATGAAATGGTGGAGAAATTAAGTAAGATCTGTCGATCTTGCAAAGATCAACCATTGAGAGCGACCAAGGAAACTTAATGTAGAAGGGCCACTTTATCATGAAATGGAAGAAAATGTGAAGAACATAAGAGAAAAACCTTTGGTGGAGGAAAAGTTACATTGAAAGGAAAACTGGGGTTTCCAAAAAATCATGGGCTGTTGAATTAGATTAACCCAAGGAGATCAACGGGCGGGATTGACCGATGAATGCCCTTGGAGGATGGGTGGAGGGCGATTAAGAAATGCGAGATCGAATGTGAGCCATTGATCTGCAGAGATTAACGGCGGAGATCAAGTGCGATAGAATGCGGTGTAAACGGGAAGGGTGGTTTTGGTCAAAGAAACCAGCGATATTGCGCAGCAAAAAGGCAGATAGGTGGTTTCACCTTTTTGAACGCGATATGCGTCAGAGGCCGACACGTGGCATTTCAATACCACCCATATTGTGTGAATTTGAAAAATTAATGGTCAAGCTTAAATCTACGTGAAACTACGCGTCTGCCGTCAGATCTGGGGTCTTAGATCTGACGGTCATGGAAAGAGCATGATAAAGGATAGATGCGTGGGCGATAAGATGTGGGGTAGGGGAAGGCAGTTTCAATATTGACCATCCAATCAAGAAATGAGCGGCCCAGATTAAAACTCGGGGTTTAATGTAATAATATATGAGGCGGAGAAAAGGTCAGTGTGGGCCTTTGATCTGCAGAGATCAACGGTGGAGATTGGCTGAAAAAACATTATAAAGCAGGGTTCATGATTTTAACAAAGGTTTGGAGGATTGATCTAGACCGTCGGATCTAGGTGTATGGACGGCCCAGATGCAATCGGAGATTTGCGATCGGAGGAGGCAAGGGGTAAGCGGCGCCGATGCGATTGAACAAGAGTCGTCGATTCGAGGATCAGATCGACAGCAGAGAATGTATCGGAGGAGGTCACGGCGGGGGAAAGGGCTTTAGGATGGAGTGATAAGGGCTGTCGGATCTGGATCTGGCAGGGGAGATCAATGACTGAGGATCCATCGGGAGAGACCAATCGGGAAGGGGGAATAAAATATTACAACGCGCCAATGGAAATCTCCGATGCGAGATTGCGCTGGCCATTGATTGGTTCAAGATCAACGGTGGGGAAGGGCTCCAACCAATGAACCGACTGGCTTAGTTATAATATGAAAAAAGTGAATTTTTATGAAATACAAAGGGAAAATTGGATCGGGAAGGGTTTATGTAAAGTTTTTAGCGCCCGATTGCGGGGCTGTTGGTTTTATAAAGAGGCAAAGGGATTGGGAGTTATAACAAAGGGAGCCAATTGGCATCGAAACTTTTATATAACAAAAATACTTGTGCTCGTCGGAAGTTCCAATGCGATAAGCACTTTTGGACTCAGCGCTTGGTTCTAGTGCGTGGGTATATCGTGGGGAAAGTGGTTTAGGGCTTAGCCCAAAGGGGCTTAGGCCCGTAATGCAAAAGGATGTTTTTCATGAATTTTCAAGAATTTTCAAAGGGTTTTGAAGGTTTTGGTAAGGTTTAAAAAGGAGTTTTAAACCTTATTAAAGGGGATTTATGAAGGGAAAATGGGAAATAATAAAAAATAGAGGATTTTTATGAGGAAAAAGGGGATAAAATGGAGGTTAATGATGAAGGGAAGGAGTAAAAAATGATGAAAAATGGAGTTTTTTGCAGCAGTCTTTTATTCAGGAAAACAGCAGAATTTCAGACTCAAGAGGGAAACAACAGTGAAGATTAATCAAAGAATAAGATGTCTTCTTAAGACTTCAAGAATTAACAATTTTGCAATAAAACTTGTTTCTTGAAGGCTTCAAAAATGATTTAGCCACCATTTGATATGACAAATTTTATAGGTGGCTAACAGGTCCCCATTGCGTTCAGTTCCTCCATGAGATGAGGAAACTTCTATTGAACTTGGTCGCTAGTGAGCCACTTGGCTTGGTGAAGGAGTTGACCTGCTTTGGTAACTTGATATAGCTGGATCCTCTGTTGGCGGTTATTCTTGATCTATGTTTCCATAATCCGATCAGTTGTGGACTGGATCATTACTCCCCCCTTAGGAATCAATGGTCCCCATTACATTCATTTCCTCCATGAGATGAGGAAACTTCTATTGAACTTGGTCTCTGGTGAGCCACTTGGCTTGGTGAAGGAGTTGGCATGCTTTGGTAACTTGATATAGCTGGATCCTTTGTTGCCAGGTATTCTTGAGCTATGTTTCCATAATCCAATCAGTTGTGGCTTGTTCCATTCAGTATGGGTTTAAATCTGTTGGTTTGACTTGTTATGCCATGTCGAATGTCTCTAGTAGAGGTGGAAAGTAGGGCTGAAGGTGGTCCACATTGAACACTGGGTGCAGAACAAGGAATGGTGGAATACTGAGCTTGAAGGCATTTTACCTTACAGCATTGGTGATAGTGTATGTCCCATATCAGAGTGGGTGAAGCTTGCGGTGGGGTCCAACAAAGCGCTCCTTCTGCAAATGCGACCACACTTTGTCACTCACCTAGAAGTTGTGTGGCACCCGATGTTGATCATGCCACTGCTTTTACTTAGCATTGGCTTTGTCCAATATGTCATGAACCTGTTGGCGGATGTGTTGAATGAACTCAATGAATTTATTCCCCTTGGCATCTTCAAACTAGAAATGAACTAAATCGGCTTGAGTAGATACAAATGGCATGGCTACATCAATGGGAAATAGTGGTTGGAATCCCAAGCCCACCTGAAAGGGATTGTGGTAAATTGAGCTATGGAGGGCACAGTTATAGCTATGTTGTACATAGGGGAGGATCTCATCCCATGTGCATCGATTATTTGAGTTTTACATGCTCAGAATGTGTACGATCATCCTGTTAACGACCTATATCTGGCCATAAGTTTGGGGATGGAAAGTTGTGGACTTGGGGAGCTTGGTGTCCATCATTGACCAGAGACTGCACCAAAATGTACTGAGGAACCTGCTATCCTGATATGAGATGATAGACTATGGTATCCCAAATTTTACCCACACTCATTCAAAGAAGAGTTTAGCAGTGGCTTCTACTGTGATATGATTCTTGTAGGTCTCCATAATGGCCATCTTCTAGAATCTTTCGATGGCCACGAAAACACAGTCGTTTCCATGCATAGTATAAGGAATGATCGACATGTAATCCATGGATATGGATTCCCAAGGTCGACTAGGGGTAGGTAGAAGAGTATAGAGGCCTTACTTTTTGATGGTCAGCTTGGCAATGGCGCAAGCAGTGCAAGATGTGGTGTCCTTCTCGGCATCCTATCGAAGGTTTTACCAATAGAAATACTTCTGCAGTACTGCCACTATTTTCTTGACCCCAAAATGCACAGTGACACAACTGTAGTGTGCTTCCAAAATCATCTTGGAATGCTCACTTGAAGGAACACTACGGTGTCCCAGGTGACATATAAGTGCATCCTGGAGGTGAAGATTTGGAATTCGGTTACCCTCCAAGAGCATCTTGTATGTCTGGCCAAATTCTAGATTTTTCTTGTAGAGAAGCGGCCAATCAGAAGTCTTGTGCCAACAAGAGTTGAACATGGTGGTTATCGCCACGATCGGTGGTCGGTTGAGGCAATCTGCAACATTATTGGTGTTTCCCTTCTTGTACTTGATGTTCAAATGACATTGTTGCAGATATGTAAACCACTTCTAAAAGTGACCATTCTGCAACTTTCCTTGTGTCTATATGAACTACAGGGGTCGGTGGTCTGTGTGGATGATCGTTTCGTTCCCCAAAATGTAATGCTTCCATTGTTGGCAAGCGTGCACAATGGTATAAATATCTTTGTCATAAGTGGGATACTTTCGGATTGTGTCGGACAATGTCTCACTATGATACACCACTGGATGCCCATGTTGAGTAAGAAATTCCCCAATAGCATAGTCAGAGGCATCTTTCTTGATCTCAAATGGTTGTTGCAAGTCTGATAATGCATGAATGCCTTATGTTGAGATTTTGACCAAAAAAAAATTTCTTTCGTTCCTCCCTTGGTGACTTTACTCAAGGGCTAAGTGATATGAGAGAATCCCAACACGAACCTATGGTAGAAATTAGCAAGACCCAAAAAGTTGTGAAGCTCTGTTAGAGTGGTTTGGGCTAGCCAATCCTGAATGACTTGGATCTTGGTTGGATCCACATGCACCCCCGCTCATCGATAATTTATCCCATATACTGAACCTATGTCATGCCAAAAGTGCACTTCTCAACATTGGCACACAACTTGTGTTGTCCCAGTGTTTGGAGGACCTGTCAGATGTGGTGGAGGTGCTATTTAAAATTCTAGCTAAAGATCAGGATGTCATCCAAGCACACTACTAAAAATAAGTTGGTGAATGTTACAAGATGTCATCCATCATCCTCATGAATGTTGCAGGAGCATTCTTCAACTTGAAAGGCATGACCAGCCATTCGAAAAGGCCCTCCTTGGCTTTGAAGGAATTATTCCACGCATCGGACGGTTCGATTGGTACCTGGTGACACTCAGAATTCAAGTCAATCTTGCTGAAATATTTCACCCCTTTGTGTTGGTCCAGAAGGTCATTAATCCCTAGGATCAGGTACCTATTCCAGACAGTGATTTTTTTCAACGCCCGATAGTCAATACAAAGTCTCCAAGTCCCATCCTTCTTCTGGACCAACACGATCAGGCTCCCACAGGGAAATGAACTTGGTCGGATGTGACCTTTCTCCAGTAGCTCTTGAATCTGCCTCTTGATTTCATCGTTCTCCAGAACATAGTGCTGATAGAGTGGTCCATTGGGCAGCATCGCACCTTGGGTCAGATTGATAGGATGCTTGACCTGATAGTGCAGAGGCACCCCTGCAGGGGAGGTGAAGATGTCCCCGTACTCCTCCATGACCTTGTCCATTTTTTTTGTCGTGGGGAGGAGCCATGTATAGAGTTTGTGGCCACAGTATTATTCTTACCTTGAGGGTGTATCATCAAGAAAACAAATTTCCTGGTTTTGGAAATGATCTTACTACATTGTTTTGCAGTAACCAAAGAGATAGTGGCAGACGGTGGTACCTCTGGTATCGTGTACAAATTATTTCCCAGAGTAGAAATAACAACATGAGGCTAGGACTCATACACAACATGTCTCTTCCACAAGTATGGTTGGCCTAATAATACATCAAAAACATCAAGAGGATAAATTCACATAATACCTCATCAATGAAGGGCTTGATGATGTAGGGAAGGCGCCATTGCTGGCTTACGCGAAGATCCCATCCTTGGTGAAGCCCCCTGATGTTGTATAGATGTGGGTGTGATGTAGTTAGAAAGACCAAATGCTTCATGACCTCTGCTAAAATTAGGTTCTTTTGGCTCCCACTGTTGATAATGAGCTATAGCGGGGAACCCTTTACCCACATCTGGGAGTGGAAGAGATGCTCCTCCTCCTCTTGATCTTCTGGTTATTCCTTTTGGATATTCGTTGTGGCAACAGTGGCATTGGGTTCCACATCAATAATCTACTTTCATTTTTCATTCCCCTTCTTGGGTTCACATTCAGAGTTGGAGCATGCATTTGATTCTGAAGAATTCATCTAGGCCACCAGTGACTTCCTGTCTTGACACTCACTTGTGTTGTGAGTGGATATCTTCCGTGTCCTTTTTTGGCTTTGTTGTGTTGTTATTTTCTTGCAGATTTGGCAGGTTGTATTAGGCCGCCATGCCTTGGATTTTTCCTTTGTTATGTAGTTTTGGGGCACCTTTCCCTTGCTTTTGATTCGCAAATCCAAAGTCTCGCTTCTTCTGTTTGAATTTTTTCTCAACCTTGGCAGCATACCGGTATGTCGTACCAAGCAAGGAGATGTCAAGGAACTCCATTTCCTCCTGAATTTATCTGTGAAAACAACTGTGATACTTCAGCACCAAATTTTTCTCTGAATCTTGGATAACGAAATTTGTACGCAAGGTATCGAACAAATTCGTCAGCTCATGCACATCTTGATCTCTTTGTTGTCGGAGCATAGTCCATTGTATTTACTTGTTCTCATATCTCCCCGTGGGA
This sequence comes from Pinus albicaulis, assembly GCA_034641835.2. Taxonomy (NCBI): domain Eukaryota; kingdom Viridiplantae; phylum Streptophyta; class Pinopsida; order Pinales; family Pinaceae; genus Pinus; species Pinus albicaulis. The sequence continues at coordinate 156,498,721 of CM076577.1, read as the reverse complement.
TAATATTGTTCATTGATGGTGTCTCAAAAATAATTGCAAGTGGGTATGAAAGAGAACAGAGAGGGTTCCCCCTCATATTTTTTCTCATAGTAGGTTTCCAACCAGTCCCTAACATGGGGGGAGGCTTTGAGAAGTACAAAAATAATATTCTCCCTATCGGAAGAGAAATGAACCAAGAAATATCCTTCTAATAGATTCAACCATATATCTATGACGTCGGAATATATTTGGCCATAAAACATGGGAATTTCAAATTTTACTTGTACCTTAAAAGGGGTTGCGTCTCCAAAGTGGCTGATGGATGCAGATGTGCCACCAATCGACAGTCTTTGAAGGATCTAGGAAAAGTTATCCATCATCGCATTCTTTTGTTTTTAGAGCGCCTCCTTGAGAAATATTTTGATAGTATATCATGCTCCCTCATCTTTATTTTCATCCCCCATGCGCATCCGTCAAGGTTTGCATGGCTGATATTGCAAGGGTTCAACCAGATCAATCCCTAACTCCTTATACCCTGACCTCATTCGGGACATGCAAAGAAGGTTCGAGAAATAGAAAACCACTTTGATACCACTGAACTGAATTTATGCAAGAACGCAAAAGAGCACACATATAACCATAAATACAAATATTCAATGTAAATAACACTTCCTTTCATTAATATCAAACGACTGAAATTTGTTTTCAGACATAATGGAAATAAACTAGCTAAGGCGCTTGTAGCTTATCTCTGAGAAGAGATGTGGAAGCTACAAGCCTCTAAAATCCATGTCACAATGAAGTTCAAAGGCTATATATTATTTAGAAAAAATGGAAAACCATAAACATCCAAAAACCTAATCCTAGGAGATGAAACGCCAAACTATGGGCCCCGTCGGGGTAAATTGGTACATCAATTTCCTAGGGTCGTAACTTTGGCATACTGTCTATGTTTGACGCAAATAATACATCGTTAGAAAGATCTATTCGAGGAGTACAAATATTAGCAATGAAGATTGAGTCTATAAGACTCATATTTTCCGAAGGTTTCATGCCCAAAAAATGTCGTTTAAGGCCTCAAAATGGCTCCATAAGTTCAGGACCTGAAAAACTGTGAAAAATAGTAAATTGTGCTACAATTAAGGAAACTGAAAAACTGAAATAAATAATGGTGGGGGTCCCAGTTTAATAGGGGGGTGGCCACCAACATCCAATTGGATCATTCCTCCCCCGTTAGGAATAAATGGTCCCCATTGTGTTCAGTTCCTCCATGAGATAAAGAAACTTCTACTGAACTTGGTCCTTGGTGAGCCACTTGCCCTGGTGAAGGAGTTGGCCTACTTTGATAACTTGATATAGTTGTATCCTCTACTGGCAGGTGTTCTTGAGCTATGTTTCCATAATCCAATCAGTTGTGGCTTGTTCCATGTAGTCTGGGTTTAACTCTATTGATGTGAGTTGTTATGCCATGTCGGATGTGTCCAGTAGAGGTGGAAAGTACAGCCGAAGGTGGTCCACATTGAACACTAGGTGCAACCCAAAAAATGGTGGAATATTGAGCTCAAAGGAATTGTCCCCTATAGCTTTGGTGATGGTGTATGGCCCATATCGAAGCGTGCAAAGCTTGCGGTGGGGTCCAGTGAGATGCTCCTTCTGCAAATGTAACCACACTTTGTCTCCCACGTGGAATTTGTGTGGCACCCGATGCTAATATTGTCATTACTTCTACTTAGCATTGGCTATGTCCAATATGTCATGAACTTGTTGGCAGATGTGTTGAATGCGCTCAATGAAGTTGTTCGCCTTGGAAGCTTCAAACTGGACATGAAACAAATCAGCCTAAGTAGCTGCATATGGCATGGCTACGTCAATGGGACATAGTGGCTTGAATCCCAAGCCCACCTGAAAGGGGCTATGGTCGTTTGATCTGTGGAGGGCCCAGTTATAGATATGTTGTACATCGGGTAGGTTCTCATCGCATTTTCATGGATGCTTTGAGTTGTACATGTGCAGAATGTGTACAATCGTGCTTTGAGTAAATCACAGCGGAAACAATTAACTAAACACATAGACACACAAAAAAAACCATAAAGACACAGAGATTTTAACGTGGTTCACCCAACCAATCTGGGCTACGTCCACCAAACAGGGGCATCGGCAATCTCATTCAGAAAAAGGAGAATTACAATAGCAGAATTTTTCATCTGCACATCTCTTCCATTCACCTCACATCCCTCATGCTCATTTGCCTCTACGGGCTTACATTTTATAGCTGGGAGTAGAAACTAAATCATAAATTCACTCACAACAAATATAGGATGAAATAACTCCACATCAGAATTAGATGGAGTCAATTTAGCAACAAATCCTATTGTTGTCACATTCATGAGATTTTCTCCAAATTTAATTAAAAGAAATCTCAACATGTCTGCCCATCAATTTGGGGATTGAAAGTAGTGGGCTTGGTGAGCTTGGTGTCCAGCATTGATAGAATTTTGGACCAAAATGTACCAAGGAACCTGTTTTCCCGTTCTCAGATGATAGCCTGTGGGATCCAAAATTGTACCCACACTCATTCAGAGAAGAGTTTAGCAGTGGCTTCTGCTATGATATTCTTCTTGCAGGCCATCATAATGGCCACCTTCGAGAATCTGTCAAAAACCATGAAAACAAAATTGTTGCAATTATTAGTAGAATTAAGGCTCGACATGTAATCCATGGATATGGATTCCCAAGGTCTAATAGGGGTAGGCAGTGGATTATAGAGGCCTTTCTTCTTAATGGCTGGTTTGGCAATGGCGCAGGCAGTGCAAGATCTTATGTACTTCCCAACATCTTGTCGAACGTTTGACCAATAGAAATACTTCTCCAATACTTCCATTGTTTTCTCAACCCAGCGAGCCGACTGTAGTGTGCTTCCCAAATAAACTTGGCACGCTCGCTTGAAGGAACACAAAGGTGTCTCAGGTGACATAGTAGTGCATCCTGGAGGTGAAATTTTGAAACTCAACTACCCTCAAAGAGCATCTTGTAATGCTTCCATTGTCAGCAAACCTACATAATGGAATACATCTCTTTGTCATAAGTGGGATACTTTCAGACTGTGTTAGAAAATGCCTCAATGTGATATGCCACTAGATTCCCCTGTTGAGTAAGAACTGCCCCAATAGCATAGTTAGAGGCATCTTTCTTGATCTCAAATGGTTGTTGCAAGTCTGCTAATCTGAGCATTGGGGCAGAGCAGAGGAAATGTTTCAATTCTATGAATTCCTTATGCTGGTATTCTGGCCAAAAGAATTTTTCTTTCGCTCCTCCTTCGGTGACTTGAATCAAGGGCCAAGTGATATGACAGAATCCCAACACGAACCCTGGTAGAAATTAGCAAGACCCACAAAGTTGCAAAGCTCTCCTAGAGTGGTTGGGGATGGTCAATCCTGAATGACTTGGATCTTGGTTGGATCCACGTGCACCCCCATCTCATCAATAATGTATCCCAGATACTAGACCTGGGTCATGCCAAAATTTCACTTCTCCAAATTTTCAAACAACTTGTGCTGCCGCAGTGTCTGGAGGAACTGTTAGATGTGGTGAAGGTGATCTTCCGAAGTCTGGTTGAAGATCAGGTTCTCTGGCTTGTGACTTTGGTAGGTTGTCTTGGACTGCCATGCCTTGGCTTTGTCTTTTGTTCTGTGGTTTGGGGGCATCTTTCCCTTGCTTTTGATTCACAGATCCAAAGTCTCGCTTCTTCTGTTTGAATTTTTTCTCAATCTTGGCAGCATACCAATATGTCGTAACAAGCGAGGAGATGTTGAGGAACTTGGAACACATGAGAACTTGGAACACATTGGAACTTGGCATGTATTAGACCTATTATTTATGTGCCTAGAATTCCCCTTTTGAAAAAGATAAGGTCCTGACTTAATAACCCTCTTATTTGTTCATTTCCTTGCATTTTAGATTGGTTCTTATTTTTGTTGCTTTGATACTCCTTGACATATATTGGCATACCCTAACACCCTACACATCCTATCATGCTTTAGCATCTTGCATGTCTTGGCACTATTTAGAACATGTTAACACGCTATGGAACTCCCTAGCACAATCTGGTCCTTCTTGACATGCCCTGATATTCCCTAGTATGCCTTACTAGTGCTTAACATACATTTTCACTCCCTCCTTGTCATGCTAGCTAGCACTCGTTGACACTCCCTAACACACCCTCATAATAATTCACTTCCATTCATTTTTACCTAGTATTCCCTAAAACTCCTCAGCATGCATTAGCACACTCTGTCATGCCTTAGCACTCTTCGACATGCCCTTCCACTTCATAACATGTGTATCACTCCCTAATGCACATTGGCACTTGGCACATGTTGGTGCTTGGAAAGTATTAGCATGTCTAGCATTCATTAAGATGCCTTGGTATTCTTTGGCATGGTTTAATATTAAAGTTATGGAAACTAGATGCAGAGTAACAGAGGATAATTTGGCACTTAGAATGCACTAATAATTGGCACTTGGAACCTATTACAACATAGTGTTGGTGTGCCTAGCATGCCCCTCCTAGAAAAGGTAAATTAATAATTTATTTTCCCTCTTATGTGTGCATTTCCTTGTAGTTTTACTTGTTTTTCCTTTCTGTTTCCTTGAGAGTCCTTGGCACGTATTGTCACACCCTTGCACATTGTGGCATGCCTTAGCACTTGACACATATTAGCATATTTTACATGCCTTCGAACTATCTGGCACATGTTATCAATCCCTAGCATGCCTTGGAATTCATGCCCTCACAACTAGCCTTACATTTTTCACAACTTGGGAACTGAATCATGTCCTTAGCTACTGCAATTCATGTGACATTGGCCTGCTTTATCTACAACAACTTGACCAATTGAACCTACTACAATTAGATTGCATTATGTTCACCTAATAACTGCTTATACCTCATATTAGGCCACTCATGTCCAAGATGAACTTGTCCCACTTAAGAACTTAGCAAATCAAGGATCACATCTATCCATTACCATTAAAAACCTAAGCAACATAGATTATATAGGAAATATTTCACATATATGTCCAGTTCATATAAAAATTAGAGCATTAAATGGGAGTTTCAAGAACCAAAATATACAAAAGGCACAGAAGATATAAGTTGGCACAATCCGAGTTCCCGAAACTTATACACAACAATGTACAATATGTAATTGTCCAATATAGTTTAAAACATGAGAATTCGACCAAAGTGTGCCACATGTCATATAAAAATAATAGATAAAGGAAAAATAATGTTGTGCCTAGCACCAACTCTCCCTTTGTCTAAAACTACTTTGTCGAGCCCCTTATCACAATCATAGTATTTCTTCTTACAAATCCTATTATGAACTTATTTTAACACACTTCATCCTTGGCACACTTGAATTCACTGACACTCCCTGGTACACACTCTCATTTCTTCATTTCCATGCATTTTGACCTAGTTCTCCCTTGTGATGCCTCGACACTCCTTAACACTCCTCAATATGCATTTATATTTTCCAACATGTGTTAGCACACCTTTTCATTCCTTTTAATGCCCTCCCAACAACCATTACTTAATTTTCAGCTTAGGAACCCAACCAAGTCCTTGCTTGACTACAAGAGCTTGACCAAGTTATGATTGCTACAGCTAGACTATGTTGTTCAATTGTGTAGCTTGGGAGGTACTCCAAAAGCCTAGAGAGATGGTTTTGTGTGAGTTTGGTCACAAAATTCATTGTCAAAAAATAACCCAAGCGAAGGGGTTTTGGACCCAAGATGGGGTTTAAAATATAAAAGAAAATTAAAAAGGAAAAATAATATTTCCTAAGGTCTAAGTGGATAAATCCCTTAAGTTCTACAGGGTTCTTAATAGGCCCAACTAGAAAATATATTTAATTAGGCCTTATTATGAAGGCAAGAACATCAAGTGAGAAGGAGCTCATTTGATCAAGGAGGCGAGGAGAGATGTAGTCTTAAAGTAGGTCGAGTTAAAGGGATGAGTAAGGGTTGTTAAAGGGAGGCCATGATAATCCATCAAGAGCAAGATCATCATGTGAGGGTTCAAAATAATTTCATATATCTTAATGGGTTCGAGATAGGAAGTAAGATGGAATATTGTTGGTTCCCTTATGGAATACTGAGCTCAAGAGAGGTGGATCATGAGAATTTGGGAATGTGATTTCAGTGGTGTTTTTTTGTGAAGGCCACATAAAATTTTGAAATAGTAGAGAGGATTGAGACCCCATATTGTGGTGGTAAGTAGTAGGATGCAAGGTCTACGATAAAGACCAACACTAATAGAGGAGGGTATACATTAGAATTTAGGTCCAGAATAGAAGTAGGCACAATTGTAATATTGACTTAGGTAGCCATAGTTTGAGGGTCATAAATATCTAAATTTTAGTTCAAGATTCAGTCAATGAAATTCCCAGAATGTATGGATCCATATGAGTTAGGGTGAGTCTCTTATGGAGGAAAGAGCTATATTTTTTTCTATGGATGGATAGGGTTTGTTCTAAAGAAATTAGAATAGAAGTATAATTCCCTAGCTAGGGAGGTATCGTAGAATGTTTAGTCCATAAGGTATGACCTTAAGACTATGAAAAATATGTGTAGAAGAAGAGGGGTCATGACCCTTAGAGAGAGGTTTATCTCTACAATATAGACAACAGATTTGGAAGATGGTTTGCAGAATTATGCTGGGATATAGAAAATACAAAGGAAGGTGGAACTTGAGTGGAAGATTGAGCAAAATAAATGTGACATATGAGGAATGGATTGACATGAAAAGGAGCTGATTTTGGTGGATTGTCCCTAGAGTTTTGGATAGAGATCGGAAGCAATCTATAAACAGTTAGTCAATGGAATGCTAGTGGATGATTTTTTCCCCTGGTTTAGTCATATAGAAATTGATAGAAGGATGATAAGAAGAGTAGTTTAGATTCTTTCATAGATTAGCGAACAAAGAAATTGGTACACAAGAATAGTGATTCTGAGAGGACTCAAATCACCATTGACAGATTTGAAGAACCCCTAATGAGGGAAGTGTTATGGCCACTAGATTAGTAAAATTATAATTTATTGTGGTTGGGAAAATTGATGGCATTCCAAGTACAGTTGGAGGGTTGTTTGGTGACTGTCAAAAAATATCCCTAATTCCTATACTTGTGAAGGAAAACAAGTCTAGTAGAAGGGAAAGTGTATTGGGCCTAAGGAAGTGCCAAATTTGAAGGACTAAAGTAGTAGTCAAGTGCGCTAGCCAACTAGCCCTAGTTCACTATATTATAGAGGATTTATTTAGTGAGAAGAAGGGAAACCTCCATAGCCCTAGAATTTTCATGTTGGAGCTGGAGTATGGAAAAATTGGGTAGACCAAAGATTTTCTCACAAACAAATTTGTGAACAACTGATCGAAAACCCTAAGTGTTGCAAACCTTAAAGGAAAAAAGAGGTAGATAGAGGGAAAAGGTTTTTTATCCGAGTTTAGTAACCTAAAGGAGTTTAGTTCATTGATAGAGGCATATTGAGGAGTTTCATAATGGGAGAAAACAAGACCTTCTGGATGTTTTTATGCTATGTGGACTGAAAGGGTTATGTGTGGCCACCATAAAAAAGTGGGTCAAGTGTTGTCTTGTTCAATGTAGATTGATTTTCATAGACTAACACCAATCCCTAGTTGTATTAATTGCATCAATGTGATTGTAAAGGACCATGATCCTTGGTACAAGAGCTCTATCCTATTCTATTATAGTTTTTAAGTTAACGAAGAACGGTTTGAAAAAGTTAAAAAATTTCATGTGCACTGGCTAGTTCCGTGATGTCTGTAGATTTCGTTGTGCAAAGTAGATGTGTTGTGGCACTTGAGTGTGTTTGCAACAAATATTCTAAGACCAAAATGAGATTTTCATGTGTCGTGGAAATTCAACATGTGCCTTGTTCACCTAAGAACTACCTATAACTCATCTTAGGCTACTCATGTCCAATCTAAACTCATCCCACTTAAAAATTTACCAAGACAAGGCTCATCACATCCAAATGTGGTCGTAAAACAACTAAGAAACATATTTTACCTATTGACATGTCATAGCACCTGAAATTCCTTAAATTCGTTGGCACTATGTGGCATGTATTAGCATCCCCTACATTCCCTGACATGATTTTACACTACCTAACACACCCTAACACTTCCTGACACGCCTTGGTAGTTTACATACCTTGGAAATGTCTAGCATATAACCTTGTCACTCCCTCCTTAACACACCTAAAACTCATTGACACTCCCTATCACACACACTTATTCTTTAATTTCCATGCATTTTGATCTAGTGTCTCCTTGTGTTTCCTTGACGCTCCCTAACACTACCTAGCATGCAATGGAACACCCTAAAACCTGCCACATCTTGGAATGGTAAGAAGTGGTTAATATTTTGATTTTATTTCTCATTAAAGTACTTATCCTTATGAGAGACTTGTATTAATAAAATGACTCCCTCATCATGCTTACCCTCCTACTCCTAATCTTCTCAAAATAAAGGCCAACTTACACAGTGAGGGAAGGAATGTTGGTCTATGGTGTGTTGAGTGACTAGGTGAGAGTGTTAATGTAGATGAGAGGGATTGAACCATTTACTTTGTGTAATCTATGGATGACATGTTTTAGGTTTCTTTCATGGAACCACATGGCCACTAGAAATATTATGTGAGATATAGCCCAACATAATCAATGCCTTGAGAGAAATTTGTGGAGAGGGATCAAAATAAATTATATTGGTGAATCCACCAAAAAATATTTACTAGATAGTGACACCATGGTGATCAATGCCACACATGGATTCTTTTGAGCTAGGCATTTTTTTTTCTAAAAATTTGTTTGGAATGTCACTGAATTGGTGGAATTATCAAATCCGTGACATTGTAAATTATGTAAGAAATTTGTTTCTTTTGTTATAGAGGCTAAATTTTTCAAGGAAAATATCTCTCTTATCCCCATTCTAGTGTGTTCATCAAACCTCATTGACGTTACTTGACTACTACTCCTTATTGAGTTATATTTTGTCATTAACCCTTCGTTTCACAACCATTTACTAGCCAACTCACCTTTCCTATTAAAATTATCCAACTCTCTCATCCTCACTTCATTACTCCCTTCCTTTCTAGTCTCCTTTTTCAACTCCTCATTGCCTTCTTCATTTTCTCACATCTAATTAGACCACGACTAGTTAGTTATCTCTCTTCCCTCAAAGCTTGTTCATATTTCTCTTTATATTTTGTGTCCTCCATGGTCATTTGGTCCTTTGAGATCTCATATTTTCCAACCTCATTATAATCCATTCCTTAACCCATATAGTGCATGATAAATAATGACCAAAAAAAATATTTTGATACCTAGTTGTATGGAGTTATCTTGATGAAGCATTTCTTCTAAATTTGTTCCTTGGAGGAGATTCATATCTCGATATCCCATCATCGGATTTGCTTCAAATTTGAAGGGCCTCTAGAGAAAACTCCAATGCAGTTGTGGGCGAAAAATCGAAGTGTTTGGATGGCTATATTGTGAGATAATTGATGCCCTAGGTGACCAATGTAGGCTAGGACTAGAAAGAAAGACTGGAATGTGAGAAAAATATTCTCTAAGGTGATCACCTATGGAGGATAAGTGCTTAATCCTTTGGGATAAATGGATTCAAGGAGATTACAATTCTTGAGATGGGTTCACTTAGTCAAGGAGGCCTCTAGAATAATTTTGCATGGAAATTAGGGCATGGGACAGTTGCTTCAAGGTCTTTGCACTTTGATATGCAATATATGATGACTCATCAATATTAAATTTAAAAAAAATATCTCTAGTAACATTAAATTATTTATACACGGCCCATGACATGATGCAACACTATAAAAAGACACATTTCCACAATTTTGTGTAAGAAAAACAACAAAGTTCAGCCTAGTATAGAGAAAATCCCTAGCAACATGCATGTGACATAAGAAAAATTATATAATAACATTAAAAGAGTACTTACATGTATGAAAAAGTATATACAATCATCATTATATGCCAATAGTGAAGCTCCAAGACAAAAATGAAGAGATCCAAACGTCAAAATTCATCCATTCATCCAATTTCGTCCTCTAAAAGGAAGAGCGAAAATCTCACAATAGAGAATGATCTAATCCATGTGATTATGATCAAATTATTCCATCACACTTATATTTATGCACTTCCTAATGAATTTGATTTAGCTAATGAGGACTTATTTATCCCCTAGAATAAAATAATCTACATAATAACACTAACGTTTGGTGAGAAGCCCACCAAATAACTCAATAATATATGAATAAGCCTCTCAAGAGGGTTTAATGATCAAAAAATGAGTCATTGGGCCTTTGAGGAGGCCTAATTAAGTCCAAAGGGTTCCATAATGAAGAAATGGACTCTCGTCGTAGTGGACAAGGGGATGGCCCCTTGTTTTCTAAGAAAACATTTGTGGTGCTCCCAAGTGGGTGTGGGGGCACAAGCTCATCCTCATGGGTCTTCAAATGGACTAGAAGTGCCTATAAACCATATGTAAGGTCTAGAATGATGACATAATCCCTGCCTATGCAATGGGGAACAATCCTATGGACCTTGGAACATCTCCCAAGTGTATGGTGCATCTCTGGAGCCAGTTGGGCATGGTGAAATAGGTGCATCATCATCATCCAAAAGGTGTAATAGGAGAAATAAAAAAATGTTGTTGGGTATCCATGAATTAATCTCAGCTATGGTGAAGGCCCATAGCTCTCAACGCTCTCCCTAAAAGTGCCAATGTGGCCCTCTAGAGGGCTAGGACCCCATATGGGGAGACCAAGCCCCATATGTGAATCCACCTAAAATCTTGCATAAGATCCATTGCATCCCCTTGCCCTCTAATATAACAAATAATTAGAATAATAAATTAAAATAGCTTACAATTCATGGAACCAATGAGGCACTTCATGGTGTCATGGTCTTCCATAGTGGGCTTTGGTATGTATAAGTATCTCCAGGCTTAATAGAGGGTTAGCCAAGGACCCTATTAGGTGGTTTCAACCTCTAAAGGGGGTGACATATCCATGGTGAATCCTTAAAGTGGTAGGTGGAAAGTGATATAATAATGGAATGGAGTGGGGGTCGGGGGAAACATCCAAACCACATGTCAAGGTGCAAGGGTAGCTATAATAATGGAATCACACACCTGTGTATATGAGTGTAAGAGGGATAAAATCATGGTACATGAGCTACCCCGACCTTTGTTTTTCCACCCTTCTTCATATGCCTTTTTCCTTTTATTTATTTTCTTCATAATTTCTTGAGGCTCTAGGGGACGAGAGCATGATGTGTAATATACAGTTTTGAATACCCCCTTAAGGTGGGGCAGTTCATTTCCCACCAAGTTTTGGGACAATCATGAGTTCCCTAATGATGGAGGGGGATCATCTAAGGCGCATAGGAACCAGGGTTATGACCATGGGTAAGGGGTAGAGCTCATGTTAGGTTTTTTCCCACGTGCTAAATTGCAAGCCCTATATCGAGGACTGTTTCTTTACGTAGGTTTCCTTTGGCTAGTGACCTCATTGGGATTATTGCATAAAAATTAAATAAAATCTCTCCTTTAATCCTTTTCTCCCCCTCAATTAGGTCAAGCACACCCTTGGTTGATCAATTCCATCCCCTTGAGCTAATTATGGGTCCACTTGGTCCCGTGTGGTCCCACAAAACTATAAAGATAAATCTGCAAAGACCACTTGGAATCCAAGTTTACACAAGCATTTTAGGGTCTAGGAATCTCCTTGACAAGTCATATACCATAAAATAAACATGATTGACCATGGTTTACCATGGTTAATTTTCATGTTGAGGAAATCCTTGTCACAATGCAACGTAGGATGATGGGCGACCATATTCAACGATTTTGTATTTCTATATCGACACAATCTTTGTAACAATGCGATGTTGAACCATGGAAACCTTATGAATATTATTATACCCTAGGAATAATAACACGTATATTAATAAAACCAAGGGATTGACATTATAAACCCAAGGGACTAATAAACCAAAAGTATTAATACTAAAAACCCAAGGGAATAATATTAAACCCAAGGTATATAAACCCCAAGATAAATATTATAAACCCTAAAATATATATTTTTGACCATGGTTGATTTTCATATTGAGACAATTTGTGTCTCGATGCAACGTACGATGATGGGCGACCATGTTTAACCATTATTGATTTCCATATTGACACAATATTTGTCACAATGTCACATTGGACCTTGGAAACCCTATGAATATTATTATACCATAGGAATAAGAACCCTTAGGTTAATAAACCCAAGGGATCAATAATCCAAAAGGATTAATACTAAAAACCCAAGGGAATATCATTAAACCGAAGGGATAAATATTATAAGCCCAAGGTATATAAACCCCAAGATAAATATTATAAACCCTAAAATAAACATGTTTGACCATGATTTACCTTGATTGATTTTCATATTGAGACAATCCCTGTCACAATGCAATGTGGGATGATGATCAACCATGTTTGATCTTTTTTCATTTCCATATCGACACAATAATTGTCACAATGCGAGGTTGGATAGTTGTAACCCTATGACTAATATTATACCCTAGGAATAAGAAATCTTATATTAATAAGCCCAAGGGATAGACATTATAAACCCGACAGATTAATAAACTAAAAGAATTAATACTAAAAACCAATGGATTATAAACCCAAGGGAATAATAATAAACCCGAGTGATAAATATTATAAACCCGTGGTATATAAACCGAAGGTAAATATTATAAACCCTAAAATAAACATGGTTGACCATGATATACCATGCCTTATTTTCATATTGAGACAATCCTTGTCACAATGTGGCATAGGATAATGATAAACCATGTTTGACCATTATTTATTGCCATATCGACACAATATTTGTCATAATGTGACATTGGACTGTGGTTGACCAAGGTTGATTTTCATATTGGCGGAATATTTGTCACCATGCGATGTTGGATCATGGTTGACCATGAATGATTTCACACAACATGACTCGCCATGGTTTACCATGGTTGGCCAAGTTTGATGATGGCTGATGAAGATTGACCTTCGCTGGCCATGGTTGATATTAAGCCTTAATATTAAAATAAATATTATAAACTTTAACAGCATAACCCCAATATTCTATAGTCCCTAAAATTAATATTATAAAACCAAAGATAAATATATTAAACCCTAGGGTTATAAACCCTCACATTATTATTATATACCCAAGGGATTAATATTATAAACACATGTGATTAATAAACCCTAGGATTAAGAATATAAATCCCATAATTACAAATCTTAAGATTATAAACCCTAAACCGAGTATTAAAATAAACATAAAAACTAAATCCTAAACCCAATATTATAAACCACAATATTAAACCCAAGGGAATAATATTAAACTTAAGTGATAAATTTTATAACCCCAACATAAATATTATAAAACCTAGAATAAACATGGTTGACCATGATCTACCATGGTTTATTTTCATATTGAGACAATCCTTGTCAAAATACAGTGTAGGATGACAATAAATGATGTTTGACCATTATTTATTGCCATATCAACATAATATTTGTCACAATGTGACATTGGACCGTGGTTGACCAAGGTTGATTTTCATATTGGCAAAATCTTTGTCATCATGCTACGTTAGATCATGGTTGACCATGAATGATTTCACACAACATGACTCACCATGGTTGACCATGGTTGGCCAAGATTGATGATGGCTAATGAATATTGACCTTCGCTGACCATGGTTAATATTAAACGTTAATATTAAACTAAATATTATAAACCTTGACATCATAACCCCAATATTCTATAATCCCTAAAATTAATATTATAAACCCGAAGATAAATATTATAAACCCTCACATTAGTATTATATACCCAATGGATTAACATTATAAATGCATGTGATTAATAAACTCTAGAATTAAGAATATAGACCCCACAATTATAAATCTTAAGATTATAAACCCAAAACCCAATATTAAAAACAATATAAACACTAAATCCTAAACCCAATATTATAAACCACAATATTAACCCTAATTTATTCAATGTCATCTTGCGACATTGAATAATTGAAATGTAATGCATAAAAACCAATATTATGAACCTTAATATTATAAACCCTAATATTAGACCCAATTTTTTAATTTCGCATAGCAACGATGAATAAATTTTCATATAATGTAACATTTTGATAATCATTGTTAGATTGATTCTCGTGTTGTTCCAAGATAAATATTATAAACCCTAAAATAGACATGCTTGACCATGGTTTACCATGTTTGATTCTCATATTGAGACAATCCTTGTCACAATGAATGCGATGTAGGACAATGGGTGACCTTGTTCGACCATTGTTGATTTCCATATCAACACAATATTTGTCACAATGTGACGTTGGGCCGTGCAAACCTATGAATAATATTACACCCAAGGAATAAGAACACTTAGATTAATAAACCAAAGGGATTGACGTTATAAACCCAAGGTAATAATAAACCAAAATTATTAATACTAAAATCCAAGGGAATAATATTAAACCCAAAGAATAAATATTATAAACCAAAAGTATAAAAACCCCAAGATAAATATTATAAACCCAAGGTATATAGACCCCAATATAAATATTATAAACCATAAAATATATATGGTTGACCATGGTTTACCATGGTTGATTTTCATATTGAGACAATCCTTTTCCCAATGCAATGTATGACGATGGGTGATCTTATTTGACCATTATTGATTGCCATATCATCACAATCTTTGTCACAATTCATCGTTGGACCGTGTAAACCATGTAAATAATATTATACCATAGGAATGAGAACCCTTAGGTTAATAAAACCAAAGGTTTGACATTATAACCCCAAGGGATTAATAAACCTAAGGGATTAATAAACCAAAAGTATTAATACTAAAAACACAAGGGATTATAAACCCACGGGAATAATATTAAACCCAAGGGATAAATATTATAAACCCAAGGGACTAATAAATAAAAATGAGTAATACTAAAAACCCAAGGGATTATAAAACCAAGGTATATAAACCCCAAGATAAATATTATAAACCCTAAAATATATGTGGTTGACCATGGTTTACCATGGTAGATTTTCGTATTGAGACAATCTTTGTCCCAATGCAATGTAGGATGATGGGCGACCATGCTTGAGTATTATTGATTTCCATATCGACAAAACCTTTGTCACAATGCAACGTTGGACCATGGAAACCTTATGAATAATATTATACCCTAGGAATAAGAACCCCTAGGTTAATAAACCCAAGGGATTGACACTACAAACCCAAGGGATTAATAAACCAAGCCGATTAATACTAAAAACCCAAGGGAATAATATTCAACTGAAGGGATAAATGGTATAAACCCAAAGTATATAAACCCTAAGATATATATATATATATATATATATTATAAACCCTAAAATAAACATGGTTGACCCAAGTTTTTATTAATATTATATTACATTACATTGCAATTTATTTAATGTCGCATTGCAACATTGAATAAATTAGGGTTTAATATTTTTTTTTTTTTAATATTTGGTTTAGGGTTTATGGTTTATTTGGGTTCATAATATTGGGTAAATCTAGGCTTGGGTAAATCTCCATTATCAAGAGAAGTGGTACATATGTCATGAATTAAAGTTTCTTTCCAAGAGTTGACTTTGGAAGACAAGTCAGTCGAGAAAAGAGAAATCTCGATTATCAAGAGAAGTTTTATAGATTTCATTTGCAAGGAAAGAGAAACAAATGGATGTCATTTTCACTAAAACAAATACTCAGAAGATGTCATTTGCACTAAAACAAATAGTCTGAATTGACATGAGCAGGAAGAATAAATAAGCAATAACGTGGAGGAAATAAGGTATGACTAAGAAGCATACATAATAAATAACTTGGTAGTTAGAGGATACCTGAGGGGCATCCTTCCTTGGTATTCCTTCTCGTAATGCAATGACCTTCTCTACAACTTCAGGATGTAGTTGGACAAAAAAAAAAGGCAGGTGTAAACACTCCTCCCTATGATAAATTTCAAGAAGCGAATTGGACCAATTTTTTTCTCTAATTCATAAACTAATTTATATAGATCCTTGAATCAAGAATTTTTTCAAGTTTATAAATATCCAAATGGAACAAATAAAATCTTATCTCCTGATTAAAAGTGAAATATTCCTCTTATTTAATACGAATAATTCAATTTGGCAATCCATCTCACATAAAATAAAATACATTGAAGGCCAATGCCCAAAATATTGTTTATATCCTCTACCATCACAACAAAAAATGTCACTGAATATACATACTAGACAATGAGGGTGGTTTTGGAGAAGAGTAAATAATTCCACAATAATTCCACACTCTGAGTAGATGGAAGTTCTCGAAAATCTACCAAATTTTGCACTCTTTTCTCTACTTTATGCAAACCATTCATAAATGATTAATTAGTTCATTACCTTTAACTACATGTATGTGTGTGTGAAATTTGAATGCATCATGCAACAATATGATAACATACAATATAGTATATACAATAGTTATTATAACAGTGATTTATTTTACATTCATAAAGTATGATATTTATTGCCACTTACAGATCATAAATGATTACAAGCAATATATACATGGTTTTTATGGGAAAGTAAAATATGTGAAAAACAAGATGCACTTTAGTAATGTAGAATAAGGTTCAAGGTCCAAGCAAAATTAACATGTTACTTCTTACAATAGGAATTATTTTAATTAGGAAAATGAGATGGGTCACCCTCAAAGTCAACATAACAAACAATAAAAGTTCTTGAAATCTATGAAATAAAGGACAATGTGATCATATGTCTTAGCCCATTCAAGGCATTCTGGTTTCACATCTTGAACTTATGTCGATTGCAGATTCCGGGAATATCTCGAAATATGACGGTTAGGAGAGAGGTCAAAACATTCCAGAATCTGACGGTCATGAGAGAGGTCAAAGAATTGACCTCTCTCTTGATAGTTAGATTCCGAGAACCTACAATCGACAGAAGGATCTTAGTTTCACACAGTTTAAAGAAGCAAGGTTAGACCAAGGGGATGCATATATAATTTGGAACCTAAAAGTTTCTTATACACAACAAGTCCTCTTTTAAAAATCCAAAATTACCATAGTATCATAGTTGATTGATATTTGTACAATTACTAGACATTTGAGTCGTAAGGTTTCATTTCATGCAAATAACATAATAGAGTTCAAGGAGTGTCAAATAGATATTCAAATCTTCAACAAAATCAAAACAAAAAATAAGGCTTCTCTCGACGAATGATATAATGTGAGAAACAAAGAGTTTGTCCCTAAAACCTACCTAAATCAGAGATGTTGCAATACAATATACTGAATTGGAGAAAAGAAGTTGGGATAAACGGAAGATGTGTTGAAATCTGGGGCAAATTTGGGATGAATTTCCCCAAGAGAAATCCAATTACCCCGAGGAGAAACCATCTTTCCCCAAAAGAGAATTCAAAATGAATAAAATAAATATTATTATTAATGTGTTTTGCACTCTCATTATTTTTTCATGCGACATTTATTTGGGCAAGTAACTATGTCAGCTTCAATCTCAAGGCACTTATTAGCATTTTGAATTTATGTTTAACATCCAAATTCACAAGTCAACATCATAATATATATATATATATATATATATATATATATATATATATATTGAGTGGCCTAATAGTTAAGAGCATGTGTTTTCTCTTAAGAGGTCACAGGTTCAACACCAGAGGGGGGTAGAGTATGTATGCCTTCTTAGACTTAGTAGTCAAATCACCGTGTGGAGGTGGGTCCCTTGTCCCACAAACAAGAGAGTCTCACACACTAATTCGATGTCTAGCTTGACTATGACCTTAAAATTGCATAATAATAACATTAATATATAAAATAATAAATTATGTTCCAAAATTTTATTAAATCAACTTAACTTAATTTATGTGGAAATTACCTTTTTGGTTGGGTACCCACATTATTGGACCAAAATTTAATAATCCTTACCCATGTCAAATTTGGAATGGGCTTAATTTTTGGCACCTTTTGAAATTTAAATTAGAATTAATTTTGAAGGTCGGCTAGTTAATATTCTAGATTAACCCTCATCGAATTATATAAAAGGAGGCCCATTTCAGTACGATTTAAGCATAAAAATTCATTATGTTCAAAGGTGTATCCATTTAGCTCTGCGGTCCTCTTCCAAGTTAGTATTTTCAAATTTTTGTCCCTGGATATTGCATTCCGGGGAAATTATCGACCATCCAGTTACTCGTAAACAAGATGGAGAAAGGAAAGAAAAATAAGAGATCAAGCGATGGTCAGGAAGCAGCTCGGGGAGCTGAAAAGGAGGCAACACCAACTTTTGCTTTTGTTGAGACTGCTAAGAAAGAGACGGTTGTAAAGGAGAACGAACCCAAGGCAGTGGCAGACCCTGCAGTGTCAAAGGTTGATCAAAATAAGAAGAAAAAAGAAGGCGGCCAGAAAGCAAACAATGAATTAGATGGCAGTGGCAAAGATAAGTTTGCCGGCATGATTTTTATGTGTAATTCTGAAACTAAGCAGGAGTGTTTTCGATACAAAGTGTTTGGCTTTCCACCAGCCAAAAAGGAGCTTGTAGAAAATGTCAAGCCCAGAATGAAGCTGTTTTTGTATGATTTTGACCTTAGACTGATGTATGGTATCTACAAGGCAGCATCTGCCGGAGGAATGAATCTGGAACCAGATGCTTTCCGGAGTTCTAAAAGGCCATTCCCCGCACAGGTAATCTTTTTATACAATGTTTGACTATATATTAAATCTTATTTTCGGCGTATGCAATTTAGGTTTCGTGTCTTTTCTATACATGATGTCCACACTACATCAGTTTTCTGTTGAGATTAGGTTTTCTAAATGAAGTATGTTTGTGCAGGTGCGGTTCTGTATTCAAAGTGATTGCTCGCCAATTTCTGAAGACATATTCAAGAAAGCAATCAAAGATAACTATGATGGGAAGAACAAGTTTATATTTGAACTCAATCCTCAACAGGTATCTATCTATAATTAATTATTTGTAATGAAACTCATGGTCTACATATTTATTTTATGGCTTCTATAATTAGGGCAATTATTTATTTTACAGGTGAAAAAACTTACGGAGCTCTTCCGACCAGTACCACAGTTTAATTCTCGCCCTGAAAATCACCGCATTCCTATGGGGGCTCCCCCTCTTGAGCCTAGAGTTCAGGTTGACCTTCAGCTTAGTAGGGAGCTTCAATTCAGGGAGGATATGATGAGGGAGCAAATGCTTAGAGAGGAACTGCGTCGAGAAGAGTTGGGCCGGCAGGAATTGTTGAGAGATGATATGGTACGTCGCTATGAGGAGGAAGCTGCAAGACATGCAGCACGTACTGATTATTTTCCTCAGGCTCCATTAACTCGATATGGAGTTGATCCTGCTATAACTGAGAGGGAGCTGTTAAGATATGGAGGTGCAAGGGATTATCAGAGCATTGAATCTTTATATCGTCGAAGTTTAATGGAGGCGGAATATCGAAAGACGATAGCAGGTGATGTGCGAACTGAAAGCCTGCAAAGGGATTTACGTCGACTTGATTTAGGAGCCCCTGTCGTTGGAGGTCTTCCTGCATATATTGGATCATCTGCGCGGTATCGCTAGATTTTTAAGCTGCTGAATTTTGAATCATAGGCTTACTCTAGTTTCATTCCATACTTTTAGTTATGAATCAGTCTTAATAACTGATCTAATTAGTACCGTAATAGGCTATTTGAGATTATTGCCTAGTTTAGTTTTGTTCTGAACCCCATTATGATTTTCAGTTTGGAAACTACATATTTGCCGGTGGATAGAATTGTGATATGATAGATGTATTGTATTCCACATGGATCATTTCTTTCCACATGATCCAGAAGATCATTTTCTTTCCTATATAAGATAAGATAAGGAGTATTTTTGTGTTCTAAGATCTATAATTTATGACACTTTCCAACTTGTCTTCAATTCTAATATTTGGAGCCACATTCCAACTTGTCATGAATTCTAATATTTTGAGTCGTGAGTTAATAAAAACATGGGTTACAAGTTACAACTCAAATATTCTTAAAATGTTAATCAAAATCTTCCAAAAGACATGATCTTCAATTTTGTTCAAACAAAGGGGATGAAATTGGGCGTCGGTTCAGTTTCTCAAAGGGTTGAAATTCAATGGTCAATGCGACGTCTTTACAAACACAACTCTTAATTGTTCGATGGAGTAAGATCTTATGTTGTGGAGAGCATATAAATGTGCTCTCTGTCTCTTCTCTTGGTTAATTAATTGTTTGTCTCTTTTCATAAATATGCTCTCTTTCTCTTCTCTTGTTTAAAAGTTGTTCTCATAAAAAATTTGATCTTATGCCATGTTAATAAGTTTCTCTCTTGTTTGTCTTTGGTCATAAATGTGCTCTCTTTCTCTTCTCTTGTTTGAAACATGCTCCCTTAACAACTTTCTCTCATACCAGCTTAACAACTTTGCTTTGATACCATGTTGAATTTTCTACAATAGTGTATAATAGAATATAATATTCTAACTTTTGATAATTATTACTAAAGATGTATTATTTTCACTTGTAACATGTCACATGTATCATTAAGCAATCATATTTAAAAAAATATTCAACAATAATACAATAATAACAATAGGGATCAATAAGAGATAGCCAAGTACAATGGAGACAACAAATTTACATTGAGAAAACCCACTTGGAGAAAAAACTTAGCAAATTTTATGTAAAAATGATATAAACACTTTCATTACAATATTTCAAGTTTAATTGAATTTCAAGTATATCAACAAGGCTCACCTTTTGGCTAAATAACAAAAAAGGAAAAAGATTGATGGTGTTCCAAAATACAATTATTACAAGATTCCATTTCCAGTTGTACAAGATTTTTTTTTTTGTTTTTTTTGTGTAACGATCGATATTTAATCACTAATGAAAATAAGTACAAGTATATGTACCTAGTGTTAAGAGCCACCCATCAGGGAAACCATCCCAAAACCACTAGTTTAAAACCTTGAGGTTACATATGCAAAATTTGACTAGTATGTCTTTCAAAACCATAGGCAAGAGAAATAATGATTCACAAAATAACACATGATATCCAAAACTTTGACTTAGAGACATAAAAATCATAGTTAAGACACTTTGCATGACTATGCTATCCTATGCAAGAGGAGTGGAAGCCACATAAGAGATGAAAAACCAGTTGAATTAGATGATATGACTTAAGAGCATGGGTAATCTGTGGAGAGCAACAAAACATCAACAATGTCCTTGACCACGCACAACAGGAACATCAACAACACCCCTGAAACATGAATTTTGATGTTGCTCCAACCACAATCGATGAGAATACACCAAGGAAGCCATATACTTTAAACAAGTATCCAACGCACGACCATGATTTTACTTGCCCCATTAGTTAGCAGACGACTCACGATCCCCTAGTGTTGAGCCCAACTAAGACTTGATCGATCTCTAAGCAACACATATTTTCTCTCCTTTCGAAGCACTCCCATACGATGATACAACATGCCAAGATAACCAATCAACATTCGAGAATGATTAGCTAGTTCTCCAAAACTATGAGCCATGCACCAAAATAATCCTTCACAAAGAGAATTACTTGAAGGAGAAACTATGAACTAGTCCCCTCCATGACTGAGCACAAAAATAATGATCAAACACCATGAATTCCCCCCAACATAATTACTCCATCGAGTGGCTAGATGCCCCTGGTATGAAAATCAATCCTTAATGTCGAATTGGATCCCCTTAACATTCATTAAAAAAAATTGGGTCGTGAATTGCCCCATGTCCATAGGAAAACCATCCCCAACCTCCATGCAAATGAAAAGAGGAGAGTTACAAATGAAAACGTCATCCCTAACTGTGAGAAAATTGCAAAGATGAGCGACATTTCATTGACCATACACCATAGCTCGATCTGCAGCCTGAAACATAATGTGATTCTCCATAAAATTAGATGAATGTATAGTTTTCTCGCACGCTAGAGCATTAAACCCGCACAATTTTCTCTTAGGTCAAATGCCCTTATAGTTATGATACTCCATTATTTACCAGAGTCAGAGGTACTATCTCACATCTACCTTGGAGGCTACATACAATATTGAATTTAAGGGAGGGTACAACTGAGCCATAGTTGACGTATGCCCCCCCATGTGGAGACACCCACTGCCTCGAGAAATTTTTTCAATTCAATTACACAACCTTTGCACCTGTGTTGGGGGTAGTTGTACAACAATTAATGATAAGATAAGTAATGCTTTCTTTAAAAGTAAACCAAATAAATAGGAATTTGAGAAACCAAAGACATAATAGAAGTGAAGAGACTAAGAATAGGAGTTTGAATCAATATCTACAACCTCAATCAACTCCTTTTTTCTTCTAGGTGAGAAATCAATGCCGAGGAACTTCTCTATTTACTCCAGTCGTTGATCCATAAATGTGATAAGGTGGTGCAAATGCTTCATGGAGAGGAGGTGGTCCTCTCTATGCTCTTTTTGATATAGTAGAACCCTGTCAAGAAGTAATTCCATGTGCTAGTATAGGTATACCATGTGCATATAATTATTGAAGCACTTGTGTGTGCGCCCTATGTTGGGGACCCACTCAACAAACGTTTCTAGTCCTTAATGTTTTATAGAAGGTTCATCTAGGAAGTTCCTTCCTTGTCAACATGATTGAGTTCTTCTTGAATGAGGTTTGGTTTAATATACTAAAAATGCACTACTGATTCCTCCAATGCGTGATGGGTTTATGTGCTTCTATGATTGGCCCATTCCATGTAGTATGTTTTGTCACTTCTAAATCTGGATCACTAGTGTGGCATGGAAACTGCACAATGATGGGAATAATGCTAAGGAAAAATGGGAGCATATCATGAAGGATACCAAGAGGGACATGTAAAAGGTCAATTAAAGATAAATAGGGCCATGTTGCATCTTGATCAGAGGAAGGAAGTCAAATGTGAATTATAGTGGTTGGGGAAGAGCCAATAGAGATAAGTACTAACCAAAGGGAGCATAGTGAGGGACTAGAAACAACGAGAAGGAGATCACGTCCTAGATATATGGGGAGTTGAATATTAATGAAAAATGTAAGGATGCTAGCAGGTTGCAAGAAGTATGAGGCTAGACACAAATGCCATGAAAATATGACTTGAGATAAAACTAGGAAGAGTGAAAGTTAAACCTTCGTGAGAGGAGAGTAACTTGATAGATTAAGAGCTACTTCAAAAATAAAGAGTTATCTCTCAAACTTTTAGGCTTGACATAGACTTGCACTATGAGAGCCTTGTTGTTGACAGTGACTAAATGCTAGTTTTGGTTAAGAGTGGAGAATTCCAACTTTGTGGAGCAAAACATGTTGACAAATAGCTCTACCATTCTCTAAACCCAACTATATGGCTAGAGTGGATGTGATTCCGCAAGCATGGAAAGGAAAGATGAACCAAAGTAATTTTTTATGTTGCAAATGAGCTATCACATTTGAGAGGGGATTGTATTATTATAACCACTTGATCCAATGGGTTATGTATCCTTTGTAAGATTCTTTGAAAGATATTGTTGATCTTGTGGAGATGGATCAAATACCCAAATTCTTAGTGGAGTCAAATGTGGAAAAATAGGTATGTCATTTCCACACTTGCTATGCAAATAAGTAGAATGGATGGATACATACATGGATCTCACATCTCGAACATTGTGTGGAAAAACATACAATTGGAACAACATCATAGCTTATAGGAGATCCAAAATGGGACTACCACCTTATTTTTGGAAGACTCTTGGAATTAATGGAAAAATATTTCAAACAACAATCTCTTTAAAAATATTAAAGCTCACCACATCTTTTAAGGTTATACCAAGGTAGCTAAATATTGGGAAATGCAAGCTCCACATTCTCAATGCCGATAATGGAAAAGTGCTTCCTTTTTCCCAATATTCTCGCCACAAGAAGCATATTTTTTATCTCAATAGATAGATAAAGGGACAATAGAATTTTAGGAAGGGAAGAACACCTCGATATGGGGATATCATCTTGCTATTAATTTCAACATCTAAGAAGAAACCAAGTTCCTACCTCAAAACTAACAAATGGAAATTCATAGTGTACGACACTAACTCTGGACACTCAAGCATTGGGAAAAAATCACATTATTCTTGTGGCTGCTTCAATGGAAGAAAAAATATCACATGGAATAACCTCCAAAAATGACGCTTCCACGACCCCCCAATATGATAATTATGTTTCTCCAACGACGAGGATGTCAATAATATCTTCAAAAACTATAACTTTGCTTCCACCATATCGTATCATCTAGATACCATCTTCAGGTAGAGTGACATACTTTTGGACAACATTATTACAAATTTTGAAAATTGTAGGTGGGATCCATTCCAAAATTCTATCGTCAATAGATCTTGGAATCTAGTCCCTGGATTCATCTTATGGGATATATGGATATATGGAAAGAAAGGAATCGAAAAATATTCAAAAATATTGTCTTATCAAAGAAACCATCCATCTTATCTCTTGTTCCACTCAGGATTTGGAATGTATTCCTTAATAATGATCCATCATGGTTGCTTTGGGAATTTCTACTAACTCTTCTACCCCTAATGTCTCCAATGCTCTTGCTTCCCTGTCTAGTCTTATGACTTGGATCCCTCCTTCCCTGGATTTCATCAAACTGAAATTTTATGGAGCCTCAAAATGTAATCATGGTCCAACAAGCTATGGAGGATTTTTCAAAATTTAATTCGAAAAAATGCTTCATATTTATTTAGGAGTAATAAGATATGATACCAACAATACAATTGAGCTATGGGCCTTGCAATAAGGTTTTTTATTTTTCATCTGCAATAGGTATCATAAGCTTACAATTGAAGGAGACTCTCAACTTATCATCTCTATATTTTGGAAAATTAAATGTGATGTAAATCCTTCCAAAGTATCCCAACTTAGTTGACATATGTAAACCACAATTATGAAAGATTCCTCACTTCTATCCCTTGTTCAATATCCCTTGCTAACTAATGTTCAGCACAAGGCTAATACAATCAGGTAAAATATTGACGACTATCTCTAGACCTTTCTCGGGATCAAAACATTCCTTTCATGTTGTGATCAACTTGCCAACTCTATTCTCAGCAAGAATTCTCAACACCGGATAACTCCCCTCCCCAGTAAGCTCTATGCAACGAGACTATAATTTTGATCAATATTTTATGTTTCTTTATCTTTTCCTTTATATCATGTCTATCATGTCTCCTATATGATAGTTTGGTTTATCTTTGAGTTTATGTTGTTGGTTTTGTTTCCCTTCAAGAAAACCAATAATAACTTATCTTTCCGAAGTAATATAAGTTCCTAGATTCACAAAAAAAAAAAAAAATATTGATTTTAATGGTTGTTGAATGTGTTCATATCAAAATTTCATGTTTCATAAATCATAAGCCTTTGTTTACATCATCGTCATGCATAGTTGCACCATATCAAACATTGCATAATACACTTGAAACATCAAGTAAAATAAAGGTCAATAAATTATTCAGTGGAGTAAGATCTTATGTTTAGGAGAACATTAATAAGCAACTAAATATTATTTTAGAATCTTTGGATGTTAGTTTGGACTCGAGGAATATTTTTCAGTGGATATCCTCCTTTACTAAATATTTACAAAAATATTTAGAACATGAGAAACATTTTTGTGAAAATTATTTGAACACTTTCATTACATTGTTTCAAATTTAAGTGAATTTGAAATAGATCATCAAGGCTTACTTTCTAGATGAATAAAAAAAAAGGAAAAAGCTATATGGTGTTACAAGATTCCATTTGGAGTTGTACAACGAATTTTGTTTGTTTTTTTTTGTGTGTAAGGCTCGACACTTAATTATTGATGAAAATAAGTACAAGTAGATCTACCTAGTGTTAAGGGCCTCTCAACAGGGAAACCAACCCAAAACCACAAGTTTAAAATATTCAGGTTACATATGCTAATTTAACTAGTATGTCTTTCAAAACCATAGGCAAGAGAGATAATTATTTACAGAATGACATATGATATCAAAAATTTTGGCTTAGAGCAACAAAAATGACAGTTAAGATGATTTGTATGACTATATTATCCTATGCAAGAGGAATTGAAGCCACATAAGAGATGAAAAACCAATTGACTGGGATGAGATGACTCGAGAGCATGGGTAGGCGATGAGAGCCACAAGCCATAGGCATTGTCCTTGACCACGCACAACAAGGACATCCACGAAACTCCTAAAGAATTAATGTTGACATTACCCCACCCACAACCGATGAGTAGCCACCAAGGAATCTGATGATCTTCAGTATTGCAACAAGGATGTTGCAACTATCGAGGCTACCAACTTTAATTATCAACCCGGGGTTTGTACAAACTTAAGAGGTATCAGCACTATGTGTGCAACATACAATGTGTCCTTATTTGGTTGATCTAATGTAATGGAGTGAATATTATTAAATCAAAGCCTAAACTAATTTTAGAAATGGAAATGTTTCTTGAAAATGAATTAATCATAGGAAAGAACAAAAATTTGTAATTGAAATCCTAAGAGCATGAATTCAAATAGAAATACCTAATATACTTTGAAAAAATTAATATAATAAGTGGTGTTTATTCTTCTTCAATCATGTATTTAGATCCTAGGGGTCATGGTTCAAGCTTAAGAGACAAAAACCAAGCTTTGGGAGCAAATCTGGTCGAGTTTCCATGTGCTACAAGAGTGCTACAGGCACCTATGTTTTTTCTACAAGAAAGTTTGTTTTGGAAATAACTCACCGAATTACCAAGTAAATAAAATGATAATAGTATGGGATAAATTTTGTTATTAATTATGATGTCTTAGGTCTCCATTCCAGGTGGAATCACTCCAAAATACCCCTTTTTCACACGTGCAAACAATAACATAAAAATACTACTCTAAAATCTGGAAATTAAAGAACTAGTGAACTAGTTAATCTATCAAATGCCTAAACTAATCAAGTGAAAATTCAATGGGGTGAATAATTTTATTAAATTTAACATTATTATGACCTAACCCAAGTGGAATCAAGTAAAATGGATCTCGTCAACCCATTCTAAAAAATAACATAAATTTACTACTATTTGGCTACAAGGCATTTCCAGAAATCTTATATTCGTGAACTACTAACCAAATCCAAGTAGCTTAATGATTAAGATGACCTTCCAAAGTTATTCCAAGGATGAATAATTATTTTTAACTTGTAAAATACCTACAAAAGAACTAAATTCAAACATTTAACTCAGTCCTAAAGCAAGAAAAGAAACAATACTAAATACAGAAATATGAAAAACAAAAATAAGAGATGCATGTGAGAAGTGAAAAGAACATAAAGAAATTGTGCAAGAGGGCTCTGAGGCTCTTGGGATGGCCAAGCCCAATGAGGACTCAAATTACTATGGAATAAAACAAGCATAGAAGCTAAAAATGGCACCAATATTCATTATTGAATCAGTCCAAGTACATCCCTACAAGAAAATAAAGTGGAGCTTCTAGAAATAATTTTTTCTCCACAATAAGACTAAAAAATACATGCCCGTATTCGAATTTGTACTTATAAAAATTATGATGAAACATTCTCATTGAAATAAGGAATTTTTCCCCTCCAAAATCTCTAAAATATTTGATCTGGTTCCCAACACTAGGAGTTTGCAGTAAATGACAAGGAACACATTCCTAGATTTTCTCAATCATCGAAGATCCAGAATATCTCCAAAATTTCTCAATAATTTCATTATATTTTGTTCATTTATTCTCCAATATTGATCTTCTATTAGTAGGGGGCAAGTCCCTAAATTATCTCCTTCTCCAAATCTCCATAATTTGCCCAATATTCTCACAATATCCTTCAAAAATAAATAATACTAGGCACAAATATGCAATTATCTCTAAACCTTACTAAGAACATATTAAAACTTAAAAAAATATTATTAAGTGTAGAAAGAGAGATAAAATATATATTTTATGTGCCTAATAAAGGTTATATGAGACTTAATTTATGTCTAATTTAGAGGCCCATCATAGCCCCCTACTGAAATTGTTGTTCATCCTCTGAGCAACATATTAATCCTCCTTGACTTATGGTTCTTCATTTATGCTGACCTATTTCATTCTATTTTTATCAGTCCATTTTCTTCTCCTCCTCTTGATATTCTTGCTACTCTTCTATTTCCATTTCTTCCCCTATCTAAGTTTCCCAATAAAATTCTTATGCAGGTCCAGACTGCTTCTTTCTCTCAAGTGATTCTTCAACTATAATGGTGTGAAAAGTGAGGGCCTTGCTTCTACCTATTGCTGAGGAGTTTTAGACATTATCAGGTGTAGGGACCTGGAATTTGGTGATAGCCATCTCTATCTTTCTCTTGCTATGTTTTTTTATGTATTTTCTGAGTTACCATCTTGTTTCTGAGTGAGCCCCTTACCCTTTTTATTTGTTTTTTCTTCTTGCAGGTGTTGCATGGAGATACTCAGGTGCATTTGTTGGTGTTTTAATCCTCCTGGAGTCTGCTAGTGGTCCTTTGAAGCCATATTCATAAACTTATCCTTAGATTTTGAACTTGTTGTTCCATATACAGAATTGCTACAGGAAACTTTTTAAGTTCTTGTAGTAATCTTCTCTTTGCTTCTTGGGGCTCCAGATTTCTTAGAGATGGAGGGAAATGGTTTATGGAGGTTAGGGATGGAGTGATGGAATGATTGGAGTGATGGAGAGGTAAGAGGAGAGGTCCTATTCCAAGGTATAGGTGATCTAGCTACTAATGGTGCAACATAGGGTTTAGAGAGTGAATCCTTATGCATGGAGTGAAGTGAGGGATAAGAGTGGTAGGTATAGGAAAAAAATAAATTATCATTCTCTTTTTGAAGTTTAGAAACCTTTCAGAGAGCTACTTTCCTTGTAAATAAGTTTCCCGTACTATTTATAGGGTTTCATGTAGTGTTATAGGAATCCTATAGTTTCTAGGGCTTTCCTGTAGCAATTACAGTCACGAGTAAAAATGGAGTTTAATGCCTACTTGAAAGGTGAAATGAGTGAATGGATGCATGCTGGAGTTGTGCATGGAATGTGTCAGCAGAGGAGAGAGATAAGAGAGGAGGAAAACCACCTTTGGTCAACAACATTTTTCCTGGTTAACTTCTTGTAGCAAATTTGGTGCATGTAGCATCCCTATTTCACCTATAGCAACTCTATTTCACATGCCAAGAGGGGGTGGGTCCACCTTTTATTTTTATTTTTTTCAAATTTTTTCTTTCTATTTGTTTCAATTTTTTTTTCTCTTTTTTTTTCAATTTTTTGATCTTTTTTTCATTGCATGCAAAATAAACTCATAGTTATTTTTCTGTTAACTGAGTTCGCCCTCAGTCACCCCTTGGCACTCCTTGTCTTCCATCACAACTAACTGCTTACTACCCACTTTCTCAAGTCCTCTTCACTTTTGTCTTGTTCCTCTCCCACAGGTGCGTGTGTCTTGGTGGAAAAGTGAAGTTGACTTCTAGATAAGGCCAAGGTTGCTCTCCTACTGATTTTGGCTATAAAAAAACTTTCTTTATCACACTTTTAATGTTTTCTTAAGCTAGAATATATTCGAAGGGTAAGGTTAGAGAGTTTCATGCCTAAGAATTAGATGTGTTTTTGCAAGTGATATTGAGGTTGCTGATATGATTGTTGTAGCTGCCTTTGGTGGTTCTAAAACTAATACTAATGATCCTGAAGCTGCATGTGATAATTTGATGGAGCTCCTATTACTGGTAGGCTTGAATATGGAGGTCTTCTAGGGTTTCTTTTGTTGTTTTTACTATTGCTTCACATACTTGGCTTAAATGTTGTTGTTGAGATGCTCATGATGTGAGTGTTGAAGTTGATGATTGACTTGATGCTTGCATGTTCTACTGATAAATTTGTTGTATGTTTGTAGGTTCCTCTCAGATGTCTAGGTTGTTGCTGCTGGTGAAATGCTTCCTTGGAGTGCCATAGGCTCTTCATATTCACCTCACAATTTTTTATGTCTTCTTGGATGATTTATAAAACCACTTATAATGCTTTCTCGTGATTACGTAGGTTTTCTTAGAGGAACATGTTTCCTTCTTGTAAAAGGCCTTCTTTGTATTTTTTTGACTTCCAATATGCATGGGGTGATGAGGGAGAGTGTGGTAAGGCTAAGAAGGAGTAATGTGGTCTTGGAAGAATGATCT
Organism: Pinus albicaulis; assembly: GCA_034641835.2. Classification (NCBI taxonomy): domain Eukaryota; kingdom Viridiplantae; phylum Streptophyta; class Pinopsida; order Pinales; family Pinaceae; genus Pinus; species Pinus albicaulis. The sequence goes on along the minus strand of CM076577.1, from coordinate 156,468,259 downwards.
GAAGGAAATATATGTTTTTACAGAAAATAAATAAATAAATAAATGTTGTTATAGAAGTGACAAAGTGTAGGGTTTGGGTGAAAAATCAATGTGCTCGAGATGGAGGAGTGATGAAAAGGTGGCAGGAAATGATGGGAAGACTCTAATAATTGATCTTTTACACATCAATGCCCTTTGTGATTTTTTTTTCCTCTATCCACCTGCATGTAGCTTGTTGTAACTTCCTGTATCAATTATAGAGTTTCCTGTAGCAGTTCAGGACAACCCCTTATAGCAGATTTTATTTAGTCATAGCTCTCAATGGTAGATTGGATTGACCTAAAAAAAATTTAGCATATTACTATCATCCTTAAGCACCTTCCCATAAAATAAATCAGCTATTGGATGCACGAATATTGTGAAAAATAAAAAATGGTTGTATGTGATGGAGGTCGATTTATCACAAACTATGCACCATAAATTGCTAAAATTGTTTGAGCATGTTACCATAATATATATTCATCTCCCCCTAAGACATCTCATAAAATGGATACATGCTTTTTTATATATAATAAAATAATTTTCTGTTAAAAACTAGGAGTTTCCTGTAGCAAAAACAGGGTTTCCTGTAGCATTTTAGGGCAGAAAGGAAACTAAATGAGAAAATCTTGGAAATGACGGGTGGATGTTGGAAATGGATGAGGGTGATGTATTGACATGACCTAGGTCCTTTCGGATCATCTAAGCAAAGGAGGATGAAGTCCAAGTTTGACTTCCTTTGACTAGGGTTTTCACCAAATTTTTCTTTTGGTCCTAGTTTGTTTTTTTTTCTACTTGCAAAGGTTGGAGAGAACCTGCATTCATTAGAGAGAGATACGTGGATCAAATAAATTTATTTTATTTTAATTTTTTCACTTTTTTTCTTCTTTTTCTTCCTTAGGCCTACTAGCTGCCTCAATGAGGTTTTCAACTAGTACGTCTACCTAGGTGCCTCAAAGGAGGTTTTCACCTAGGATATTTTATTCTTCTCTTATTCTTCTCTTTTTTTTCCAACCCATTGACCACCTCATGGAGGTTTTAAATCAGTAAGCCAGTATCAGGTGCCTCAAAAGAGGTTTTCACCTGATATTTTATTCTTTTTCCTTTTTTCTCTCTTTTCCATTTTTTTAATTTTTTTTCTATCCTACCCTACTTGAAAAAACAAAACCTCTTTCAAGTATAGGAATACTTCCAACAGAGCCATGTGCACATAAATATGAAAGATAAAATCATGTGTACACTTTAAATACATGCTTTGACATGTACCTGAATATTAGAGATGAATTACTTTGACTGAGATTGTATCAAGTACTATTGAAGAAGAGTTTGTTGTTGGACTTTAATGACTGTTTGGAACCATATTTCAATATATCTTTGATGCCTTTGGTTCTCTTTCTCATTGGGAACATTCTTCATGTCTTCTTCTATCATGAAATTCAAATCTTCCTCTTTTTGTTAATTATCCTCTTGAACACTTGGAGGATATGATGGTAAACACAAGGGAACTTTCTCAATATCTAATTCTGTTGTCTGCTCTTCGTCAAATGCAACCCATTATCATTTGGTCTTCTCATTTGAATATTATTTTTTTTAATGTTGTCATTCAATGACATCAAGAGAATCACTTTTTTTCAATACTCTTCCTGAGATAATATGGGTACCATTTAAATCAAGAGGAGATGTTTGGAAGTGTTGTACCTCAACATTGTAAGTGGGCTGAGTTACTTCTTTGGATGGGTTTGGAAATGGTGGTACAAGTAGTTGAGTGGGAATGGATGTATGAGATGGATGTGGTTGAGGTTGTGGTTGTGGTGGAGGTGGATGGTAGGAATAAAATGTAGTTGGGTATGGATGATATTGAGGAAAATATTGAGGATATTGTGTATGTGTTCCCATAAGGTCCTTGCCAACCTTGTTGCCAAGATTGGTTTTGGGGTTGAGATGGCCAAGGTTTCCAATGAGGGAGTGTGTTCCAATTATTTTTACATGGATGTGAATAAGCTTGAAATTGGGAAGTAGGTCGTACATCATATCAAGTTGTCTAGGCTGGCATGGTATTCTTAGAGCTACATAACATAGCTTATTTGGGGATTGGCTTGCTCCATTGTCTTCTTGGTAAAATTCCTTGAACCTTGGTAATGATGGGAAATATAATTCTGCATGGAAAACATGTTAGTCATCAGTAATTTTTACCATCTGTAGATGACTAAATATTGGTCTAGATTTCTAAAAAAACATTCTTTGAACATTGTGAGTTTTAGAAATCTCACTACCTTCATTATCCTTAGAGTAAATTTTTCACTATTCTACCATTTTACCATTTCAAGGTCATATTCCACTCCTAAAAGACTCCTTATGGGCTTGTGTCACTCATCTTCATCCTTTTTTTTCCTATGACCTCATCACTCTGTTTTTACCTTGCTCATAACTCCATTTTCCATCTAGGGTTTCCTGTAAGCCAAATCATTCCCATGTTCCCAAGATTCATCAAGCATTGATGGTCTCAAAACTATCTCTATAGGCTCTTTAGATAAATCAAGTACATTGTGTTTTGGATCTTCAACACATCACTTTGTCAATACTCTTTTTTTACACTTGAAGCCTCCAAAACCAATTTTCAATCAAGGTCGGGTCAAAGAACCCCCTCTAGGCCAATTATGGTTTTACATGGTTGAAGGTCATCATTCAGTGTTTAAGGCACTACTTTTCCTTTACAAATAAAGTTTCCAAAGAATTTTGTCTTATCAAATCATAAACTGCAAGTAAGGACAGAAAACACTTGGCCTTGTAGGAGAACTAGGGCTCTGCACTTAATGATCCAGCAGAGTGCCAACATAGGGATCAAATTGCACAAATGGAATAAACAAGGTGAAATGATGAGTTGAATCCATGTTGACAGCAAAGGAATCTCTGAAAATTCTACTGTGTACAGTCCTCCAAAAATTGCCAAGATTAATGTGTCATTGCCTCAAAGAGCAAAGGTATGAAGAGTATCAGCAAGAGAGTTAAATTCAAGGTTTTCAATCACCTTCCATACAAAGGATGATTTAAGCTCCAAGGAGGAAGAAAAATATGTTTTTTTTTAAGGCTGCTTCTGTGTCAAGATGAATAGGTCAAAACCTTAGGATCAAAAGGAAAGGCAAATATCATGACTCCAGCAAACTACCAGCCAAGGTGAATGAGTAAGTTGGGCATTGTAAAGGAAATCACATAAGGTCTGAGGATGCTGATGTATGTAAACATCATAAAATCATCAATATAAACATGTCAAGTCTTCAAGGAACAAAAATAAGAACCACCTCAAAGTGTGTCCAGTCACCTACAAGAAGAAAGGGCATAAAGAGCATCAGCGAAAGAGGAAAAAGGCTTAAAAACTTACAAAATGGGTTTACAAAGTTAAAAATGATTCCTTAGCCTATTTTTGTATTCATATGGATCATTGTGCCCTTCAAAGAAAACATTAAAATAGTTAGAGGGAAGAAAATTTGAGTTTTTAAGTTAAAACTAGGCAAGTTTTCTAGCGTTATGCCCTTGGCTCGGCGCTGTGTGCCTGGAGTCTGGCACTATGCCCCTGCCGCTATTTCCCTTGTATTTTCTTAAGGTTATGCGCACTTGGAAGTGCGCACTATGTGCCTGGTAGGGCACTACGCCTTTACCCTAATTGACCCAACAAACTTGACAAGGGCCTTGGCACTGCGCGCCTGCATGTTTTCCCAACCTAACTTTCCTGACAGGCTTGGGCAAGCGTTGTGCCTTTGCTCGCCCTTGCCTGACTCATCTGACAAGTCGGGCAAGCACTACGCATTTGGCCTGGGAGGCTTCTAATCCCTCAAACAACTCAAAAACACTTCAAAAGATTTCAAAATCTTGCTACGGGTCCTCCAAACATGTTGAGGATGAAGAAGATGTCAATAAAACAAATAGCATTGCAGAAAAGAGCATTTAGGGCAGTAAGACAAATGATAATGAAACAAATACAAGTAAAGAAAAAACCTATGATGAATCAAGCTATGAAGAAAGTAGTGAAAAAGGAAACAAGAGGTCAGAGGTAACTAAAACAGAGACCAATGAGATAGAGGTCAGTGGTAAGGCATAGGGCATTGAAGCAAGAAGGCATTAAAGAAGTGGTAGTGGAGGAAGCTGATGCAAATGAGGAATCGAATAGTGCTAATAAGAGCCCTAAGGTCAGTAAGGATACAAATTAAGAAAGCAACAAGGTAAAGGGCAATGATAATGAGCAAGATGAAACAGAAAGCAGTAGAAAGGATGGTGACAATAGCTCAGAAAGCCAAGAAATAAGTAAGGAAAATTTAAATGATAAATCAAGCAATGAAGAGGAAGGTAGTAAGGAGGCAGATGCCAAGGAGGAGGAAAATAGGGAATAAATCAAACAAGGAAGGATATCAGCATTAAGGATGCTAACAAAAAGGAATATAAAAAATATGATGAAACCAAGGAAGACAAAGAATAAATAAAACCTTTAAAAAATGGCTGATCCATCCCCTACTATCATCCTAAACACAATGAGTAGGATAAATCCAAAGTTTTCCAAGTTTTTAAAGTGTTTGAATTTTTTGATGTTTTAAAGGGCCAAGGGCACAACGCCCTTGGTGCTGCGCTTTTTCCTCGGGCATCCATTGAAGGAAAACTTGGTATTTTTGGGTTCCTTAGGCTAGGGACATCACACTCACCAATTTTCAGCTCATTTGGAGCAAAATTGGTCCTCCAAAAGGGCCAAAAACATGTTAAATTTCACCTTTCTGCCTTGTTCTCAGGGTTGGCACTGCGCCCTTAGCAGCCTTGGGATTTTTGGTTTTTGGAGAGGAAAATGGGCATCAAATGCAAAACTAAGGTAGTTTTGGAAAGTAGACTTGATAGGATTTCCAACGCGCCATCACGAAGTCCATTACGACATCGGGAAGGCCTTCAAAATTAAGCTGCAAGTGACCCAGTTTTCCCGTGCAAGCGTTGTGCCCTTGGACCTCAAAGCTGCGTCGTTGCAAAAATGTCAAAAAAACACACTGAGACATTTCTGGAAGTTAGTGAGGGCCTCAAAGTCATATTTTTTGCTAAGTTAGGTGTTAGAAGTTATTTTTCATTTAATAACTTAGGATATTTTTGCCTTTGGCCTTGCATAGTCTCAAAGGAAAAAATTGATATTTTTGAGTAATTGATGGCCTCCAAAACCCTAGTTATGGTTTTGAATCTCCTTGGCATGATAAATATTGGATGAGGGCCTCATTTTTCATGTTGGTTGGAAGTTAGTTTTCACTTGCTAAACTAAGCATAGGCTCTGAGTTGTAAAGAGTTTTTGGCTTTGGAGTCTTGTAATCCTTTTGGACTGAATAGCAATGGAGCCAAGCACTTTGAAGGATTCATGAACATGGAAAGTGGTGATGTCTTTCTTGTTTTTTTATCATTTTTTTATGTTTTACATAATTTTTCATTCTTCTCTTGCATTAGAACAGAAATTTTAGCTTAAGGTATGTTGTCAAAAGTTCATTAAGTCTGTTTGCTTCTCTTGCTTTCATGTTTTCCTCTGCTAGGTCAGTTTATAGAATTCTTAGTTGCTATCTAAACCCACTCTACTTTTTTATCTCATGAATGACTCAATGGAGTCAATGTCAAAGAGGTTTATGGTTAGCCCTGCCCTTTGAAATCACTTTAAACATTGTTTTTTGAGGTCTTTTCTTCCTAGTATTGTTGTTTAGGTTTAGTTGAAGAGGTCTATGGTTAGCCCTACCCTTTTGCTCATCTTGACAGGTTGCTTTAAATTTTCTCTATAGTTTGATGAAATAATTTAGGAGTTCCCTTTCTTTGATCATTGCTATATGTTTATCTTATATTTTTTCTTTGCCTGAAGGTAAAATCACTAGAGGCTATACAATTTTATTGCTCACTAGGGTTTGCTGGATTATTGCCTTGATGTTTTCTTGCTAGGGTTTAGTCAAAGAAGTATGGTAAGCCCTGTATTTGGTCTTGTATTCATGCATAGTATTCTAAACGCCCTTCTTGTGGTAGTATTTTACAAAGGCTTCTTAACTGCCCTTTGCACCTACTCTGTTCACAATTTACTATTCACTTCACTCACCTAAGCCTTGAAGATCCATTTGGCCCTGTTAACTTGCCCCCCGAAGTATCCTTGACCTATTTTTGTACCTTTTTAGACCTATTGTAGACTCCATATCCCAATGGTCTAAACCTCTCCTACTCTATATGTTTTCCTTAACAACCTACCCAACCAATCAAAACAAACATACAAACCCTAAACCTAATAACTGGCCTAAAATCAAAACCCTAAATGCTATCAAGTTACATCCTTTACACAAGCATAGAGAGAGCCCTCTCCGAGTCTAGGAAGGCTAGGTCCTAGGACTCCAAAGACTGTTTTGATGTTACCCTTGTACAATTTCCCTTGCCAATCTAACAAATTACGGGGACCTAACAGAATGGTGTTCACGATGGGACTTTCTGAGTAAGTAAAAAGATTAGAAATCCTTAAAAAATTCAGAGACCCTTGTCAGATAATATCCAATGATTCATTGCCACCTCATCGCCTTACATAATGGCAATCACGGTGGGACTTTCTGAGTAAGTAAAAATCTTAGACATCCTTAAAAAATTCATAAGCACTTGTCAAATAATATCCAATGATTCATCACCACCTCATCACCTAACATAATGGTGATCACGGTGAGACCTCTAAGTAAATAATATCTAAGTATTCCTTAGGACCTCAGAAAAACAACAAAAATCCTTAGATTGGTATTTAGTTGTTGATGGTGGACAACAAGAATATCCTTAAAACAATAAACATCCTCCACCTAGCGACTCCACTGGCATTCAGTAGCCCTGTTGACCTACTAGTCCTCATAGACTCCCCTATGAATGCATTAATCATGCTAATGGTGGATAGAAAAGTTGAAACCTTCCACCTGGTGAATCCACAACTCTCAATAGACCTAAACACTCCACTGGTATAAGATTTTAGACTGGTTGAAAAGATGTAGTGACCCTTCCTGATTGAAAAACATGGATCCAAGGATACAACGGAGATATTCTCTAATGAACAGAGATCACATCCCTAGATTCCCATGCAAAATGCCTCAGATAGAATAGGTTTCAAACCTGCCTATGTTTCAAGATGAAAAAATTTGATGACCCCTTGTTACATCTCATCAAATTTCATATACATGTATGTAGGTTAAAGGTTGAATGGCATGAAGACTGCGTCATGAAAATGTTCATGGGGAAATTAGAAGGTAAGGCAAGAGAATGGTATCAAGGCCTAGACCCTGGGAGTTTGTTTTCGTCAAAGAATTTCCACAAGGTATTTTATGAAAACTATAAATAATATTATCCATCTATGTCATTAGCTGAAAAATGCTGTGAGAAATCTGAATATCTCATACAATACCTTGTAAACATTGATGAAGATTTGGGAAACTAACACCCTGAAAGCCTATTAGAAATAATTCATGAATTTCATTCCCAAAACATCTGTCATGACAGCCAAAAGGAGTTGGTTGAGGATGAAATCGATCAAGAAATGAAAGCAAATCCATAGGATAGCTCTGAAGGCACAAGTGATGACTCATCATCTCTTTTGTGTGAGGCTCAAGAAGACATTCAGCCTCAGAATTGGCCTTTACAAAAGAAAGATAACTATTGTAGTTCTATCCAAAGAAAGAGAAAGATGCCTCCTCTTTTAATAGAAGAGGAAATAGATCAGATTATAAGCATGGAACCAGCCTCTAAACCTTCATGTGAGCAAAAAATTTCTACTTTTCCACATGCTAATCCTAGCCACCACAAATCAGAAAATGGACTTTTAGATCAATTCAAAGAGAAAAAATATGATAATCCAATATGTTTGATTGGTGACATTACTTATTTTGATTATTTTCAAAGATTAATCAATGTGATAATGGTCATGAGCTTCAAACAGAAGCTAATATTGCAGAGAAATCAACAGTTGGTTTGTGGGAGGAAGTGTAGTTTCATCAAAATAGTAATTAGCTAATGCATGTCAGCTATGAAACTGATGAGGACAGTCTAGAAAACTTGGAAGTAAGTGAAGAATCTCTGTCTCTTTGTTCTACTTCATTTCAGTCAATCAAAAATAACTTTCATGTGATTGGAAATCAACAGTCTTTCATTTTTAATGATGAGGTTGGGGAAGATGTTGAGTTTCTTGAACAAAGTGTTAATGAGAAGCCTTTTCCTGAAATGGATGAGGAAATTATTTATGACATAGAACTCTCCTTAGCTCCAGAGTTGCAGCCACCAAGTTCCATTGAGTTTCAAATTGCAGATGAAGGCTTGGAAAATGATGAACACAAGAGAGCTATTCTGCTGCCTTCTCAAGAGGATTTACTGCCAAAGAGTGACCCTGCTCATCAACATGACGACCTTCACATAGCTTTCAGCCTTCTCAATCAGAATACATCAGGTTTGTTAGAATAAAACATTGCTATATATGATGAATCTGCCAGCATAGATGAACATGAGGAGGAGGTGGAGTTTCTTGTTAAAAATAATCTGAAGCATAGCCAAGTGAAAGAAGGAGTAGTCCTGGATGAAGTCTATTTTTCAAATCCTCTAAGTCAGGTATTATTCCAAGATCCCTTTTCTGTTTTCTTAGAGACATTTGAAGAGGGAGTAAAATATGCTAGGAGCAGTTTGATGCAAGGTTTAAAGAATATTTTAGGCACTATTGTTCAAAGACAAGTAAGGTGGGAGTGGCCTTTTGGTTTCTTTAGCATACTCAAAGAGTTGAACCAATATCACTCATGGAATCATCTACTTGATTGGTTGCATTGGAAAAGAGATTTCACCAAATGAATATATCTTATATGTAAGTTAGATTAGGATAGATTAGGTGTGCAAATAAGATCAACACTATGAACATCTTTCTAGCTTTAGTTTTTATCGTTTTGAAAAATGAAAACACAAAAAACAAATAAAAGAAGAAAAAGAGGGCAGTTTTAAAGCAGAGATACAGCCCCATACCAAAAAAGAGTATTTCTGAAAGTGTGCAAGCCTAAATGCCACTACTAGTTGAGAAAAAATTTTGTTTAGTCATCTAGCCTAATCATGACTGAACATGTGCTAAATTTCTGCTGATAGGTTAGTGAAAGAAGATTTCCAAACCATGTAAACATTGTCTTGTCAGTAGATTAGATTAGGAAAAGAGATATTGGTTCCCAAATCTTAGTTTAGAACCAAAGAGGAATGAGAGGAATGTGTGACTAATTTCAAATTATAAGCCCTCAAGTTTCAAGTTTTCACTTGAACAAAAATAATGTCTGTGTGCAGCTTGTCCTAATGCCACAGCCCATGGAAAATCAGATTGATGAATCCTAATTTAGTCATGTTTTCAATTTCATGTTAGTAGGTTAGAGAATAAATCTTGTCAGACAGCATAATCTTGATAAATGAGTAGACTAGGTGGACAATAAGAGAGTTCATTAGCCTAATCTAAACCCTTGGAAGTGATAAGGGTACAAGTAGCTAGTTTTTAATGCTTTCAAAAGAAAATATGTCAAGGGTTTTCCAATCCAAGTGCACCTAAGAGAAGAAAAAATGTTAGGCAAAGCAAGATGGGCAGGCATAAATGAGGTTGGAGCAATCATGTTTTCAGATTTTTTGAGATCATACCTTCAAGAGAACATCAAAAAATGAAGGAAAGAAATCTACAAAGTGAAAGTAAGGCATTGGTCTTCAAAACTCAGAGATTTGAGCTCTGAGGTCCTGGAAACCTCCTAAAAAGGAGCTGCCCTCCCCAAGTGGAGCCACTGTTAGTCATCAGTAATTTTTACCATATGTAGATGACTAAATATTGGTCTATATTTCTAAAAAAAACATCCTTTGAACATTGTGAGTTTTAGAAATCTCACTACCTTCATTATCCTTAGAGTAAATTTTTCACTATTCTACCATTTTTCGATTTCAGGGTCACCTACCACTCCTAAAAGACTCCTTATGGGCTTGTGTCACTCATCTTCATCCTTTTTTTTGCCTATGACCTCATCACTCTATTTTTACCTTGCCCATAACTCCATTTTCCATCTAGGGTTTCCTACAAGCTAAAACATTCCCATGTTCCCTAGATTCATCAAGCATTAATGGTCTCAAAAATATCTCTATAGGCTCTTTATATAAATCAAGTACATTGGATTATGGATCTTCAATACACCACTTTGTCAATACTCTGTTTTTACACTTGAAGCCTCCAAAACCAATTTTCAGTCAAGGTCAGGTCAAAGAACCACCTCTAGGTCAATTAGGCTTTTACATGGTTGAAGGTCACCATTGGGTGTTTAAGGCACTACTTTTCCTTTACTAATAAAGTTTCCAAATAATTTTTTCTTATCAAATCATAAACTGCAAGTAAGGACAGGAAACACTTGGCCTTGTAGGAGAACTAGGGTTCTGCAATTAATGATCCAGCAGAGTGCGAACACAAGGATCAAATTGCAGAAATGGTATAAAGAAGGTGAAATGATGAGTTGACTCCATGTTGACAGCAAAGGAAGCTTTGAAAATGCTATTGTGTGTAGTCCCCCAAAAGTTGCCAATATTAATGTGTCATTGCCTCAAAGAGAAAAGGTATGAAGAGTATCAGTAAGAGAGGTAAATTCAAGATTTTCAATCACCTTCCATACAAAGGATGATTTCAACTCCAAGGAGGAAGAAAAAGATGTTTTTTTTTAAGGCTGCTTTTTTGTCAAGATGAATAGGTCAAAACATCAGGATCAAAAGGAAAGACAAATCTCATGACTCTGGCAAACTGCCATCCAAGGTGAATGAGTAAGTTGGGCATTGTAAAGGAAATCACATAAGGACTAAGGATCTTGATGTATGTAAACATCATAAAATCATCAAGATAAACATGTCAGGTCTTCAAGGAACAAAAAGAAGAACCACCTCAAAGTGTGTCCAGTCACCTGCAAGCAGAAAGGGCATAAAGAGCATCAGTGAAAGAGGAAAAAGGCTTACAAAATTACAAAATTGGTTTACAAAGTTAAAACTGATTCCTAAGCCTATTTTTTTATTCATATGGATCATTTTTCCCTTGCATAAAAGTATTAAAACAATCATGGGGAATAAAATTTGAGTTTTTAAGTTAAAACTAGGCAAGTTTTCTGGCATTGCGCCCTTGGCTCGGCACTGCACGCCTGGATTCGGGCGCTGCACCCCTGCCACTTTTTCCCTTATATTTTATTAAGGCGCTACACGCCTGGAAGTGCACATTGCGCGCCTGGCAGCACGCTGTGCCTTTACCCAAATTGACCCAACAGAACCCGACAAGGCCTTGGCGTTGCACGCCTACACGTTTGCCCGACTCAATTTTTCCAACAGGCTCGGGCAGGCGTTGCACGCCTAGTAGGCGCTGCTCCTTTGCCCGCCCTTGCCTGACTCGTCCAACATGCTGGGCAGGTGTTGCACGTTTGGACCAAGAGGCTTCTAAGCCCTAAAACAACTCAAAAACACCTCAAAATATTTCAAAATCTTGCTAGGGGTCCTCCAAACATATTGAGGATGAATAAGATGTCAATAAAACAAATAGAAATGCATAAAAGATCATTTAGGGAAGTAAGACAAATGATAATGAAATAAATACAAGTAAAGCAAAAACTTGTGATGAATCAAGCTATGAATAAAGTAGTAAAAAAGGAAACAAGAGGTCAGAGGTAACTGAAACAGATACCAATGAGACAAAGGTCAGTGGTAAGGTATAGGGAATTAAAGAAAGAAGGCAGTAAAGAAGTGGCAGTGGAGGAATTTGATGCAAATGAGGAATCAAACAGTGTTAATAAGAGGCCTAAGGTCAGTAAATTTACAAATGAAGAAAGCAACAAGGTAAAGGGAAATGATAATGAGCAAGATGAAACAGAAAGCATCAGAAAGGATGGTGACAATAGCTCTAAAAGCCAAGAAATCAGTAAGCCAAATGTAAATTATAAATCAAGCAATGAAGAGGAAGGTAGTAAGGAGGTTGATGCCAAGGAGGAGGAAAATAGGGAATAAATCAAACAAAGAAGGATATCAGCAATAAGGCTGCTAACAAAAAGGCCTATAAAAAATATGATGAAACCAAGGAAGCCAAAGAAAAAATAAAACCTTAAAAAAATGGTCGATCCATCCCCTACTAGTATCCTAAACACAATGAGCAAGATAAATCCAAAGTTTGCCAAGTTTTTGAAGTGTTTGAATTTTTTGTTGTTTTAAAGGGCCAAGGGTGCAGTGCCCTTTGCGCTGCACTTTTTCCTCAGGCATCCATTGGAGGAAAACTTGGAATTTTTGGGTTCCTTAGGCCAGGGACATCACACTCACCAAGTTTCAGCTCATTTGGAGCAAAACTCATTTTCCAAAAGGGCCAAAAACATGCTAAATTTCACCTTTCTGCCTTGTTTTCAGGGCTGGTGTTGCGCCCTTAGCAGCCTTGGGAGTTTTGGTTTTTGTACAAGCAAATGGACATCAAATGCAAAACCAAGGGCCGTTTTGGAAAGTAGAATTGATTGGCTTTCCAATGAGCCATCATGGAGCCCATTCCGACATCAAGAAGGCCTTCAAAATTCATCTACAAGGTGACCCATTTTTCCCGTGCAGGCGCTACGCCCTTGGACCTCAAAGTTGCGTCCTTGCAAAAAAGTCAACAAAACACACTAAGATATTTTTGGAAGTTATTGAGGGCCTCAAAGTCAAATGTTTTTCTAAGTTAGGTGTTAGAAGTTATTTTGCATTTAATAACTTAGGATATTTTTGCCTTGGGCCTTGCATAGTCTCAAAGGACAAAATTGATATTTATGAGAAATTAATGGCCTCCAAAACCATATTTAGGGTTTTGACTCTCCTTTGCATGATAAATATTGTATGAGGGCCTCATTTTTCATGTTGGTTGGAAGTTGGTTTTCACTTGCTGAACTGAGCATAGGCTCTAAGTTGTAAAGAGTTTTTGGCTTTGGAGCCTTGTAATCCTTTTGGATTGAATAGCAATGGAGCCAAGCACTTTGCAGGATTCATGAACATGGTAAGTGGTGATGTATTTCTTGTTTTTTTATCATTTTCTTATGTTTTACATAATGTTTCATCCTTCTCTTGCATTATAATATAAGTTTTAGCTTAAGGTATGCTATCAAAAGTTCATTAAGTATGTTTGCTTCTCTTGATTTCATGTTTTCCTCTGCTAGGTCAATTTAGAGAATTCGTAGTTGCTCTCTAAGCCCACTCTGCTTGTTTATCTCATGAATGATTCAATGGAGTCAGTCTCAAAGAGGTTTATGGTTAGCCCTGCCCTTTGAAATCACTTTAAACATTGTTTTTTGAGGTCTTTTCTTCCTAGTATTGTTGTTTAGGTTTAGCTGAAGAGGTCTATGGTTAGCCCTATCCGTTTGCTCTTCTTGACTGGTTGCTTTGAAGTTTATCTATAGTTTGATTAAATAATTTAGGAGTTCCCTTTCTTTGATCATTTCTATATGTTTATCTTAGATTTTTTCTTTTCCTGAAGGTGAAATCACTAGAGATTATACAAGTTTATTGCTCTCTAGGGTTTGCCAGATTGTTGCCTTGATGTTTGCTTGCTAGGGTTTATTCAAAGAAGTATGGTAAGCCCTGCCTTTGGTATTGTCTTCATGCATAGTATTCTAAAGGCCCTTCTTGTGGTAGTATTTTACAAAGGATTCTTAATTGCCCTTTGCACCTACTCTATTCACAATTTACTCTTCACTTCACTCACCTAAGCCTTGAAGATCCATTTGGCCCTGTTAACTTGCCCCCCGAAGTATCCTGGACCTATTTTTGTACCTTTATAGACCTATTGTAGACTTCATATCCCAATGGTATAAACCTCTCCTACTCTATATGTTTTCCTTGACAACCTACCCAACCAATCAAAACAAACAAAAAAACCCTAAACCTAATAACTAGCCTAAAATCAAAACCCTAAATGCTATCAAGTTACATCCTTTACAGAAGCATAGAGAGAGCCCTCTCTGAGTCCAAAAAGGCTAGGTCCTAGGACTCCAAATACTGGTTTGATATTACCCTTGTGCTTTTTCCTTGCCAATCTTACAAATTACGGGGACCTAACAAAGCACACATATCAACAACTTATTTTTTCTCATCTTGCATTCTTGACATTTCTACTTGTTCGCTTAGATTTCTAAGAATTTTTGTTTTAAAGTTATCAAGAAAATTTTGAAGTTTAGCTTGACTTACCAATCTTGATGTTGATTTACTAAATCTTTCCCTTCCTCTTGATATTCACTTGCATGTTTCACATATTTCTTCAAATGACAATTGGTATACGTCTCCTCTATTCGTGAGATAAAGGAGATCAATCCAGTCATCCCTAATTGTTCCAAGTAAGAGGGTTTTTAGTGTGTAAAATCCTAAATGATTAATTTTTCCCTCTTAACATTATACATGAACCTCTCTATTAGATCCTCAAGGCTCTCATCTTCTTCTTGATTCATTCTAAAAAATTATTATTTAAGATCATGAACTTTATATTTTTCTAGAAATATCTTTTTCATATTGTTGGATAGGTAAATCCTCTCAGCGGATAGAGACGATCCCTTTAGCCCTAGAGTGGGTCTAGCAACAAGGGAACAAGCTAATGTGTAGGTTCCTATTTAACAAATGAAATAGGTTGGGGTATATTGTCCTACCTGGAGTCCAACGCTATTGTCGCAGTTGTAGCAGTGGCGGCCTCTTGATCTCTACCTCGACAGGTCGCGGTCCTTCGTCAATGGTACTCGGATTCCTGCACAAAGATAAAAGGACAAGAACATCGTACAAGAAAATAATTGCATTCATAACTAACTAATCAGTCAAGGAGGATTAAAGATGTTGCGTAAAATAAACCATATTAACACAAGATGGGAACCAAACAATAGTCATGTAGATATAAATAGAAGAAAGAGATTACAACTGGAGCCTTGACGTCGCAACCTCCTTCAGTGGGTTCAGTCAAAGCGCGTCTCGAAGGATCATCGGGAAATTGGGACGAGGCAAGGACACAAGCCTAAGCTCTCTCTCGAAAAAGGTCTCTTTCTTTGTTCTATCTCCCTAGCGAAATGTTTAGCAATTCTCTTCAGCCTTTCAGCTATAATTGTTCAGCTAGTGTATCAATGGGAGATAACTTTATTTATAGATGGAGAGGAGGAGGTTGGGATCCCTACAATGGTGGAAGGGAGGCCTTATCCTTTGGGAGGTTTCCCCAAAAGGTGGAAAAAAGAGGCCAAAGGAGAGTGGTTGTGGTTATTCAGTCGAACCACCCAGGTTAACTTGCCCACGAAGTTGTTATCATGGAAACTTCACCTCTATTTTTAAAAAACATTCCAAAAATAGCTTGGTGTAGGTAGCTCACTAAGACAAAGCGCCAATGGGCACGGGACCCAGTGTTAATCTTCCTCCTTGGCGTGAGAACATAACGGTCTACCAACGCCAACCCAAAAATATGTGTTTCTGATGGTCTGCTCAAGGAATTGTCAACATAAGGAATGTTGTCCTCATGGAAAGGGATGCAATGATGGTCTTTACAAGGCATGAAACTTCTTATTAGTCACATAAATGGTCCTCCAAGGTGCAGGAAGGGAATTTCAAGGACGGTGAAAAAATTTTGTGTAACACATATCATTCCATGATCTTATTGAATTAGTACCTAAACTCATGAACCATTTAAGAGCTCTATCCTTCAATGTTGCAGGAAATAATCTCAATTTTTGAGTGTGTGATAAGTAGCAGTAAGACCTACAAAGTATTTCAAATTCAAAGAGAAAGGTTTCTGGATCCTCTGACCTCATACCATGGAAGTTGGGAAGGAAAGATGGAGGGATGCTCTTCATATGCACACTGACATTAGTATCTTGAATGGTAAATCCAAGAGGATCTTCTTCATTGTCATCATGTCCATCCATTTCTTCTACCTTTTTTTCCACCTCTTCTTCTTCTACATGAAAAATTGGATGGTGATGTGGTTCTTACTTCACCACATGATCAAATGGGGGGTTGGTGTTGGAGAAGTATTTTCAATTTATTTTTTGAATAAGAATGCTAATGCAATGCAATTTTCTGTTTTAAAATGAAATATTCCTTATGCAAATTTTTTTGTTTTATTTTGTAGAAAGAAAAGAAATAAATAAATTAGAGAAGAAAACAATGCATACTTTGACACATCCCCGAAAACAATGCCAAAAAGTGATGAGCCTCAGTATTGCAACAATAATTCTACAACTACCGAGGCTACCAACTTTAATTATCAACCCGGGGTTCGTACAAACTAAAGAGGTATCGACACAATGTATGCAGCATACAATGTGTCCTTCTTTGGTTCACCTGATGTAGTGGAGTGAAATTTATGAAATAAAAGCCTAAACTAATTTCAGAAATGGAAATGTTTCTTTGAAAATGAATTAATCCTAGGAAAGAACAACAATTTGTAATTGAAATCCTAAGAGCATGAATTCAAATAAAAAGACCCAGTATAATTTTCAAAAATTAATGTCCTAAGTTGTTTTTATTCTTCTTAAAACATGTATTTAGATCCTAGGGGTCATGGTTCAATCCTAAGAGACAAAAACCAAGCTTTAGGAGAAAATATGGTCAAGTTTACATGTGCCACAAGAGTGCTAGAGGAAACTTTGTTTTTGCTACAGGAAAGTCTGTTTCGGAAATAAAGCACCAAATGACCAAGTAAATAAAATGAAAATGATATGGGACATTTTTTTTATTATTATGTATGATGTCTTAGGTATCCATTACAAGTGGAATCACTCAAAAATAACCCTGTTCACACGTGCTAAAAAATACAAAAAAATTACTACTCTAAAATATGGAAATTCAAGAACTAGTGAGATAGTTAATCTATAAAATGCCTAATATAGTCAAGTGAAAATGAAATGGGGTGGTTTGTTTTATTAAATTTATAATTTTTATGACCTAATCCAAGTGGAATCGAGTCAAATGGATCTCATTAACCCATTCTAAAAAATAGCATAAATTTACTACTATTTGGCTACAAGGCATTTCCAGAAATCTTATATTCGTGAACTAGTAACCAAATCCAAGTATCTTAATGATTAAGATGACCTTCCAAAGTTATTAAAAGGATTAATAATTCTTTTGAACCTGTAAAATACCTACAAAATAACTCACTTCAATCATTTAACTCAATCCTAAAGCAAGAAAAGAAACAATACTAAATACAAAAATGTGAAAAACATAAATAAGAGATGAATGTGAATAAGAAGTGAAAAGAACATAAAGAAATTGTGAAAGAGGGCTCTGAGGACCCTGGGATGGCCAATCCCAAGGAGGATTCAGAGTCCTATGGAAGAAACCAAGCCTCAGAAGTTAAAAATGACGCCAATATTCATTATTGAATCAGTCCAAGTACATCCCTACAAGAAAATAAAGTGGAGCTTCTAGAAAAAAAAATTCTCCACAATAAGACTAAACAATACATTCCCCTCGAAGCCAATTTGAATTGGTACTTATAAAAAATTATGAGGAAGAATTCTCCTTGAAATGAGGAATCTTTCCCCTCCAAAATCCCTCAAATAGTGGATCTGGTTCCCAACACTAGGAGTTTGCAGTAAATGACAGGGAACACATTCCTATATTTTATCAATCATCAGAGTTCCAAAATTTCTCAATAATTTCATGATATTTTTTTGATTTATTCTCTAATCTTGATCCTCTAGTAGTAGGGAGCAAGTCCCTAAATTATCTCCTTCTCCAAATCTCCATAATCTTCCCAATATTCTCACAATATCCTTCAAAAACAAATAATATTAGGATCAGATATGAAATTATCTCTAAACCTTCCTAAGAACATATTAAATATTACAAAAACACTTTTAAGTGTAGAAGGAGTGATTTAATATATATTTTATGTGCCTAAGAAAGGTTAGATGGGTGTTAATTTATGTCTAATTTAGAGGCCCATCAGAATGCAAAGAGTGTCAACAAGTCTCCAACGTGTGACCATTATTTTTCTCATCCCATTAACTAGAATATGACCCACCATCCCGTTTTGTTGATACTGACTGAGCCTTGATCGATCTCCAAGAAACACATATTTTCTCTCCTTTAGCTGCACTCTCGGACAGTGATCCAACATGTCAGGATTACCATTAAAAATTAGATAATTATGAGCTAGCTTTCCATAACTACAAGCCATCAGCCAGAATAAGCCTTGACAAAGAGAATTACTCGAAGGATTAGCTATGATCTAATCCACTCCATGACCGGGCACAAAGATAATGATCAAACATCATGAATTCCCCCCAACGTAATGACTTGATTGACTAGACAGATGCGCCAAGTCTGAAAGGCAAGCCTTAGTGCTGAATTGGATGCCCTGAGCATCCATAAAATTTCATTGGGTCATGAATTACCCCATTTCCATTGGACTGGCAACCCCAACCTCCATGTAAATGAAAAGAGCAGAATTCCCAATGAAAGTGTCATCCCTCACTACTAGAGAATTGCAAATATGAGAGACATTCCACTCACCACACACCATAGCTCGATCTGAACTCGCAAACATAATGTGATTCTCCATAAAATCATATGAGTGTATAATTTCCTCACATGCTAGATAATTAAACCCACACAATTTTCCCAGAGGTCGAATGACCTTATAATTATGATACTCCATTATTAGCCACAACCGGAGGTACTATGTCACATCTACAGTGGAGGCTCCAGACAACATGGAATTTAAGGAAGCATATAGTTGATCCATAGTTGACATATGCGCCCCTAGGTGGAGAGCCATTCCACCTCAAGCGGTCTTTTCAGTTAAATAACACAACATTTGCACCTGTTGCAGGGTTAGTTGTACAACAATTAATGATATGAGAATTAGTGCTTTATTTAAAATAGTAAAGGTTGTTAAGTATTTTGAGGGACCTCGATTGAAAAGAGACTCTATGTTAATTCCCAAATATAAATTAGAAACAAATTTGAACATAATTATAGATTCAGGGGCCAATGGGTTTGATAATCTCACTAATTTTCCTAAAGAAGAAAATAAATGGTGGTTATGTACATTTAAAAATGATAATAAATACCACTGATGAAAATGGATTAGTTATACTTATATTTTAAGGAAATATAAGAGGACATATTTTCACTTAGGGTAAAATAATATATTATAGTTCCACCCATTAAAGAGTATATTCAATATTGTTGAAAATATCCTTAACATAAATTGTTAATTTCGAAAATCCACCAAAGGTGGTTACATTATGAAAATTGTGAATCCTAGATATTTGCTCAAGGAAATAGATACAAGCTGAGAGATCATTCCATCCATAATTTCTTTGCAATTTTCTTATTATTACTATTTTATTTATTCCATGGAGGCCAATCCCAGTTCTTTTAGGATTAATTCATTTCCTTTCACCATTTAAGTATCGATAACATTATGTTGTGTTAGAGGAGAGCACTTATTTGAACTTAAACTTTCAATTTTTTATATTTTTGGCTCTCATAGAGAGCTATTTCATGAGTTCATAACATTTTTGGTTTCAGGACTTTTATAAATCACGATATCTCATGTGTGCTTTTTTGTGGAACACAATTTGTATTTCCTTTAAAAAAAGAAACTACATGAGAAAAGTAAAGGTTTTTGATTGGTTGGTCATTCGGGAAGCCTGTTCATATCCAAAAATGCACCCCCTAATGAGAGGAATAAGACAAGAAGTTTCCTAGGAGTTCAAAATATGCTATACATATGCTAATAAATGGGATTTAGAGGCCCTAAAAGTAAACCAAATAAATGGGAAACTGAGAAACCAAAGACATAATAGAAGTGAAGAGACTAGGAAGAGGATTTTGAATCAATAGCTACAACCTTAATCAACTACTGTTTTCTACCAGGTGAGAAACCAATAGTGGGAGAAATATCGAGGCACTTCTCTATTCACTCCATTTGTTGATTGATATCTTCTATATGGTAGTGTAGATGCTCCATGGAGAGGATGTGGTCCTCTCTATACTCATGTTGATCTTGTAGAATCCTGCAAAGAAGGAATTCCGTGTGCTAGCATAGGTACACCATGTGCATATATCTTGGAACTTTTTCTTAATTCAAATTTTTTCTGAGCCAACCGTACTTTCATGTGTATGTCATGAATATTGTAAGACTATTATTTGAATGTTTGTGATGTATGTTGTTTTCATCTGTACTAAGGAAATTAAACTATTTCGATGGCTTTGGTACTTATCTTGTTGAAGGTGTGTTTTATTTGTTTCAACAATCGTTGCTTCCATGTGAATTATTTTGTTGGTTGGTCAGTGATTATTTCTTATGTATATTTTTGTGTGTATTTTCTAGATTAGTACTATTACTTGTATTCAAAAGGTTCACTTTTATTTCCCTTTTTGTAGAAGAACCTTGATACGTTTGGAACTGAACATCCACAGGGCATACTCACTTGCTTCTAAAATTACCTATGCATTAATCTCTCAAGTTAAACATTTAAACCAAGGCATATATATAATAATATATGGTAGTCGTACCTTAGTTCCAGAAGGGCTCCCACACCAAACGGTGCTAAGTCTAATTAGTACTTTTCATTAGGGATACCACCTTAGTTGATGAATTTCCATCATCGTCAACATAATATTAGAGTTCATAATGTGTTTCATGTATATTTGTTAAAAAAATATGTACATTACCCATATCATGTAATTGATTGGCATGTTGTACATGTGGAACTAGAGGGAGAGTTTTTAGCAAAACCACTGTGTATTCTAGACCAGAGGCTAGTCACCCTCCAGAATAGAGATGTAACACAGATAAAGGTTCAATGGAAAAAATTTAGTCCAGAAGAAGCAACTTGGGAGTTTGAGGATGCTTTCAAAGCAACATATCCTTGTATATTTTGATGATACAATGAAATGTGTTTCTAGAATGATATGAATCACATAATGGGACGATGCCAAATTCAATTTGGGGAGGATGTGATATCCCCTCACTTGATGGTTTTATGTATTTATTTGTACATAGGTGTGTATTTTTCCTTTTGATATTTGAATAAGGAATATACTTATGGAATTTAATTATCCTTAATTATTATTGATAATAACCGAATTGTGGATTTGTATTTATGATGTTTTTGAATGAATAAATAAATATGGAAAATTTATTCTTGGAGTGCATATGGTTGTATGAGATAAGGATGAAAAAGTGTTGCAAAAAAATTATCACCCATCACTAACTCCTGGGCATCTAATCTCGAATGATTAGATTGTTAAAGAATTATGGAATTGGGAAATTAACGTCTTCCTTAAAATACAAGAAGTTGTCTTTGGGAGTGGAAGAAAAAATATCATTAATGAGCTAACAACTACCTATGACCAGTTGGTGAGGTGGAGGAGGATGCTAACAACAAAGGATAGTGGTATATGGGAAGAAAAATGATACATATTTTGCTACTAACTGGCTTATGTTTTTTACTTCGGGAAGGAAGAGGAAAAATTGAAGATAAGCAAAGATATAAAAAAAAGTTGCAGGCATGACAAGCTTGGGGGAATAGTGGTTAGCAGTATTATGGTTAGGAGGAGCCAAATACTCCAATTATATTTTTTTCAAAAAGTATTCAACAATTCGATATTCTGGACTCCTTTACTTTATGTACGAGAATTAGATGTGAATTTAAAGGTTATATGGCCTCACATTTATTTTTATTTTTGTTATGAAAGAAAATGATTTTCCATATATGATTTTTTTCTTTCTATGTCGTTCCTACAATTATAGTGTAATTGTAAATAGAAGAAAATATTGTGTTATATTTTTGTTCGGTTTATTTTCATGTTTTACTTAAAAGTAGAATAGATAAATGGTTCAATAGGAAGTCTATTATGTATATAAATATATATACATTGTGTTGAAATTAGCATCCAGGGAGAAATTCCCATCCTGCACCACCTTTTGTGATATTGCACTCGGCTAGATAAGAAAATAATAATTATCAATTAAATTCATTTCGGGATCAAAAGATTATTAATATCCTCATTTAATTCAGATTTCTATATTGGAGGGAAATAATTTTAGTTTGAAATTTAAATCTTCCTTAAGGTTGGCTTCAAATAATGCATGTCAGCGTCTTCCAAGGGTCATGACCCTTATGTAATGACAAATAAATATAAATACCCTCGTTGGGTTTATCTCAAAAGGAAATTCTAGATCTCTCTAAATTTTTATTTGTTCCCAAAAGCCTCATGGAAAAGGGTTATTCTCTCTCAAGAATCTTGCAAGGTTTAGGTCTCTCACATTTTCTCAGAATCTCACTCTTGTTACAACCTAAAGTATTGCATTCTTATGGCACAAGTATCGTATCCTTTATCACAATGAACTCACTCAGTCTCTCATTTATGGCACATATTTGATCTCAATTTGTTTTCATGGCACAATGTCCTGAGGTTTTTTGGGAAGGTATTCTCTTTATATTCTTCGAAATGGTTAGAGTATAAGGATCCACAAGTATTTTTCTTAGCAACAGGCTATAAGACTTATGTTATACATATGGAGTTGCATATATGCATGATCAAATTATTGGAATTTCTGCGATGTATGATCACACCATTAAATATATTTTGTCTTTGTGATGTATGGTCATTGAATTATATAAATGGTATCTACAATTATGATCCTTTTGTTGTATACATGCACTTTGTGTTATATACATGGTTTATGTGTTAATGGTATTTGTGTTGTGTATATAGTCTCGACATAATATATACATATAAGTTTCAAAAAAATACACAATAGATATATGTAAGTACTTGATACAATATATAGCCTTATACAACCCCGAAAAAATACAAAATATGTATAAGTTTGACTTCAACAGTACACTATATGCATTTTTATGTGTTGGTACGACATCATATATGTGTGGGTAGAATAGTGTTATGTATGGCACATAATTACTCAACATTATGTATGGCATGGATCATTGGTATCACAATTATGTGTATAACATTATTGACTTCATATTTCTTCACAGTTGCATCTTAGAATAGTGATGGTGTTTATTTGTTGCATCCCCATTGACAGTGTGATGAGTTATTGTAGAAAAATATTGGCATTTGTGTATTTGTATGGCATCACATAACAATAATGGTATGGTAGAAAAAGTATTGGTATTGAAATATTGTTATGGAACCATATTATATCTATATATATGTGTGTGTGTGTGTGTGTGTGTGTGTGTGTGTGTGTGTGAAAAGCCCTTGTCACCCATAACCTTGAAGATAAACTTTGATTCTGATACAATGATGTTGCAGTAACCATACTTCATGATTTGAATCTTATGTACAAACAAATTTTTGAAGATTTTTTCAGGCCTTAGGTAGCATGATGTGAAGGATTATGTCTCATGATATTGTACTTTTTATCGCAACTAAAAAATTTGTGCATGCTTTTCTTATGTTTTTCCTTTTTTTGTTATGCTCCATTATTGATGTTATTGTTATTTCTATACAATTGCTAATGATGATTAGATGTTATGGGGTGAATGTGAAATGTAAATGATGAAATGCAATTATCTAATGCAAACAATAATATATCCATAAGAAAAATTAACACGATATGAGAGATGGGTTGAAGAAATTCATTTAGATCACCCCTTTGAAGAGACTAGTGAATAAGTGAAAGGAATGGCAGAGACCCAAAAGAATGCTAAGGTTTAAAGGAAACCCTATGAAACTTGTTTTTAGGGTTTGATGGATATCATGAAGCTATAGTTTGGAAGAAACCCTAGAGTGTGAAGGGCATGGATATGATAAAGGCTTGAGTTATACAACCTTGAAACCCTAACATGATCATTTAGAAGTTGTTCTAGCACTTGTGATAGATTCAATATAACACTATATGGGCTAGTCTCACTATAGAATTTGATATTTTATTGACAGTTGGGCCTCGATGTTGATGAATTCGATTGAAATTGTTGATTGTGCCAAGATGAGGCATCTCCTCTTTTGTTGATATTTGTTTGATGACCTATGGTACCTCATGATAGGGATTCTTCTGATGCATTTCTTTTGAAGGAAACATTGACATGTGGATGATGGAAAGTAATGACTCTTGTAGGTTGGATGAAGAGGGAGTTGTTCACTTTCTTCAATCCTCGTTAAAGGTAAGTACCTTCTAGATTTATGCTATTTATTTATGACATTGTTCTTGTTTATATTTATTGTTTTAATTCTTACTTATAATTCCTACACAAATATTTATTTTAATAATTATAACTTCTTGATGAATATGTGATTAAAGTATCCTTATTAAGGATCACCTGGATGATAAATAGTGCAGAAAAAGGGAGATAGTGCAGGAAGAGAAAAGTTGGAGCAGGAACATGAAGCTAGAACAAGAAAAGGAACCTAATGTAAATTTATTCTAGGAGCAGTGAAAAGTATTTTTGGAAATATGAAAGATGACAAATTATGTATGCTAATCAAGTGCTATAAGTTTCTAAGGTATCTGGATAATACAAGATATGTATAATTGCTACAATTTAGCTGCAACATTAGGATGGAAAGCTAATCTTGACTAGAGTATTTCCCTTAAAAATTTCTTGATTCATATAGTATCTTACCTGTAATACATGCCAATCATATGTGAGTAATTTTGATTCCGAGTACATGCGATATATTGATGATTTTTTTTTATATTTTAAATATCATTGATGTTTGATATCTTGATTTTGTTTAAAGATAAAGCATAGATGGAAACATTGACTTTGATATACGAAAAATTAATACTATATTCAGTGCTTGTAATGAGTATGGTAAACCTGATGGCTATAGTGTGGTTTGAATATTGATACTCAAGATTTACTAATTATCTTCTTGTTGATCTTGATAAGGCTTTGATAAGGTATAACTGCTATGATAACTTAACAAAATTTAAAAATGTGTCAAAATTGGATGCCTTTATTTGATGATAGGAAATTTATGGAAATGATTGTATAATATAATAGAGATGTGACATTGAATGTAGGTACTCGTGTTAGCAACCCTAATTGTATGACATTAACCCTTGATGAATGATTGGCATGATAGATATATGAGAACCTAATATATTTGATTATGTTATCTATGATATTCTTGATGCATGATAATACACAATATTGATGATGATTGTAGATGCTTCCCATTCATAGGGAGATACCCTTTATGAGATCCCATCACCTTTTATTATTTGTGTAATAATTGTAAAATTGAGGCTATGTCAGAATTTTTTAGGTGGATGAATAAGAGACCAATGATTGTAGATTGAAACGAGTATTTTGATCTTGGATTGATGATCATTCGATATGTCTTTGTTAATTAATTTTATGTGCTTACAGTTCAATGTTGATAGGACTAGTTTACCGCAAGCAATTTCAAGAGCCTCTTCTCATATAGAAGTGTTTTGTTAGAATCATGGCATGCTAGATTGCATTAATGGATTATTGTTTCTATATCTAATGGATCCTTGTGTTCCATGCATGCGCCCCAATATAAATAAAGCCAAGACATGCATACATACATACATACATATATATATATATACATACATACATACATACATACATACATACATATATATATATACATACATACATACATACATACATACATACATACATACATATATATATATATATATATATATATATATATATATATATATAGAGAGAGAGAGAGAGAGAGAGAGAGAGAGAGAGAGAGAGAGAGAGAGATGGGAAAAATACATCTTCATGGATTGAGAGAATGTTTTTGTATGAGACAAGCTTAGGATTGTGGTTGTTGCCTCCCTGCATGAGAGGGATAAATGATGAATATGATATTATTTTCTATATGATATGTATTTTATCAAACGTAATATTTGATTTTATGTATTATATGAATAGGAAAACAAAACACTGCTACTCAAAAACACTACGTAAGGCAGCATGGTTGAACTCTTCATTGAGTTCTTTAAGTTAGTACCGAATCTAAGCACTTTGATATGTATTTATCGTCATAGAATAGCTTGGATTAATGTATGTGGCATTCCTGGGTAAGAGTCTCGGTTGATTGAGAACACTAAGTGTGTTCTTCCCCCCTGTTGAGCTCCCATTGTGGGAATGTAGCAGTAACGACTACTAGGGTCAAGGGAACTCTAGAAAATAGGATAGGTTGTGTATCCTTACCCCTATGGTAATCCAATATCACCTAGTGTCGCCTTGAAAGAGTATACCCCTGTTGGCATCCTACCCATAATTTGGGCTTGTTGGGATTAGACCTCCCCATCTGGCCAATTGGTTAAGGTGACTTGATATAGGGTGTGTATCCTT
The DNA here is from genome assembly GCA_034641835.2 of Pinus albicaulis. Taxonomy (NCBI): domain Eukaryota; kingdom Viridiplantae; phylum Streptophyta; class Pinopsida; order Pinales; family Pinaceae; genus Pinus; species Pinus albicaulis. The sequence continues at coordinate 156,441,896 of CM076577.1, read as the reverse complement.
ACCCACAAGGTAAGTTGATCTCGATCAACTCTTGGATTCGGGTGTTTTTCCACTTGTCTCTTAAGGGTATCAATGGAGGATCAATAGACAACATGAAAAAGTGGTATCTTGAAGTTGTTCTCACCAATTGTCACTAGATGATAGGATAGAGTGTTATCCTTGACTCAAATCTATTTTCCCAAGCCAATAGGATAGAGTGTGATCATTTCCCTTACAATAAGAAGATATTTTCTATTGATAGAGGGTTGAGATGGGCTCCCCTATGATGAGGGTTGAGTTAGAACTCCCATGTGACAATTCTTCTTCAGATGATTGTATTAATGAGTGGAAGTTGTATGCTCCACTGTGTTGATTCTTCTTCTTCTTCTATTAGATTCAGATTGTTAAGTCGATGATCAAAGGAAATTAAGACAAGATCTGATGAGATGGATGTTTTGTTGATATAGTTGAGATGGAGGGTTTGAGGTTCAATATCCCCTAGTTTTGATTGTATTCTTCTTCTATGAAACAAGCCCAAATGATATGACTGAGAAATTTTATCTGAGATGATACTTTTCATGTAAATGGAAATTCCTCCCTAGTTGAGAGGGAGTGTGCAAATTAGAAACTAGAGAGAAATTACCATCCTACACCGCCTACCATGATCTTGCACTCAGTCAAAAAAATAAATATTAATTATCAATTAATTTCATTTTTGGATTAAAAGATTATCAATGTCCTCATTTAAGCTGAATTTGTATATTGGAGTGAAATCATTTTAATTTGAAATTTAAATATTCCTCAAGATCAGCTTCAAAGAATGTATGTCGGATTCCTTCAAAGGTCATGGCCCTCAAGTAGTGGAAAATAATTATAAATACCCCCGTTGGGTTTATCTCAAAAGACAATTTCTTATATCTCTGAAGTTTGATTTGTTTGCAACTCCGCATGGCAAAGGGTTATTCTCTCTCAAGATTCTCGCATGGTTTAGGTTTCTCGCATTTCCTCAAAATTTTTCTTTTGTTACAACCTTAAGGTCTTACATCCTTATGGCATAAGTCTCACATCCTTTGGTGCAGTCAACTCGCTTAATCTCTCACTTATGGAACATATTTGATCTGAGTTTTTTGTATGGAATATTGGCTTTAGGTTTTTCGGATATGGCTTCTCTCTGTATTCTTCGCAAGGGTTAGAGTATGAAGCTCCATCGGTATTTCTCTCTACGACATGATACATGACTTATGTTATTCATATGGAGTCACATCTATGAATGATCACATTATTAGCATCTTTGTGATTTATGGACATGACATTATATATATTTGGTCTCTGCGATGTATGGTCATTGCATTATATACATGGTCTCTCAGCATTAATGGTCTTTGTGTTGTGTATATAGTCTCAACATTTTTTATACATATAAGTCTCAACATAAGACACAATTGATATATGTAAGTACTCGATAAAATATATAACGTCATAGAGCCCCGACACAATACAACATATGTTTATATTTGACGTCAACATTACAGTATATGCATTTGTATGTGTTGGTATGCCATTTTATATGTGTGGGAAAAATAGCATTATGGACGACATATGATTACTTTGCATTATGTATGGCATGGCATCGTTGGTATCACAATTGCATGTATGACATTATTGACTTCATAGTTGCATCTCAGAGCAATGATGGTATTTATATGTTGCAACCCTATTAACATTATCACGAGTTATTGTACAAAAGTATTAGAATTGGCATATTTGTATGACATCAAAAAACAACAGTGGTAAGGCAGAACAATATTGGTATTCGCATATTCGTATGGCACCATCTTATGTATATGTGCAGAGTTTTTATACAATGATGTTACAATAACCCTACTTCATGATTTGATTTTTTTTCACAAATGAAGTTGTGAACAAGATATGTTTAGGCCTTAGGTAGCTTGATGCAAAGGAATTGTGTCTCATGATATTGTACTTTTTATTCCAGTTGAAAAAATTATGAATATCTAATAGAATAATAATAATTAAATTCCATGTTTTCCCCTTGTGGGGTTTCTCCTAGTCTCCAGCCAAACCTCAATGTTTCTCTTTGTGCAGGCTTTTCTTTTATTGTTCCTTTTTTTCCACTGCATTACTAATGTTATTGTTCTTGTTGTATAATTTCTAATGATGATTAGACACTATGGGGTGAATGTAACATGTAAATGATGAAATGAAAATATGTAAATCAAAGAACAATATAGCCCTAAGAAAAATTAGCACATTGTATTATTTTGTGTTTCTTATGAGCTAAGGAATATAAGTATTCCTTTTAGCATATTTTTTTTTTAAACAAATATAGTCAAAACATGCATAAAGATTATTTACATAGTAAGAAAATAGAGGAACATTTCTTTTGTGATTATAATTTACCAAGTAAAGAATAAAGGGAATTCTAGTTTGTAAAACAATAATTCAAAGTACAAATTATATAGTCATTGTAAGTTATTAATACTACTATAAAATCTGTGGTTCAATGTAAAAATTAATAAAGGAATATTTCAGGATAGATGTTGGCTTTAAATCCTATTTTCCTACTTACACTAGACTCATTTATTTGAGTGTAGATGTTGATTTCTAATCATATTTCATTACTTGCATTATATGCATTGATTTTAGTGTAGATGTTGTTTTCTATTATTATTTGATTTCTTGCATTAGTTGCATTGATTTCAGTGTATATGTTGATTTTTAATTTGATGTATGATGGTACATTAATTTTAAAGTCATTGGATTAATAGTGTGTGTGCAATGATTTCAGTGTAAGCACAAAAAATTATTGACAATGTACATTGATTTTTGTGTTATAGTATTTCAAGCTATTAATATTGGAGAGCAAGAGAGACAAGGTATGATGTTTACTACAATAACTCGAGCTAAATATTTAAATGGTTTACGATTCCAACTGTCCTTTTCAAATAATCAATATGAAAATATGACAAAACTAACATGGGTGAAAATAAGAATAGTAGAAGAAAATAGTTTGAAATCGATCACAATGAAGACTTCGTAATTGACTACATTCTTATTATTCACAGTTTCTATCATTCAATATTATTACATTGTCACTTTGCGTTCAAAATTTTATTTCATCATTAAAGTTATCTTACAATATTTATCATCTCAACAAACTGAGGTAACTAATCAAATTTAAATTAAAATGACTCAATGAATCTCATACATATTTAACATATTTAAAATGGTTATGTTAATATTAGATGTATTTACATATTATTGATAAAATTAAGCATATGTTCCTCATATTATCGATAGATTTTCCTTGGTCGCACACGACTGAAACCAGCCTAGATCCATCTTAACTCCGGATCTATCAAGCGCTGAGAGGGATCAAATCTCTCGAGGTGAAAACCTTTCCTCAAGTTTTGCACTCAAAAAAGAGGTTTTCACCTCGAGAGATTTGATCCCTCTCGGCGCTTGATAGATCCGGAGTTAAGATGGATCTAGGCTGGTGATTAGACACTATGGGGTGAATGTAACATGTAAATGATGAAATGAAAATATGTAAATCAAAGAACAATATATCCCTAAGAAAAATTAGCACATTGTATTATTTTGTGTTTCTTATGAGCTAAGGAATATAAGTATTCCTTTTAGCATATTTTTTTTTAAAACAAATATAGTCAAAACATGCATAAAGATTATTTACATAGTAAGAAAATAGAGGAACATTTCTTTTGTGATTATAATTTACCAAGTAAAGAATAAAGGGAATTCTAGTTTGTAAAACAATAATTCAAAGTACAAATTATATAGTCATTGTAAGTTATTAATACTACTATAACATACGTGGTTCAATGTAAAAATTAATAAAGGAATATTGTTTGTATGATCGTTAATATTACAACAAATAAATATAACCACATTAAAAAAAAGTAACACTATGATACAATTTTAGTGGTGTAACCATTGACAAATAATAAAAACAGATAGAATGGATAGTCAAATAAAATATATTTATTTTCAAAATTTAGTTCATTGAAAACCTAACATGAAAAATTATGATAATAAACATAGAACAAGGTATCATATAATTCATATGAAAAGGTTACTATAGCATAGGAAAATCTATAATAATAATACAATTACTATAGTTCTGCATAAAGTCATGTGAGGAGATAAATATTGTATTCTAAGAAATTATTACTACATATGTCTGTTAGAGAGATTAATTCTCTATGGAAATATTGACAAAACAAATGCAAAAAAACAATACATACACATGATAGTAAGGAGATCCAGAGTGAGCATCCTAAAATAGATATGAGCCTATGAATTATAAGAAGAAATACAACAAGGAAACCCTTCACAAAAACCATGTAATATTGGTAGTTGTAGAACAGGTTAAAATGAAACTAGACCTGTAAAAGAGGAACCATATTATTATAGCAATGAGGAGATTCATTGCATCAAATAAAGGGTTATTCCATAAGCACGAGCTTAGAAATTTTACTTAACAGAAGATAAAAAATGTAAAGGAATTAAAAGAACTGTAACTAAATAAGTAAATTAAAATATAGAAAACCAAATACAATAATAACGAGGTTAAAATTAAAATACTTGTTTAAATAATTTTACATATCTTGAGGTTTTGCATTTAGACCATCCAATAATTCGTGTTAGGTTCAGATAAACAATTTCAATAAGGAAGTGATAAAAATGATAATTCTCCTTTTACCTTTACCAATATACAAACATTTTGGAGGTTTTTTCTAGATATACAATTACATATCCACAAAAGGTAACAATAAGAAAGACTTATTATTAATATACTAACATAAACCCCCATTTATCAAACAATACGAAGCTACAAGTGGTTATGTGATCCAAGAGGATCTCTTAGGTACAAGTACAAGTGGCATTAGGAATGGGCCAAAATTCAAAGTGGTTGGATTTCTCTCGAACTAGGTTCAGATTGAAGTACTTGTCGCCTTGATTCCAAAGGTGCGAATGGATCTCCAATCTGAGCCCGTATGGAGAAGTTAGAGCAAGTCAAAATTTCAGTCAAATTTTGGCAATGGCTAGGTTTAAGTATCCTACAATTTCATCATCAACTGGAAGGGAAACTAGCACCCGAGAAGTGGGAAAATTCATGGGATGGTTAATTTTCCCAATAACTCCCATGTTAGAAATTTTTTAGAAAAAAGGACATAGTTATATAAAAATAAAAATAAATATATTATACGGGTGGTGGGCCACCAACCCTACCACGCACCACAACAAAGGGTTAAGTATGATTGGGGGGCTTGATGTCACCCCCGCCACCCCGGTGGAGGTTACAACAATCATGGTGGGGCAGGCTGCCACCAGAGGACCCGCAACCCATTTCAAACTTTTGTTATATATATGACATTGCGGTGTAAGGTTTTTCCACCGTAGGTGGAACAGTGCTGGCGGGGGTCGAACCCACCTAGCCCACATGGTCAACCCCTAGCGGGCGACACCACCATAACGAATATAAAATCCAAAATAAAACCAAACAATATTCTATGTTGGGAGCGGGTGGGATTGAACCATGATCTCTGCCCTGCTAGAAAACTCTGCCACCATTGAGCCACAGGGCTCAACATTGGTGGCTCCGCCATCAAAATGTTATAAAAAACTCCCATTTTCATATTGCGTCGAGGGAGAGCTGAACGGACGATTGGAACCATGAGCAAGCAGATGGGTGGAACCATGCCCAGGGAATCTTGAGGGGCATCAGAAAGGTTCCCTGGGGTGCATAACTTGCCAGTGTCTATTTGGAACAAATTTTATGTCATTTTTAAACCTCTCAATGACATGAACTCAACGGTGACATCTATTTCTACATCATATCTCTCCATGTTTCATCCACTTTCGAGCTTGGAGGTATAAGGGTGCTTTATGTAATTTACTTGTACCTCTTATTATTCTTGCCATTTAATTAATGAAGGCCTCCCCACTATTGAGCAGGGCCCAAATATGTAGTCCAAATTGGACGAACTCTATTATCAACCCCTGTTGCCATATTTTCATGTTTTCATGTTCTTCCTCTCTTCTTTTCATGTGCATTTTAAGTTTCTATGGTTAGCATTTCATGTTTCATGTAATCCTTTATACATCTACAAGCAAAATATCTTGGATCAAGTGGTATCATAGTTGGTCTTTGTTAGATATGAATTGCATGATTGTATGCTAACCAGAAACAAGCTCCAAAGAGGTGAAGGGAAGCTTAAGTCCTTCAAATCCGAAGCGAGGTGTGCATGTCGAAGGAGGAACATGGTAGATGACGATGCTCATCATGAGGAGGAGAAAAACTACCACAAGGCCTTCTATACAATGGTAGATAAGGTTGACAAGTTGTTTTTGGGACTCGAGAAGACTATGAAAGTAGAGGAGAATGGCCCATAAGGACAAGGTTCATTGCATGGTGATGGTGGAGAAGAACCCCCTCCTTCTCCTTCTACAAGTGAAATTTCTTCTCCATCTCCTCGTAATTCTCGTAGAGGTACAAGAAATGCATCTAAGAAACCTTTCTTTAAATTAGATGTTAAATTTTATCTTCCCATGTATAATGGTGAAAGTAATGTAGAAAAACTCAATAACAAGATTAGGCATATTGAAGTTTACTACAAGATTCAGCAGATTGAGGAGGACAAGGAAAAGATCTAGTTGGCTTCTCTTTGGCTAAATGGCACCGCTCTTACCTGGTGGGAGAGAAAATTGCGAGGTAGTAGGAATTTGGGTAATCTCCTTTCTTCATGGTCAAATTTTATTTCTTCATTAAGAGATCAATTATATCCCTTGGGTTATAATAAAAAATCCTTAATGGAATGGCAGTATTTAAGGCAAGGCAAAGGCCAAAGCGCGCAAAGTTTCACTGAGGAATTTAGAAAACAATAATTGAATTTGGGCATTTCACTAAAGTACCCGAAGTTGTAACTAAGTATATCAGTATGTTACATAGTTACATAAGAAATTCATTATTATTGTTTGAGCCTACTATGATTGATTCAGCAAGTGTGAAGGCCATTCATCTTGAAAACATGGGAAAAAATGAGAGAGATTATGATTCAAAGAAACCACCTTTCAAACCTTCAAATGGAAAATCGAAAGGAAAAGGAAAGGGAAAGGAAAAGAAGACGACATCAATCACTGCAAAAAGGAATGATGATGATCACTGTTGGAATATTCACCCAGAAAATAAGCCAAAGGGATACGGTGGAAAGGGAAAGAAGAAGACGGTGGCAACTGCGCAGCAAGACCTTGGATCTGACTCTGGCAACGAGACATTGATCACAACAGTAGGCACAAAAGGTACTCTTTCTCTTCATGTTAATTTTGAATCACATGCAAGCACTAGTTCAACAAATGAGCCTCTTCCTAATGAATGAAAGAGAATTGAGTTATTTCATATTAGAATTTTCATAAACCATACAAAAGTGGAAACTCTATTTGATTTAGGATCTCAAGAAAATTTAATCTGAGAATCCTTGGTTAAATAGTTAGGCTTAGAAATCAAGCCTCATCTGAAACCTTATCCTCTTGGATGGATACATGAAAAAGAAAAAGTATATGTGACCAAGAAATGTAAGGTTAAATTTGTAATTGATTCTAAGCTAGTGGCTGAAGTATAATTGGATGTAATACCATTGTATATTTGTGGTATTGTGTTGGGGAGTCCGTATCTATATGAAAAGAAAGCATTTTTCTTTCGAAATGAAAATAAATATCAAATCACAAAATATGGGGTGTAATATATTGTAAGAGCTCATCAAACTAAGGTCAGTTCCAGTCTTGTAAGTGCATGACCGATGAAGAGATTGGTGAATTCCAGCATAGTGTGCATGCTCATGGTTGTGAGAGAAAAAGATGCAGAAATATCTGATGCTTTCCAAGGTTGTGATCTGGTTCATAAAAATGAATTATGTGAATTTATTTCTAACTATGATGAGTTGTTTTAGGAACAAAAAGGATTCCCTCCAAAATGGTAAATCCAACCTGAGATTCATTTCCAACATGATTCTCCATTACCAAACATTGGTATGTACAGGATTTCGACTATCGAGATGGAGGAGATCAAAAATCAGGTGCGGGAATTGTTGAACCAAGGGGTCATCAGACCAAGTACTTCTCCATGTGGCTTGCCGATCGTGTTGGTGCCAAAAAAATATGGCACATGGAGGATGTGCGTATATTACTGGGCACTAAACAAAATCACGATGAAGAACCGATACCATCTTCCTCGCATTGATGATTTGTTAGATCAATTAAAGAATGTTATCTATTTCACCGAATTGGATTTGCGTAGTGGTTATCACCAGGTCAGAATTGCAGAGCGATATGTGTGTAAAACTACCTTCAATACCAAATAGGGTTGTTCGAATGGATGGTAATGCCATTCAGATTGTGTAATGCTCCAGCCACATTCATGAGAGTCATGAATGATCTTTTTAGGCCTTTCATCGATGAATTTGTTCTTGTATATTTAGATGATATTATTGTCTTTAGTAAAACTTGGGGTGAACATGTATGCCATGTAAAGAACGTGTTGACGTATTGAAAAGGGAAAAACTTTATGTAAAGTTGTCAAAGTGTGAGTTTGGGAAGACCTCCTTGGTCTACCTAGGTCATATTGTCAGTAATGGTCAATTAAAAATCAACCCCTCTAAAGTTGAGATGATTCTAAAACAGCCTAAGCCTACCAATGTAACACAGGTCCACAGTTTTCCAGGTGCAATACATACTAGAGAAGATTCATTGCCAACTTCTCTGTTATTGCATCACACTTGCACGCACTAAAAAGTGTGAAGCAAGCCTTTCAGTGGGGAGTAAAGTAGCAAAAATCCTTCGAAGCACTAAAAGAGAATATTAGCATTGCGGCAATCTTGGATTTACCCAACCTTCAGCAACCTTTTGAGATCAAAATAGATGTCAATGGATATGCCATGGGGGCTATATGTATGCAGCAAATGAAGCCTACATGTTACCATTTAGAGAAATTCTCCCATGCTGTTATGAATTATCCCACTTATGACAAGGAACTGTATGCTTAGGTCCAAAGTGTGAAAAAGTGGAAAGACTACCTGATCAGCAAGGAGACTATCACCATATGGATCACCAACCCTTGCAGTACCTTCAGTCACAGACCAAGCTTCAGTAGGTTCGTCATTTCAGGTAGATAGAATTTCTTCAACAGTTTCATCTGGTAATAAAGTATAAGAAGGGCACTAGCAAAAAAGTAGCAGATATGCTTTCTCATCCTCCTATCTCTGCTTCTATAATTTTGCATAATTCTTCCTTGTATTTTGAAATTTATACTAAACAATATGCTAACGATAATGATTTTAAGGAGATTTATGCAAAACTGACTCATTGATCATAGGTGGACAACTATCATTTGCAGGGTCAACTGTTGTATCACCTTGGGAAACTATGCATACCCACGGGTGAAAGGGTACATGTAATCAGAGAGGCCCATACCTCTCTTTTGTCAGGACATTTTGGTGTCAAAAAAACCTTATGTAATTTACAAAGTTTTTTCTTTTGGCCTCATATGAAAAACATTGTAACTCGATATGTAAAGGGATGTGTGATATTTTCTATTTCCAAGCCCTCTAATAGAAAACTCGGGCTTTACACACCACACCCTATTCTGAGTCTTCCATAGGAAAGTGTGTCAATGGAATTTTTAGGTGGTTTTCCCATGTCTAGGAAAGGTCACGACTACTTTTATGCCATCGTGGACCATTTCAGTAAAATGTGAATAGTAATGCCTTGTAAACAATTGGTCACTGCAAAGCAGACTTCTTGTCTTTTCTTTCAGTTTGTTTGGGTCCACTTTGGATTGCCCACATCAATTGTGTCAGATCGAGACTGTCTCTTTCTTGGAGAGTTTTGGACCAACTTGTGGATAATGATGGACACTAAGTTGAAGAGAATAGCGACATTTCATCCACATACCCATGGGCCGACAGAGGTCGTCAACCATACCGTGGTACACTTGTTACGAGGTTATTGTCGCAAACATCCCAACTTGTGGGATGAGCATGTTCCTTATGTGCATCATGCCTACAATCGAGCAGTGCATTCTTCTATGCAACATTCACCATTTGAGACATGTTTTGGTTACCTACCAAAGGATCCTTTTGACATGGTCTTTGAAAGGGATGAAGATTCCAGTTGATGTGATGATAGGGACAAAGCATAGTGGTTCATCCAGCGAATACAGTCGATTCACCAAGCAGTACAAGAGCAATTGAAAAAGAGTTAAGCACGATACAAGGCTTGATATGGTAAACACTGATTTGACCGCTAATTCCAAGTTGGGGACAAGGTGTGGTTCCATATTAGCAAGGACAGAATGAAGGGATAAGGAAAGAAGTTGCGACCAATTCGGTATGGTCCATTTACCATATTGGAGAATATTGGAGAAAATGCTTTTCATCTTGATTTTCCTGCATACATCTAAATGTACTCAGTAGTTAATGTCGAAAATCTAAAGCTTTATGAGCGAACATTGATTATGGAAACCAAAGACATGGTATCAGTTCCTACATTGAATAACTTTTCACCAGAGTATCTCGATGAATTTCTAGAAGATATCATCCTCGACAGGAGAACTGAGACTTCAAGACAGGGAGATGTGGAATATCTTCATATTAGTTTCAAAGGGATGGACCCAAGCAAGGCTAGATGGATGGAAAACGAGAAAGTAAGGGAGAAATTCCCTCACTTTCCAATAGACTGATAAATCTTTTGGTAGTCCAAAAGCTCCTCAGTGGGGAGGAATGATCTAGGAGGATCTCTCAGGTACAACTATAAGTGACATTAGGAATGGATCAAAATTCAAAGTGGTCGGATTTATTTCGAACTAGGTTCAGATTTAGGTACTCGTCGCCCTAATTCCAATTGTGCAAACAGATCTCCAATCCGAGCCCGTATGGAGAAGTTAGAGAAAGTCAAAGTTTCGGTCAAATTTGAGCAATGGCCAGGCTTAAGTATCCTACAATTTTAGCATCAACCGGCAGGGAACCTAGCACCCGAGAAGTAGGCGAATTCATGGGATGGTTAATTTTCCCAATAAATCCCATGTTCTAGAAAGTTTAAAAAAGGACATAGTTATATAAAATTAAAAATATATATATTATAAGGGTGGTGGGCCACCAACCCTGACACCCACCACAAAAAAAAGGTTAAGTATGGATTTTGGGTAGGTTATCACCTCTGCCACCCCAGTGGAGGTTACAACAACCACGGTGGGGCAAGCTTCCACCAGCGGACCCACAACCCATTTCAAACATTTTTTATATATATGACATTGTGGTGTAAGGTTTTTCCATTGGAGGCGAAATGGTGCCGGCGGGGGTCGAACCCGCCTGACCCATGTGGTCGACCCTTGAGCGGGTGACACCACCATGATGAATATAAAATCCAAAATAAAACGAAACGATATGCTATGTTGGGAGCGGGTGGTATTTGAACCATGATATCTGCCACCGTTGAGCCTCGAGGCTTAACCTTGGTGGCTCCGCCCTCAAAATGTTATAAAAACCTTTCATTTTCACAGTGCACCCACGTAGAACTAAGAAGCGGAGCAGAACCATACCCAGGGAATCTGTAGGGGCATCAAAAAGATCCCCTAGCGTGCAAAACATGCTAGTGTCTGTTTGGAACAAATTTTATGTCAATTTTACACATCTCGGAGACAGGAACTCAACGGTGACATCTATTTCTACATCAAATCTCTCCATTTTTTAGCCACTTTCCAACTTGGAGGTATAAGGTTGCTTTAAGTAATTTTACAAGTACTTCTTCTTGTTCTTGCCACTTAATGAATGAAGGCCTCCCCATTGTTGAGCAGGGCCCGCAGACGTAGTCCAAATTGGTTGAACTCCATTATCAACCCTGGTTGTCATATTTTCATGTTTTCATGTTCTTCCTCTCTTCTTTAATGTGCACTTTAAGTTTTTATGGTTAACATGTCGTGTTTCATGTAATCCTTTATAGATTTGGGAGAAAAATATCTTGGATCATTATGAAACCCTCAAAGGAAACTTATAATATGTTGGGTAATTTAATTTTACATTAAATTACTTTCATTAAGCATCAATCTCAGTTTGTATACTTATGAAGTACACTTGCACAATATATGTTAGGAAATTAACTCTCAATCAAAAAGGAAAATAACCTATGAAAATGATTGCAAGACTCAAATAAAACCAATTAATGAAAGGATATAAATGAGCACACACACACACGCTCTTTCTCAAATACTATATCTATCAAAGCATCGAATTGAGAAATTGAAAGAAACAAGTTATTCTAATTCTATACTATGAAAGTTGTTTTGAAATTCTATTCTATCAAACATAAAGGTAAATCCTATTCTATTGGGCTCAAAAATGAATCTGATCTATTGAACTTGAAATCATTTCCAATATATTGAAAGCAAATGAATTGAAATTAAAATTCCTAATGCCTATCGAGATTATTTTTGTGTGCATACTATATATAGCCAATCATAACTATAAAATTATTTATTAATCTGAAACTAATCAACTTAAATGAGATGAGAATAAAATAACATAAATAAGATGCATAGAAAATGAAGCATATAATCCAAGGAATTGAAATAATCATTGCATAAAATGAGCATAAAAGAAACTAATCTGTCTTTCAGAACTGAAACACTAAAATAACTCATACTCATCAAGTGGCCATCATGAAGTGTGTGAGCGGTGGAAATTTCAGGAAGTTATTTATCACACACTAAATCTCATCATGAAAGCACAACCATATAAAAGTATTGTATTAAAATCAATAGTAGTCATAACATCAAGCATAAGAATAACCAATCCTCATCATTCCAAAACTTAACATTGAAGCATGAGCATAGCGACCAAACTTAACAGGCCCTTTGAAGGGAGAGGGAACTCCTATTTATACAACAAATAAGATAACTAACTAATAATTGTAAATCCATAAATATCTCCTACGTCCACAAATGTCTCATATGGTTAAAACCATGTGTTAACATTTAGCAAGTAGCATTTCTTCATATCCTCTCACAAATATCTAATAGCTTTGATAGGAGAAAATTATGAAAACTTCCACGATTATTCTCCATGACATGTGCTTGATTAATGATCTCAAATATTCCTCAAATATTCAAGAGGTTGAAGAGGAAATTCGAATTTGAGACTTAGACACTAAATATGACTATGTTGGAATCTTCAAATATGCCTACACACATCACAAAACTCATCCAACTTTTACATATAATTGAATACATGTTATTTTTCTAATATTTAACTATACATTTGGTCCAAATACCAAAATAAATGTATTAGAAAATAATATTTTTAAACTCATATTTAATCATGAAGACAGTCTTAGTGCATGGTTATAGATATGTAGAATGTGGTAAACATTGAAGGAAAATGGAAGAAAAGAGGGTGAAATGGATGACATTTTGGAGACCCATCATAATCACTAGTCGTAAATATAAGAGATAATAATAATAAGTAAACCTAGAGATGAAACACATTGACAGGAAAAATTTAATTTACCTGTTAGAGGTGAGTGAACTTGAGCACCATTGGAGCTGAAATGCGGACTAGTAACAAGCTAGGCTAAATACCCTACAAATTGCGAGTAAAAAAGAAGAGTATTCACTCAAACATTAATATGTTTAAGGAAAATGAATAAATTTATCAGATAAATTATCATGACGCAAGATAAAAAAGAGAAATGAAAAAAAAATGTCAAGGCCTGAGTTAGAATATTACCTCTTAGAGTAATCTAGAGGAGAATAAATCATTTTGGAACCCCAATACATATAGGAAGTCACAATTCAAGAGAAATATCATTGCACATATAAAATTATTTTCAACACTAGAGGTTAAATGAGTATTTTAATTGAAAATTGTGAAATTATGTTTATGAAGGAAAAATTATGTAGCCCAGAAAATATCATTTAATTATATATTATGCTATTATCAACCTATGAAAAAATGTATGTAAAAGTACTTGTGAATTCAAGTGTAGACTTCCCCAAAATGTATTTGAAGCAATGAATCCTTGTCATGGCAGAAGTTTGTCACAAATAAAAGCTGAAGAATCACTGAGTGATTGAAGAAATTAAATTTTGTGTGGTAGTGTTCCTAAAAACCCTTAACTTAATTCACTCCAGATAGAGTTAAAAATAATGATGAATGAACTAGGTAAAATAGTTTTAATAATGGTAAATGTTGCAAAAAAACCATAAAAACACAACAAACTATTGATTCAATGCCAACCTCTATCAATCGTGGATCGAAGGTTGTAGTGACACATACAACCATTCATGTGATGGGCATTAAGATATACCATTTGGAATTATACATGTACTCCACCTGCCCACAATAAGGTGATGTGGAGAACACTTTAGAACTATATTAATACATACTCATAAAAAAGGTATAATATATACAAAGTTTACCTCAAGGAATACAATATACATTTAATACTTTATGGTACAATTTAATAATGAACAGAGTCGAAAATTGTGATATCAGTAGAAAAAATCCATAACTCCTATCGAATCCATGGTTCAAATATCAAAGAGCATTGTGATAAGTAAAGAGTGTTTATTTACATATACCTATGGTATTATACACTGGCATAAATTTGAAGAGATATGAATACTTAGAAAAGCAATAGATTTTATATGAAAGTCAATAAACAAACAAAAAATCAATCACGATGATTATTAAACCAGTGTTGAGATAAACATATAAGCTTATATAGAAGTTTTGTTAATAGTTTCTCCATTAGGGAAAATGAGACCATATTTAGTTCTGAAGATTCAATTAATAAATTTATAATCTAAAGTCTTGAGATTAATGAAAAAAAATACTCCACTTAACCCATCAACATATGGCTGCAAGATAGCAAGGAAATAAATTACTCTTTTTCGGTATAATCACAAATTATGAAAAGTCACCAAGGTTTTTAGGAATTCAAGAAGTAACCCCATAGACACAATATAGTTATTTTGTGAATAAAAATATTGGAATAACATCTCATTATTGGATTAAGGCATGTAATGAAGGAATTATCATATGTTTAACCTTATAAAAAAATGAGGTTTAGGTAGAGGTTGTTACATAGATATATAAAACCAACAACTAATATTTTTTGAGTTGTTGCTTTAATAACAACTTCCTTACGTGGATTTACTGGCTTGTACCTTTTCGTAATCATCTTAGCTCCATTATACATCTGAATTTTGTGTTCAATAATTCATTAAAAATTGTGGTATAAATTGTAATTTCTCGAGGAGTACAATTCGCTCCAATCATGATATTTTCCATGAGACCTCATTTCATTCTAATGTTGATGGGTATATTCTTTGATATGTTCACAAAGTTCCCCTCCGAGAAAACATCATGCAACATGATGGGGGACTGGGACCACTTATCAAGGCCAAAGGATGTCAAGATTTTATGTTACTCATCCAACTTGTATACTTGAATAAGGTAAGAGTATCAATGATGCAGTTCTCCCCAGGATGCTCATAAATTGGCATGAATTCCATGACTGTGACATCAAAAGGAATATCAATGTCCAAAATTTCATGAGAAATTAGATGGTATACGAGCTAAATGGGCATAATATAATCATTAAGTTTTTCACCAGAGGTGTCACCCAAATCAGAGGTGTTAGATGCTAACTAGATCCTTTGATAAGAAATATTATCCAAACTGAAAGGCATACACTCACCATACAAGTCTAATTCTAAAGGAAAAGACACCACCCAAGGATCAAGTGATTGATGAAATCCACTGGTGATTGAAGAGATCACGTGCATGTGAGCCACATAAGTAAAAGGAACATCAGTCGAGGGTATAGGAAAGACATCAAAAAGTGTCAAAAAATAAACAGACCCACTTTGACGCTCTCATAAGTTGGAGGGTTATCTCTAATAAATGACACAATAGTTCCCATAGTGTTGTACTTATTTTTCAACATACAATATGTTATCAAAAAATTGCACCTGATAGACTGCTAATCAGACAACTTCATGTAACTGTTTCAAACCAACTTGTAACTAAAGTTTAGCCTCTTCAATATGAGTGGGCTCTCTCAAAGGGGGTTAACGATATTGAATAAATATGAATCTAGATGGCTAACTCTACCTGGAAAAGAACTTGCTTGTGATGTGTATAGGTTGAAAAGAGTACAATTCTGCAATCATTGGGCTTATGGAGTCAAAAAATTCAGCAATTCAGTAGTAAGTTTACTTGACATGGAAGCTGAGGTAGGTAAGAGTCTTTAGCAGAGGTAAAGCACATATGAAAATATTAAATAACACAGTCAATTCATATATAAAGGGAGTCAGAGCATTACATGAATAAATTCTGAGTATTAAAGATGAAAACCACTGAAAATGGTACACATAGAAAATATAGATCAAGTAAGCACTAAAAACTCCATGAGAATCTCAGGTTGGTCAAGTAAAAGTTCTCTATAGTACTGAAAACAATCAATTTACATAAAGTTGTAGTATTGCCAAAAATTCTCCAACCCCTTACAAAATTGAATATCTTCCCTTTAATAGACTTGTTACATATGAGATCATCTGCCTCTTGGCTAGATTCATCGAACTTTTCCTAATGACACCTTGCATAACAAGAAAACATCTACTTTAATGAGAAAATGACAATTATTCTATTTGACATTCCTTTTCCTAATAGGACTCAAATTGTTCATTATTACATGAAGTACCTTATCTTGTAATATTAGTTACATATTTGATAAATATTCCTTCACATGTTCGAATAGGGTGTGACAGAACTCATCACTACATGACATCTTAATTAGCCTCCTCTAAATCTGGAAACAAACCCTGCCTTTTAGGAAAATTGGTCCTTATCTTCAACACATAGTTTGGATGATGAGTTGTCTCCATCTCTTAGTATTCAAGTCTTGGATAGCTGCTAACATAGTCCTTTTACCCTTTGAAAGTATCCACCTGTCCAAAACTGCACAAAAACCTGCTCATAAAGCTTCAAAATAGTATGCTACGAAAGTATGACAGTGTCGTAGCATACTTTCATAGCGTTACAAAAATGCCCTTTACCATCAAATTTTATGATTCTTTCCTTCTGCATTGTATTACTCATGTCTTGACCTATCCTCCATATTATTTCCTCCTCTTATAAGCTCCCCAAAATGGTTCAAAAGGAAAAAAGAAAGCTACAATGGGTTCATAGCGTTTTCCGGGCTTCAAGCCTAGGAAACGCTATGAAACTGTTGAAAAGTGTGTTATTTCCAGATTTTTGTCTAGGTTAAAAAATGTGTCTTCCAATTGTAAAAAATTTGTCTCCAACATACCATTTACCTTCAAAAACATAAACCAGCTCAAACTAGGAGTCTTGAGGTGTTTCTTCTTCATTGATGATGAGTTGAGCTATTGGCTCCTCAACTACTGTCATTTTTAGACCTTTTTTCTCCAGCTCCTCGTGGATTAGCTCTAGCTGTTCTTGGAGATCTTTAACCTGGTCCTTCAGCTTCTTGTTGGTATATTTTAAGTGCATGTTCATTATCCTGACATGTTTCACCTCTTTCCTCAATGAAATGGTCCATTTGATTGACTGTTGTGTATTATCTAGGGTCTTGGATACACTGCCAACCTACTCTTCCCAAACCTCTTTCATATTTTCAAATTGAAACTTTTGGAAATTATGTTTCCTTTCTTCCTTCTTCGTAACTACAATTTCATGGTTAGCTAACCTTAACTGTTCTTCAAGGAGTTCAAACTCTGTTTTTTCAATTACTTTTTCTTTTCCTTTCTTTGGCTTGCTAACTGTATCTTTTTCTGCAGGAGATGAAAGATCAATAATTTCTTGTGGTGGCTTGATAGTATCAGTAGCTAGATGAAATTCTTTGTTGCTCTCCAAAAGTTTTCTAGCATGCCTTGTCATGGGCTTTCTTGCTTGGAACATAAAACCTGCATCTTCACCTTCAAACTCTAGCTTCTTTGCGGATTTAGCTTTCTTAAGTTTCCGTCCACCTTCCTCTATATCCTCAGCTTGGACTATTGGAGTCTCTTCAATATCAATGGAATGTATTACATCTTCTAATTTTCCTTTAGCTATTGTTTTTTCTTCTACAACCATTTTTTTGTCTTCTAAAGCCATTGTTTGACTCATTTTAATCCTTTTGCTTCCTTGTTTATTCACAGCTTGTTTTTGTTTTGTAGGTTTAATCACTTTTGATTTTTGTTTTGTAGGTGGGACATTGGGTGTATCAAAACTCTGCAATTGCTCTGTTTCCATCATGACTAGTTCACTTTTCTCTACTCTTGCTGGTTCACTTGCTTCTACCACTAAAGGTGATAAGATACCCCTAGGTTTAGGATTTCTTGTAGGAGTAAGGGTATCCAATTCAAAACCACTAACAAATAAGAAAGAATACCAGTCTCTGCCTAGTATTTGGAGCTCTTCTAAAAACTAGCAATTTTGTTAAACCATGATGAAACAATGAATTTTCACTTCCTTCAAATTTTGCTTGGACCTTATCTGCCATTTTTGCTAAAATTTTGTGTAAATAGAAAGGCAGGTCAAGAGATATCTTACTAGCAAAGTGTAGGAGAAGCTTGAAATGGTAAGAATAGACTTTATGGTATCTCCCTTCACAAGTGAAATATTTATGGATGATAAGCAGCAACTTTGAGTAGTTATCTTTCATGCAGCTCCTTGGAATGGAATTTGTAAGGTCCATTTCACTGTTTTCTAGCTTGATAAACTCTTCGCACTCCTTCATGTTGAATTTGAAACCTTTCAACCACTTCCCTTGTCCCCTTGGAATCCCTCTAGTTTCTGCAATGACCTTTGGTCTAATGGCAAGATTTAGCATCCCTACTTTAGTAGCTGTTCCACTAAAATTTAGAGCAAATTCTTTGGAAACCTATACATGGTAGCCTTGTAGTCTTTCACAAAAATGTAAACATCCTATCCTTCTAAAGACTTCTACAGTTGTTGGGTCTTCATTGATCAGATTCATATCTTATGGCTCATATCTTAGACATTGGCCACCCTTATTTGTCTTTCTTTTTTCAGCCATATTTTCTTTAGTGTCTTCTCAGCCTTTCTTGATAGTTTTCTGCCTCGCTTGATAATTTTTTGCCTCACTTGATCACTGATATCTGCAACTTTTCAAAATACTAGCCACGGCTTTGGTTTAATGAAATGCTCTCCAGAGCTCAATATCACGCAAATAAGGAATGAAGAATGAGAAATGACTTAATTTGGAAATATTTTTAATTTTTATGCCCATTCACAGCACAATGATGACTCATACATGCCTAAAATGGTGATGATGACTTCAGCCCTGACAATGTACCTTATTCTTTACCCTAACTGACTCAAATGGTATCTAACTTATCCTTTTCAAATGATTTTCTAACACATAACAGCTAATTTGACATGATAGACAGGAAACCTCACTTTCGTAGTGTTCTTAGTGTATTTCTGGGTGTTTTCGCTACGAAAGTATCAATGGTTTCGTAGCGAAAAGTGAAATTTCTCAATGCATTTCGCTACGAAACTGTGGTTTCTTGGCTAAAACGACCATTTCGGTACTAAAACATTGGGAAATGAAAACTATCAGAAAATTATGAGTGATGTGACATGAGAGGATTTTAAAGTGAGTGGGTTTAGACCTTAAGGTAAGCTTAATAATAAAAATTAATAAATTTCCTTGACCAAGTAATGAAAAATGAACCCTACAACCCTATCTTTGACACATGAACCCATATGACTTTGTCAAATGATGCTTCATTTTTTTTAAGTGATAATACAATAATCAATATAATCAATTGTGATGATCTTTCCTTCGTGGGGAAAGTGAAGAATGTGAAATACCGATGACACAACAATAGTAACAGCATAAACAATTATGGTAAAAGAGTACATTATAATATAGTGGGGTGTCAACAACTTCTACATTGATAGTAATGAGTTCCCCCCTATATTGATGGAAAATGGTATAAGAACACCATGAGGAACAAAATTATGTAGATCAAAGGCTTGAGGTATGATACTTGAATTAATTAGTGTTAGATAACCGAGGGATTTCCAACATGTCGAGGCCATAATGCAAGTGGAAGATCCTTCATCCATAAAATTATGGTGTACATCTTGACTAAATATGCACACCAAGATCTGAAAAGTGACATGATGGGATAATTAAAAATTTTACTTTCAAGGATCAACCCCTCTCATAATAGTCAATGAGGATCTACAATGTGTAAGAAAACTCTATAGAACCTCTAAGGTACACATGGCACAAGGATATTGGGCTAATTCTTCAACAATATTATAGTTTTTAGTAGTTGTCACATTGGGATTGTGTGTTGACTTGCGAGAATACTCTTAGGTGGGAAAAGAATTGGCTCTAAAGGATTATCTAGCATGAGAGTTCCATTGAGAATAGTGGGGATAACTGGGTCCTTGAAAGAAAAACTTGAATTGAGGGTGTCATAATATTTAGATCTCATAAACAAGTTTACTTGCTCATTGCAAATAAGGATGGGTGCAAGACCTCCAATAAATTGTTGTCCTTACATGCCCCCAAGTGGAGGTGGAGGAGGTTGTAATTCCCCCTTCTTGCATCTACCCAAGCAACCATCCAACCATGGTGAACATGCGACCTTCTAAGCTGACTTCCAAATGCGAATGGACAAAATCCTTGGGACTAACACAAATTTGTTGAAAACTCCACTCCTCTGGTTCATAATCCACCAACTCCTACTCCTACACGTGGGTCCAATAGTAAGCAACCAATATCTCATCTCAAAAGAATATTTGACTAGTAGTTGTGTGTCTTTAAAGGGTTTATCATGGTGACCATATTTGTACTTAAAAATATATATATAGTGCGTATAAAAAACTCATGGTTACCATTTAATCTTATTATTCATTCTGACAAGGATACCAGAGATTGACATTGTCCAGAGATCGCTCACTCTTCGTCAAAACTACGCCCTGCTATAGTCTGAAACTCCACCACCCTTTCTCCATCTGCAATTATATGAACCTCTAAGGTTTCTCCAGTGTTGAATTCATCTCCCATGGTAGAGATGTTATAATGTACGCTTTAAAATTTTGACTCCGTTAAAATAAAATATAAAATTAAATTTTAAAAATTAAATTAATAGTTATAATTAATAATTAAACCAATATATATCCATCTTAAGTCTAGATATACCAAGTACTGAGATGAGGAATAACATCTCTTAAGGTGTAAACATATTTTAAAGTGAAAAAATATTTGATCCATGTGTGTATTTGGTAGATCCAGAATTAAAATGGTTCTAGACTCGTTCATACAATGAAAGAAATAAAAACAAATAAAAATAGAAAGTAACTTGCAAACTATATTGAAATATTTATAATATTGAAATATGATAAAAGTTTTGACCCTTCCTTAAAATACTTTTTCTCATCCAAATATCATTTTCCCACTTCATTTAAATTTTAAGAGGGTATTTTTAATGGAGGATTGGCGGGAAAATGAAACACCTATAAAATTTTGTTACCAACACAATAGGGAACACCCTCTCATCGATATTGATATTGCATTAGAGATTTGGATATATATAGTGCATTGGAGATTAGCCTTAACACCCTCTCATTGATTCTGATAGTGCATTGGAGTGTTCGAATCAAGAAAATATGATAAAGCGATTATTTAGTTTCAAGAAGGAGGCAGCGCCCCTCCTCCATCTGTGGAGAAGGAATATGAGAAAGCAATAGTTTAATCAATTATTGCATGTATAATATAATTACCATGGACGATCAGACATAGTAACTATGATTTAATCAACTGTGTGATTTATTTTTTTGGTTGGGGTAGATGAACAAGAGATCAATGTGATAAACAAAAAGATCATGAAATTGTACGTGGAGCTCTGCATATACAAAAAGTAGCTCAAGAAGAACCGACCCAGTCATTCTCACATCGCTATCAAAGGCCGGGTTATGCATGTCCTCAAGTAGAAAAAAATGTATGTATATATGCTCTGCATTTTTAATATTTGTGTGGGTTTTAATCTGTTCAAAATTACTATGTTTTAATCATAGAAAACACAATTATGCACAACTAAATTTTGAGGATTTGGATACATAATGTAGAATTGAGTGTTGCCGGAAGTGTCTTTTGGTGGGGGGGAATTTCTAACTTGTGGATTTAGGGTTTGAAAACTGTTGGAAGAAAATAGAACTCGTAAGCTAAGGTGGATGTCCCAGGTTGTGTTGTGTCGAGGGGTATTGGGGGTTCGAGTACACCATGCAAAGGATACATAGACTCATAAGCTAAGGTATTTGTCCCATGCCTCTGTTACCTTTCAACATAATGACCTATAGACCTGCCTGACCTTCAAAAATAAGACCTCCCATGTAAAAATTTTGGAAATTTAAAAAATACGTTGAATCTGAAATTTCCACCTCATTACACAACCCTAGGCTAAGTTCATAATAAACCCTAGGTTAAGTAAAAAATAAAACCATAGATAGAACCCTCCTCAGAGAAAGGTGTCCACATGTTACACTATGGTTTGTCCAAATCCAAGGTGGTCACCTTCGAAGCTAGGTGTACACATGTCAAGTGCTCCTCCTCCAAGATGGTGTACTCTTCAATCAATGGTCCTCAACTCACATTTTGCATAAGGTGGTAACATGCTTCAAAGGCCATGTATTGACTCAATGTGTTCACTGAAAAACATATGTCTGGACGTGATTTCACTAATAACATCAAGGGCCCCATGATTTGATGATACTCTGTGGGATTTTCCAACTCGAGCCTAGAAACACTTCCACACAACTTCTTAAAATTGAGTTCCATCAAAGTAGTCACGGACTTGCAGTCAACAATCCCAAATCTCTCCAGCAATTTCATGACATATTTTCCTTGAGAAATGAAAATTTCACTTGGCTTTTTCCAGACTTCCAAGCCTAGGAAATAGTGCATCAATCCTAGGTCCTTCATCTAAATCGGAAGCTAGCTCCCTCTTACATTGATGAATGAGAGGATCAGCACCTGTCAGGAACAGATCATCAGTCCCTTGTCTCACTCACATCAGCTCCCCAATAAGAAACCTTAATGGTATGAAATATTGGAATTTAATATATTATTCTTGTAGTTATAAATAAATCTGGAAATGTAATTGGAACAAGGAAGAATACTAAATCAAGAAGAATAGAATGAGCTCAATAAGAGGAAGGCAGAGAGCATGAATAAAGAAAAGAGTCGGCCCACACCCAAGCCTAGTCAACTACGCCTCACCCATAGCAAGAGCATCAACCCCTGGCGATAGAAATTCTCCTGACCCCCCTATCGATAAATCCATCCTCCTTCTTCACCCCTACACTGGATGCTTCTTTCCCCCCAGGAAAAGATACACTAGATTATTGCCTGACATCATCAAGGCCTAATCCATGCTCGAATCTCGGAGACCTTGAAACAGAAACATGTACAAGAATATGAATTAGGATATTTCGTGCCCCCTGAAACTATAATTATTATATGAAAATAGGTTATTAACGAGGTAACAGATTTACAAATTTGCTTCAAGGGAAGGCATTGAATTGAATTATTGATTTGAAAGGCCCGATCTTGGGTCCATTCATTTATGGTGATGAAGGGATAAGATACAATTTGATGGATGGATGGATGATGAAGCTTTGAAGTGTATGTATTTTTATGAATTGTCTAATTTTGCTGATTTTGGATGTTCATATGGGTTGGTTCCATTCCCTGGAGGAACTACACTTCTTAGTGGCATCCCTATAGATAATGATTTTATGATATATCTTATGGTTTTCTAGTGAGTCATGGATTTCCCCTAAGTCCAATATGTATTTATGCTTACCGCTCAACCCCCAAAGGGGAGGGGGAAAGGGTTGGGGGAAACAGAGCAGGTCAATACTTGGTATTGAACTTCGATTAAATCCCAACTTCATCAAGTAGTTATCAATCCTCTGATATCAAGCCCTGGGGGTTTGCTTTACCCCATATAGGGCTTTCTTCAACTTGCATATACATGTGTGTATCTATCTCAAACTTCGAACCCCAGAGGTTGTTCCACATAGGCCTCTTCCTTGATTAAGCCATGTAAGAAGGTATTATTCACATCCATCTGATGTAGACCCCATCCTTTCGATGCAACAAGGGAAATGATTGATCATATGGTGGTGTAGCGGGTAACAGGTGCAAATATTTCATCATAATGTATGCCTTTATTTTTTGAGAAGCCTTAGGCAACAAATCTTTCCTTGAACTTTTTAGCACTTCCATTGGCTCCATGCTTGATCTTGTAGATCCATTTCGACACGACAACATATTTTTCCTTCGGTTTAGGGACCACATCCTAGACATCATTCTTCATGATCGACTCATATTCCACATGCATAGCATCCTTCCAAACTTGATTCTTCATGGCTTCTTCAAACGTTCCTGGCTCAGATTGTACAATGGTGCTCATGGCTGCTAGGTACCCTTAGTACCTATTCGGCTTCTTAATTTCACGCAACATTCACCTTAGAGAAATATGTCTCTCGGAATATTTGAGAGTGTCTCTAAGCCATGAGGGTCTTCTTTTATTTGAAGAAGGTGGATCTATAGTATCCCTCGGACCTTCAACATCAGGCATCGGTTCATCCTTCGGTTCTTCCTTCTTCCCTACTTCTTCTTCTTTGTCTTCCTTTGAGGTAGGAAGATTCCTAACCTTCCTGAGGGAAGAATCTTTGTTGAAGGTGACATCATGGCATATCTCCACTTCACTTTGACCAGGAACATAAATTATATATGCCTTCGAGGTTTCACAGTAGCTGAAAAATATTCCCTTCTTTCTAGAAGCATCCAATTTGCTTATCTTTTCTTTCAGCACATGAAAATATACAAGACTTCCCAAAACTCTAAAATGAGAGACATCAAGCTTCTTACCATAGCATACTTATTCGGGATTTTTGGAGTCCAATGCATAATGTGGGAATATATTTTGAACATACACAACAGTGTGGGCATCTTCTCCCCATAGGAACTTCAGAATACCTTGGTCATAGAGCATGGCCTGGGTAGCTTCTAAAATGGTTATATTCTTCCTTTCAACAACACCATTTTATTCAGGAGTATACAGAGTAGTGGTCTCCCTATTAATGCCAGCTTCCCTGCAATATTCATTGAATTCATTTTACTCATATTCGGTTCCATTATTGGTCCTAAATTGTTTTATCTTCTTCCCTGTTTGATTTTCAACCAAGGCCTTGAAGGTGTAGAACCACTTGAATGCTTCGTCCTTCTTCTTCAAAAAATATATCCAAGTTTTTAGGGAGAATTCATCTATAAAAGTGATATAATATAAGCTTCCTACCAAGGATGTTATGGGTAGCATACCATATATATCATAATGAATCAATTGTAAAACATCAGATGTCTTCATGACACTTTAGGGGAAAGGTGCCCTTGTATGCTTTCCTTCGGCCCTGTCACCACCTTCCTTTCTTTGGGAAGGGATTTATAATGAAGGTGTGCAAACCTCTAGTGCCATAGCTTGCATTGACGATTTTTGTTACATGTCATGGCCCCCAACAGACTTCCTCCAACTTGATAGAGTGTGTCAACCCTGAAACCAAGAGTGAACTCTTATTTGAAGTTCCTCTTCCAAATGTGTACCTTTCCATCGATGAATTCCACCTTGAATCCTTTGTCTTCCATTGTAGAGGTATACATTGGATTCTTATTCAATTCAGGTATGTACAAAAAATCTTTCAAACAGAGGACTTGACCTTAATTTAGATGAAGGGTCACAGTCCTTGTCCCTTTCACAGGATAGGTGGAATAGTCTCCAAGGATAATCTCCAAATTAGTATCCTTTTCAATAAAATCAAAGAGGGCCTCTTTATATCCAGTGAAGTGCCTTGGGGCACCACTATTAATAAACCATTTATCCAGGTTTTTGAGAGGAGATGCAGCAGAGAGGGAAGATATAAGAATATATTCATTTTTCTTATCAACAACATTGGATTCATCATACCTGGAGTTCCTTGACCTCTTGAAAGGTTGATCATTTCCATTTCCATTTCGATCAAAGGGAGCCTTCCTCTTTCATGTGTTGTTGAACCTGTTGTTCCTTTGATTTCCATTTCCCATGAATTTTTTGTTGTCATCATCTCGCCGAGAGCCCCTTTTATTGGGGAACCTCTTGCATAGTGACCAAACTTGCTACAATTGAAACATCTTCCCTTCCTTCCTTTGGGACTCGCTCTTCCATGATTTTGATTTCTCAGACCAGAATTATTCCTCTTCTTTGCATGAGCGGTGAAGGCAGTAGGGTCACTTCCATTCCCATTAGATGGATGTTCGCTCTCCATCACCATTCTCACCTCTTGAGTGCATCTTGTCAACAATTCATCAAAATCAGGAATTATATTATTATTGAGAATAGTAGTATTAAATACATAACATGCCCAGGAAAGACCTCCAAGAGAAATGAGGTTGAGCTCTCGATTTTCTATAGCCTCTCCAATAGATAAGAGATCATTCTTGATTTCAGTGATCCTCATGAAATGGGATTGTATGGACTCTCCCTTGTCCATCTTGATGTCCTTCAATTTTTTCTTCAAAAAGAGAATTTGATTAGCATTGCTAGCCTTGAACATGTTAACCAAATTATCATGCATCTCCTTAGATGTGCCCATCTCGGAGATATAAGTAACCATTTGCTTATTAATAGAATCCCTGATGATTTTCTTCGCCTTGACTTCCCCTTTTGTTATACTTTGTTTTAGTGGCAGCCGGTGCATTTGATGGAGGCTCAATGATCTTTCCCTGCACATAATCCATAACATATTGTTCTTCTAATGTAAGATCCAAGGACATTTTCCGAGCATGATAATCAGACTTATCAGTCAGCTTTTCATCAGATCTGAAGTATGATGAGGAAGCCATTTATCCCAGTCCTTGTTTATTCAACTTCGACGATTTCTTTTCTCACTCTTGCTTAGGCTTTGTCTTCACCTTAGCTTTGATACCATGTTAATTTTAGTTAACCATGGTATGCTCTATGGTCAGAGCAGTTTACTTCAATATTTCTTATTAGCCCAATTCAATTTCAGATATGAAATCACATAACCATTGAAATTAAATGCTGATAGAAGATAAAATAAATCAATAGAAGACAAGCTAGGACAAGAGACACACTAATTTTTATAATTCTTCTTATTCATCATAGGGAGAGAAAATGTATTTTACAGCAGTTAACATGATGCCTTAGCCAGGAAAGTCTTCACTGGTTAAACCAACAATTCAACCTCCAAACAAGCGTAGTCAAATTCAGTCAAACTTAGCCTTCAATCAAAGTCAAAAATAGGCCAAAACATTCCACAAATATGGTCAACGCAGAATTCAAAATATGTGGTCAAAACAATAGTCAATGTTGTGGTCAACTGCAGTAAAAGTCAACATCTTGCCTCGATTTTTGTGCCTCCATCTGCGACCTCTTCAAATTGGATTTTTGACCTCAAAAACACAATCAAAAGGTCAACGTTGACCTAAATTCAATGCTGGTCAATTCTATCCAGAAATCCCTAAACCAGTCCAAAAATTGCAGCTTCTTGTTTCACAAGTGTGGAGGAGAAAGAAGCCTTTAATGTTGTATGAACCATTCAGGTGAGAGTGAGATGTGTGAGATGAATGAATGATGAAATGAACATCATGTCTCTCCTTTTTATATCCATGACTGAGGGTATGTGACACATCTTTTGGGGCTTGTGAGCCTACATTACAATTATGTCCGACCTTGACAAATTTCACATGTGAGGAAAATAAATTCAAAATTCAACTTCTACTCATCCGAACAAGATGATATTTAGATCAATCTTGCACCTCTCCAAAAGAGGAATCCAACAAAAATATCATCTCCATCATATGATTTTGGCCCTTTTTTCCAAATTTAAGAATAACACTTTGTGAAAAATGGCTTCATTAACCTTCTTATTGAAAGGAGTAGATATTGTGCAAGCCAATGTTGGAGATTAGAGGATATAGATTGAGAGGAGAAAATACCATGAAACCTGTATGAGGAATTTGGTTAGGGATCATGATGTCAGGAACCATATTTTATAGGCCTGTTGGATGATGACAATGTTTCTGATTGTGCCTTTTGATGTATGCCAAACTTTGTTCCCTTGCCACTAGCCCACCAACAAACGCACATGCATACATATTTTTAGTGCATTATTGGTACGGATTATTTTTTTTTTTCAAAGAATGGGTTTATTGTTTTTTTTAGTATTTATCCAAGAAAATCATCGTGTAGATACTAGATTCTAAACACTTAGGGATCTGAGGTTCATGAACAACAAAAATATGTGATGTCTTAGAATGGGAGAGGATACAAAGCGGGATCCTATTAAGGTGATCTCACTTAGTGTTCCTTGTTCTTTTTTATTTCATTTTATACATTGAGAAATATTGATTATCATTTTGGAATTTTGTACAATCATCTTGGCTTTTATGAATCTATGATCATTGATTAGCAAGTAGTTAACTGATAGTATCAAATTGAGTTTTATTGGACATTATCTCAAGAGGAGGCTTATCTTAATGATTGTATATAGTTGATAAGTATTTCTCTATCTATCTTGTCATCAACAGGGACATGTGAGTGTGTTATATATTGGATTCTACACACACATACACATGCCCAGTATGCCAGGTTGATGTGCCTTATATGGAATCGATTTGATAGTTTATACCATCCAATGCAAATTTCAAGTCTCATTTTATATGGGTAATAAATATTATAATGGACATATCGTTCGCAGTGGGTGGATTAAATTTTCCTACTGAGTACATTTTCATTATTTATCATGTTTAAAATTAGAATTGAGTCTATGTCAAGGAGGGCTATAAGTTGACTTGCAAGCTATTGGAAATAAATCTGATATTCCCGGTCCACATCCCCATCCTTTGAATGGAAATCATGTTTAAAATGGTAGCAATGGGAGGGTTGGTTTGTGTGTAAGGGTTCCACAAGAGAGTCAAGGTGTTGGGCTACAAAAATGGTAGGATTTTCTTTTTGTAGGATTGTTGGTCTTTGGATTCTTATGCATGCCAACATTTCACAAGTTTTCTTCACCCCAATCAATCTTCAGTGACTTCTAACATGGGTGTAGTATTTTTTTTCTTAGATTTTTGAAGTTTGAACCATCCAGGTACTGTGGATTAATAATCTTGGTTGTGTTTTTTGTTATGTTTACATTTTGTATGGTATTGGAATGCAGTTTGTAGTATGTCTGTGTCATAAAATGGTTCATTGGAGCTCATCTTTTTTATTTAATTTTATAATTAATTTATTTTTTTTGGTTCTTAGTTTCCTTATCAAAATTATAGATAATTTTTTATTATGCACTTCGCATCTCAAAATTCATACCTGACTATTGGAATTTTTTTAGTAATTGGTAAAGAAATATAATTTTTTACTATGATATATTTTTGGAGTTATAAAAATATACTTGCAAAATTTTCTACACCATTAAAATCATGATACAGATGTTTTGAGACTTTTTAACTTTATAAATTGTTCGTAGGTAGATCCAAAACTTAAAATCAAGATGAAAACATGATTCAATTCAACCTTAAATTATGTTTTTATTTTGAATAGTAATTTCCCATAATACAAATAGGAAACTGGGATGATAATGGGAGTATTCTAGGAAGCTCAGATTTAAGTTCCATTCCTGATTTTTTGCCTACCTTTATCCCTTCCTGTGTGGATTTACATGGATGTTGGGATTATTTTGTTACACCAATGCTTTTATGACAAGTTATACAGTTTTAAATTATCTAAATTAATAATGGCTCATGTTAGTTGTGGTTGAAAATAAGATCATTGAAGGATTCAAGCTGGTGAGGACCTCCATAGTATCATTTTTGAACCACAACACATTCAATGTAATCTGAACCTCATTACTAAATTATTTATTGGGTTATCTAATATTTGTATTTAAAAGCATTGATAGTCTGAGGGAGGCTATTTCTAAAAGGAACTCCTTTGGAAATGAAAGGTTAATACCTTGAACGCATTTATTTGGCAAGGTGTCATGCTTATTAATATTGCTTGCAACATTTTGGCCCACTTACTACTAGTCATTGTATGGAAGTGGGATTGTTTCATCAAATAAAGAATTATTTCTATTCTCCCAAATTATGTAAGTAGTGGTCTTGTGGGGAAATTATTTTAGGATCATGGCTTGATTGAGCCTTCTCAACCTCTCTTTCAAATTATAACAGATTTGGGAACATAAAAAATCTCTAAAATATAGATTTTCTTGGAATGCTTTCATTTTTAGGTCTTATATATTAGAAGCTTCAAACCATTTTTCCCATACCATTTGGGTACAAATTCATCCCCAAAAGACTATATCAACTAGATGGAGTGCTCCTCAAGAAAGGCTTGGTAAAGCCTCAAAAATTTTCAAAGTAGAAAGATTTGTCATGGACTCTTTCTCCAATGTGCAACAGTGCAAATTCATAAATAAAGAAATAAATAATATTTGAATTAGTTACAACTCCCAAATACTTGTGCAAGGAAAGAGTTAACAACAATGAATTAATTAATCTTCCACCAGCCTCACATGAGTAAGTCCCAAGCAACCAACTCCATGGATGAATGTGCAAAATGAAGTAGTGAAATCCAAAAATAGTAAGTGGGAAACCTCAAACAAAACAAATATAAGGAGAAAAGGGTGGAATATGAGTCTGAAAATGCCAAAACTCCACAAAATAAATAATTATACACCTTTAAGAATAGTAAGAAGTGATTCAAAAATTTTACCCTACTATTTAGTAATATGACTAAGTAATGTGCCACCTTCCCAAGTTGCAAGTGTGAAAAAAATTTCCAGGGTCATTAGACCAAAACTATTGTGTATTTTTTCTGAGTGTGTTCTTGCATTTATTTCTCATATCAGCTGAAACTAAATGATAGAGGTAACTCAAATGTGTTTCAAATAGTCCACGAGGTCTTGGATATATGGTGATTGGGTGCATTGTTAAGGCACTCCTTGATGTGAAGTCACCAATTCAATTCCCTACCCTGATCGGGGTGATGTATTTGGACATGATGATGAAGATGTAGTCCTACCCAACTTACAAAAAAAAATGTGTTCCAAATAAATTTCATTCAAAATTTTTACATCAGACTTACTAGTTTGGGACTATGGGAATCAAATTTACGAAAAAACATTGAAATTGTGTTGAGTTGTCAGCTATCAAAAATTTCTACGTGTCTACCTAAACATTATAAGAACCCAATCTAAATTGGCCCAAGGAAATGTGAAGACCATACACCCAATGACAAGTAGCACCAACATCCTCTGTAGTGCCAATCAACTCCACAATGGTATCATATTATCAACTCTAGATAACAATGAATCTACAAATGTAGGTCCAAAACTAAGGTCGACATTTGATATAATTTTTTGCTTGAGCAGGATGCTCAAGAAAAATGGAGATAAAAATAATGAACTTCAATTTTTAAGTGAAGTCATATTTTGTCCCTTAGTCTATTTTATCGCTTAGTGTTGTTTCTCTTATTAGCACTGTTATGAAAGCAAATATAGTAAAAGGAGTTATTTTCTTCAAAAAATATAGCTTGCTTATTAATTAGTATAAGGGGTCATAAAGTTGTGTTGAAATGTCATGATTAAGAATTCATGTTTATAAAGTCATCATTGTATCGAGTTGGGACAATTTTCCCAACCTTCATCTCACCAAGGCCTTGATTAGTATAAGAGACCTTTTTTTTCAAACTGAGTTAGCATTACGAGTGGAGGCATGATTGCTGGCATTTTGATTCAACCTCCATTCTATTAATCACCTATACATCTAAATATAAAATTATGCTTGATAAAATGATTTCATCCTTTGTTAATTTGTGTTAGCATTACGAGTAGAGGCATCATTGTTGGCCATTTGCTTCTACCTCTGTTCTATTAATTACTTATACATCTAAATATAAAATTGTGCTTGATAAAGATGATTTCACCCTTTGTATTATCTTCTCTTGAATTTTTTTTTATGTGTTTTCCTTTTCATTTGAGTCAAGTTCACATTGTTGATCCATTTCATTGTCATCACTCTAAACTAATAGCCACATAGAAAAGCATTCTCAACACCCTCTCAAAGGAATTATTGCAAGGTCACACATGTGTCATTCAAGACTCTAACAAGTTCAAGTTGGTGATCTACTGACTAAGATACCCTTCCATAAAAAAAAACCGTCCTTATGAATTTTTTCATGCATAAAAACTTATAATTAACAAGCAATGGATTCTCTTAACACATAATGATGTTATAGACATCAACTTGCACAACATTAGCATTAAATTTTAAACAATGCATCCACATGGAAGGAAGGGAAATCCACATTCCAAAGCGAGAACACAAAAACCACAATCAATCAAGCTACCTTGTTCCTGTAATTTCCATGACCTGTTAGACTTTGTCTCAGTGTCCTATACCTAGCTTATGCTATGGGGTAAAACAAAAAAGTGAGAAAACCAAATGGAGAAGATCTTCAATTAAGAACTATAGAATTTCACTTTTAACATAAATAAAAATTCAGCTAAAGTATACCTTACTAATTTTACATTTTTGCTTAAAACTATAGCCCATGATCTAAACGTGACTTTTTCTAATTAGAAAAACCAACTTACTAATGAGATTTTTTTCCTAAGTGTACAGTGTAAGTGATCAAACTTGGCTTGGGGTTGAATCTAAAAAATTAGTTAGTTGTCTTGGAGAGTGAAATGAAGAATGTGGGCATTTAATGTATAGTCTGGAATAATGGGTAGGCTAGGGTTTTAAATAGAGTTTGAGTCGCATATAAAGGGATGCACTAAGATTGGAGGTATTTAGTGTTGAGTATGTGTTGGTGGAGTTGAATTACTATTTTTTTTTTCTCTGTCATGTAGAATTGTTTGAGTATGTCATGGTGTAGCACAAAGATGGAAAAAAATGAAAGTCTGTCCTTGTAACAGATTTGAGATATGAAAAGGGAATTTCACTGAGCGCAAGAACTAAGTCTTCTCTTAGCACTCAAGTCCCCACTATAAATCTACATGGCTTACGTGTGCATATACTTTTTATCATTGGATTATTCTCATGCTAAAGAATAAAAATTGAGAATGTATTTTATTGCAGTATGTTGTCTATGTAATGAGTTGTTTTAAAAGTGAAATGCTAAGGTAGAACAATAGTCGTTCAGCTTATGGGGGACATTGCTAGAGAATTCACCCAGATATCTTTGCAACCAAGAGAAATCATACTATTAAGGATCAGGTATAGGTCATCCTATTTTTTAACTCAGAGAATTTTAGGAAGAATGCCCAAGGACAACGGGATGAGACAAAAGGATGCCATTTGTAGATCTAAATGAATGATAAATTGGGAAGATATGTTCTAAATTTGGGAATAAAGTAGGTAGGACACCTCTATGAAAAGATCTCATAAATCAGATATATCAAGTAAGGCACAAAGTAATAAGTGATAGGAAACCCTAAGTAAAAAAGGATGTACCAACACAAGTATGCAAGAGATAATGGGTGAGAAACCCAACTAGGGATGAGACTAGGACAAGAGAAAATTTTTTGACAAAGGATAAAAGAATAATTGTTTATGTTTAAGCATATGCAGCTATATGAAGGAAAAGAGAAAAATAGGGATGAATATAATATGGATGCATATGGTTCTTAATATTGATTTATCAAAACAATATGACCGAGTTAGTTGGCTCTATCTCCAGCTTATGCTTCTTCGTGTTGGCTTTAATCCACATGTGATTAAGTTTGCCATGGTATTTTTTAAACAATATCAATTGTAGTTATCTTAAATTGATATTTTTCAGGATTTTTCAATCCCTCACAAGGCTTTAGGCAAGGTTGTCATCTCTCACCTTTTCTCCTTTCGGTAGAAGTAGTCTTGAGCCAGTTAATACTAACAACAAAGAGATCTGGGGAGATTTCTAGGGTAAATTTTGGTGGCACACTATTCCTTCCTCAACTACTTTGTGTTGATGATACTATTTATAAAATTTACTCTTCAGGAGGCTCAAAATATGAAAGAGATTTTGGAACTTTATAACAAGGCTACATATATGGAATTGAATATTTAGAAGTCTTCTTCGATTCATGATGGATTAAATGACGAGATAGCCCATAATTTAGTCAAAATTTTATCTTAGTACTAACAAAAAAGAGATTTGGGGAGATTTCTAGGGTAAAGGTTGGTGTCACACTGTCCCTACCTCAACTAATTTATGTTGATGATCCTTTAATTTTTCTAAAAGGTACACTGTAGGAGAGTAGAAAGATGAAATATATTTTGGAACTTTATGACAACGATACAGATATGTAATTGAATCTTCATAAGTATTCTTCTCGATTCGTAATGGAGTAGATGAGGAGAAAACTCAGAATTTGTTGAAATTTTTTTCTTATAACCTATTCGAATTCTAAGTACATTTTAAATATATTGGTTCTCTTTTGAAGCCAGATGGACATCAAAAATTTTATTGGAGTTGGTTCCTCGATAATATAGAGACAAGAATAAATCACTAGTGCAACAGGTGATTATCCATAAGTGGTCAACTCATGTTAATGAGATCAGTAATGGAATCAATTCCAGTCTATTGGAATTCTCTGGCCCATATCATGAAGGGTGTTCTTCAAAGGATTAGAAGGGTGTACCACAGGTTCTTAGGGTCAATAAATCTGGAAAAAGAAAAGATATCTTTTGTGAATGGGAGGCATTGGTAGTAGCTAGGCCAAAGGAAGAAGTCAGATGGGATTAAAGAACATCCATTTTTTGGAGTCTCACTGGAAGCTACCCTAAGAATTTTCTAGGGAACGAAATTTTAGAGAAAAAACATATCAATCCTTGCAGTATTATTTATTGGATAGGAAATTTAGGAAAAAATGAAAAGAAAAAAAAAAAATCAAATCAATGGAAGGCTTTGGTTCTTTATTTCCAGTCATTGGAAAATGTTTATTGTGGAAAGGTGGGAATAGTGAACAGATCAGGGTAGCTCTGATGAAATACTGAGCAGTGATAAGGTGTTTTGACCTGAGGATATGACTGTTTTTCTGGGAGATAGAGGCTTTATGTACTTAAATCAAATAAGCAACCTGAATTCTACTAATATATTGTCTAAAGGATGGAAGCAGGCACACAATCTGGAGCTGGTAGAAAGACATGTTTATCTGTGAAGAAACTTTGTTGAAACTCTTCAAAAGGATCATGTACAACTACGAGAGAAGCCCAAATCCTTAGCCTGGGATTACAACAAATCTGGAGATTATTACTCTTGAAGGTTGGGATATAAACAACAGTATCCTACAAAACCTTATGCCCATGTCTGGCGGTGGAAGGAGATCTAGAAGAACAGGTGTTAGCACTCTACCAGATTCCCAAGGCTGAAGAAGGAATCCCAACACAGGTAACCACGGACCAAGATTTTGAGTTAGTATCTAGCCCTACCAAGTCTGAGAGGGCTCTCTCCACAAATTCATAGCCAGGAGGGCTAGAGGAATTAGGATTTTTAGGCTAGATATAGAGTGTAGGGGTTGTTTTTATTTTATTTGGTTGGGTTTCACTGGATGAAGAAATTAGGTCAAGGGAGCTAGGTCAGGGAAAATGAGATAAGGTTGCAGGGATTCAATGGGGCAAGGTATGCATAAGTCTTACCACTTAAATATGATTGTGATGAGATGGTTTTGAGACTGAGGAGAAGCTCGGAAGAGCATGGGGGATTTATTCTTCCTAAACAGAGGAAAATGGACAAATTATGAAATCTTTCCCAAAACAGAGCATGAGCAAGCATGTGTTATGCCTATCAAATTGAAAGAAATCATACCATAGAGATGCAATGAACATGAATACAACACATTATAACATCTGAAACTAAATAAAAAACAATGATAAAAATCATACCACATGTATCCCAAAAAATAGTTGCAACTCTTCTTTATTAACTGGCCAAACTGAGTACAATAGTTCCTTTATCAACAAGCTAACATCCAAACTTATTCCAACCCTTGCTTAGTGTGAAGAAAGGGACAAAATAGACATCAAAACAACATTCACTCATCCTCAGGGGTCGAATCCATGAGGTAAGGAAGAGATCCACAAAATACTGAACTCAAAGCTAAAGTGTAGGATGGTCCAAGTGACTCATTCCTAATTACACTCAAATTGATTCATCTTGACTCAATGATAAATTTTACCCAATGAATCTACCCCTAGGTAACTAATCCCAAGAATAATTACATTTATCATCATTAATTACATAGGTAGAAAGATGATTTTCTGAAGAAGAGTCAAAATTTCAGAGAATTTCCAAAAAAAAATAGCAAAATGGTCATTTGCGCCCTCCACTTTGCATTTGCGCCCTGGTAGTGTCATTTGTGCCCTCCATGTTCAAGACCACTTTTGACTGACCTACATGCATCCAAATCAGGCTTAATATGGCTTGTTGGAAATCCCTACCTATCCTCTTTCTGAATATGCCTCAAGTTTAAAAAATGAAGGTGATTTCCCCCCTCAAAAGTCATTCTCCAAAGACTAGTATTTGCATAGTGCCTAGGTCAAAACAGGGGCAGAAAAGGTGGTTTTTTGGTGGTTTTTTGAGCTTTTCACCTATCAAAACTGCAAACCAAGGCTGGAAACATGTTTTTTTGGAGTGAAATTGTTTTTAGGAATCCAATGGTACCTTTATTTCCCTCAAAAAGTGCCCCAGTCATTTGCATAGTGCCTAGGGCGCTGGGAAAATGACCAATTTTCTACTAAACGCCTGTTACAAAAAACTCAGAAATTTCCAAATTCTTCAAAAAAGTTTCAACATGCCTCAAAATTGGTAGATAATTTGATTATGATGTGGTTAGGCTTGGAGGGAAGCCTCAGCAAGTATGTCTAATTTCTTCTTCTCCTCCATGGTCAAATCTTCAATCTTTGCATTGGCTCTTTTGAGCTTGGCCATTGAAATTTTCTCCTTTAAGGCATGGTGTTTGACTTTCCTCCTCAATAGCTCATTGTCTTTATTAGCCTTTGCTAGCATATTATACAAGTTCTAATTGTCTCTATCAAGCCATGGTTCTCTGTTTTCACTGATCACTATAGCAAGATACTCATTTAGGGTTAGTTGATTAGCAAGCTCAGCCTCCCTTTGTATCTCTAGAGCTAGAGCTCTTTTCAACCCTCTAGTTCTTGGTCTCTATCTTGGTACTTGTTCCTCATGTTCATCAATTAAGCCATACTCCTCAAGTTTTTCATCTAGCATGGCTTTCACCTTTTCTGCCTCCCTTTGAGCAATGACATACATGACCTCATCAATGACTTGTTTAGTCTTCAATTTCTCATTTTCTTGCTCAAGGAATTTTATGACATATATGACCCTATCAAGATTAGCCTAGAGCTCCTTAATCTTGACATACTTACCTTTGATGGCTACATTAGTGATTTTTCCATTTTTATCCTCATCTAGGTCAACAAGTTGGAATTCATGTTATGTTTCATGAGGATCCTCCTCATCATGACTGACTACCTCAATCACCTTTTCTTTGCCCCTTTCCACCTATTGTGTTGTTGTAGAAGGCATGGCCCCTTCCACTCTATGCAAAGAAAACACATGCATGTGGCCTCTCTAGTAGGTTTTTGGCAATGGCTCAACCTCAACCAAACTAGCCCACTTAGGCTCAATGTCCTCAATCCTGCTAGGTGACCCAATGTCATGATGATATGGAGATGAAGGAGGTGAAGGGGATTGATCTGATGATGATGAATGTGTTATGGGCTGATATGGAGGGATGGAAGTGGATGGTTGGAATGATGAAGTGACACTTTGTGCATGTTGAGTGGATGGCTCATTGAAAATATCATTAGTTATGAAGGTACTCCATGCAATGTTTAGTTGATTGAGATGGTGGAGGACTATGATTTTTATGAGGGAATGATGAAATATACTTCTCATTGGCTGTTCATACTCCTTTTTCTGGGCAATGTATGTCATCTTTTGTATACTCCAAAAAAGATAATAGGGTATGTTAAGCATCCTTACCCTAGTGAAATGCATTAAGAGCCGAATGTGATAGGTATAAAGCCTTGAAAATATACCTTCACATGAAAAGTATTTCATGATTATCTTCATCATTGATGCATATCTGTCCAGAAGGTGAGAAAAAGGAAAGAACCTCTTTGTCTGATTTTGGTGTCTTGGTTTTAAGAAGAAGTCAAAGTCATGTTTCTTCAAACTACCTTTCTTGAACCACTTCTTCCCAACATTTGGGATCTCGGTGGCAGCTGAAATGATAGTAATGGATAAACTAAAAGTGGCACCAGCTAATGTAACTTGGTTATCATGGAGGCCGAATTGTTATCATGGGATGGCATTGGACCCTTTGAATTTTCTCACAGAAATCATAACAAACATGTTTGAAGCATGTCGCAGTCAATGGAGAAGCCAAGAGTTCAAGTCTGAGCACTCGTCCCCCTTTATGTGGCCTCCTCACTTTTGTTTCCTCTCCTTCACTGAATGATGTGTTTTCTTCCTCTATTTCCATGGTGCTTTTTTCAAAACCCTAGGGATTAAGATGGGGAATGGGAAAGGAAAAATGAGGAGATGTTTTCTAGGGATGGTGTGAAATGGGGGAGGTAATAGGGAGCGAGTATGATAGATTTAGGATATGGATTTAGCGATTGGAAGCCTAGGGTAACATCTAGGGCTTAGGTTTTTGGGAGAAAGATTTAGGAAAGGGGATTTTTAAAATCGGGGGTTTGGGAATGGGTTTTTGTAAGTGTGGGAAGGATGCAAAGGGTAAGGGAGTGAAATTTGGGAGTTTTCAAACATATAATGGGATACTAGGGATTTTTACCAATTCAAACACCAAATTTAAACCTAAATTTTGACAACACTTAAACACATAAACTTAGTGAAAATGGTTTCAAATGGAATGAGCTCTTACGCATTTACTTGGAGGCCGATGAGTAGAGGGAGCTTTGAAGATGATGTGTTTGCCCGAGACACGTTTTAGGGCTTGTTGTTCATTTTCGCCTTCAACTAAACATTTGCACCCTCACTAGAGTGTTTACGCCCTCAACTGAACATGTGTGTCCTTGACTATGCATTTGTGCCCTCATTTCGTGTTTCGTGCCTTCGTATTTGTGCCCCCGCCTCTAGCATTTGCGACCTCTACTTAGTTTTCTTTACCAATTTCACCCGAAACTCGAAATTTTGTTGTGTTAGAGTGCTTTCTTGATGCTTGGAGGAGACAAATTAATTTGAATGATGTCAAGGAGTCATAAATAGTTAAGTGAATTTGAATTTTAGATGGGAAACCCCACTTTTCTATTGTCTATTTCACATTTTTGAAAACATTTCTAATTACCCTTTTCCTTTGTTTTTTTCTTCTTTGCGGATGATGTTGCTATATTTTGGCACTTTTCACTTTCAGTTTGGCATGTGTGCTTTGAGTTGGCGGCTTGGGACAAAACTTATTACATATTATGAGCATAAAATTACATAAAAATTATAAATAAATCACATCTCTATTTTTTAAATAAATTAAATTTTAGTATGAAAATCATACTCTAAAACAAAAATTATAGCTTTAAAAATGATATTTACATATTGATAAATCCTCTGTAGATGGTTGAGAAGGTTTTATTTGAGTCACCCTCAAACCTTTCTGACCTAATTGGGATGAAATTTTGTGTTCATAAACCTTGAAAAATGAAACCTAATTGACCTAATGGGACCTTGGATGATTTTGACTTCATGGTTGAATTTTTGACATAATGACATAGTGAAATGAGCTTTAATATTGATTTATGCTCAACGACATGAAGGTGGGTCAGCAAATGTAAAATTTTGAGGGAGAGTGAAGTTTTATGACTAGGGCTACCATCATTGAATCAATTTTTTGCATGACCTAATGGAATGATAAAAAAAAATATAAGTGGGACATATAAAATGAATATGAAAAGAGTGATTTTGATCACTAACAGCAGAATGAAAATTCTGACACTAACAACAGGCACTAAAGAAAATCCATATATTTCTCTGGCTGGCATTAAAGAATAAATTTTTGACTTGGACAACAGTTTAAAGGAGAGGTAGACATGGCCAAGCTACATGTTTTTGTACAAGGCTGCTTAAGAAAATTGTGTACTATTTACTTATCAATTGTCCATATGAACATGAATTATGGAAGGAAGACGAATCAATTACTCATCAAAGAAATGTGTGGAATAGTGATACAGTAGAGGTCTTCCTGAGAAAATGATTTGGGAATCCTTCTTTGAACGAATTGAGAACTTTTCCATGCATATTGTGCTTGATGATATGGTTGGTTGGAATCTCAGCTCTGTTTAAATGGAAGTTTATCTTGCCTAATAAATTTTATTCAAGGGTAAGTGTTATGGTTTCTATGATTTGAAATAAGTTAAAATTTCTAAACATGTTTTCATTCTAGCTATAGATAAATCTGTTAGGTTTTCTATATGGCACCTGGAAGTTGGAACAGATACATCAATAATAGTAGTGTGGGAAGCAAGATTTTCAATTCTGATTCTCACTGGATAAAATCTAAAGGAATTCTAGGGCATGGTATATTTAATTTAGTAGAGTTTTTGGCTCTGAAATCACTCGTAAAGTGTTCTAGAGAAAGAGAAGTAAAGGTCCTACAAGTTTATGAAGACTTAACCTTGGTTATCAATTGGATACATAGCAACAGACAACTTCAAGATATTGATATCGGGCTTGCATATGATCATTTAAAGGATATATTCCAGCTATTCGAATTCATTTATTTTATTCTTGTTTTTGGAGAATTCAACCAAGAAGTAGATTAGTTGTCAAAAGAGGCTCAATGTTTGCCAACGGGTCTCTATCTCCTTCGATGAAATGAAGGACAATGTTTTTTCATTGTTTTTTCAGCACTCTATAACTAATTATCTTTATTTTTTTGTGCTTATATAGTTAGGTACCACTACATGCCCAATAGCTCAAGTTGTAGCATTTTTTTTGGACTCTGGAGGCCATTAAAAGCCTCATTGTAGCATTTTTTTTGGACTCTAGAAGCCATTTAGAGCCTCCTTGGTTATGTCTTTTGTCGATGATATCATTGATATGTATTTCACTTGGTGAAATTTTGATATATTCACCCTTACATGGTATATATATGAGAAGACTTTCCATATTTTGTCTCTAATATTTTGGAATCATGGTTTATAATCTTAAAAATCATTTTTTCATTAAAAATTAGTTATCTTATGTATTTTTTCCAATTCCAGTTTATTAAACATGGTTTGATCTTAGTTTGATCCAGTTTTGGTTGGAATCATGGTTAGATAAGTGGCCACTTTTGATTTTTAAAACTATGCTCATAGTAGATAAGATATAGAAAGCTAAAAGTACTACTTGGTATTTACCTCTCCCAAAAGGTATCAGAACCATTGAAGGATGAGAAAAGCAAGATTTAAATCAAATATTCAACGAAGAAAAGTAAACACACATGCTTGATGTTTCCAGTCCTTATTTCTGAAGAAAAATTTCATTCTCTAAGATGAATCCATACACCAATTCTTTTCTAAGGAACAACTCTTTGGGAAGCCCAAATGATTCTTCCCCTTATTCGTAGATGACATCTCTAGTAAACTTGTTGGTGTAAACTAGTGCAACTCACCTAGGTAGATTTGAACTGGACACCTACTAGCACTAAACTAATATAATGGCCAAAAACTTTGGCAATAACTGGTTGAGCTAACCTCTTATACTGATTTTGTGCACCATTTGTAGAACAGATAAGAATTTTCACTCTTAGTGCAGAAAGTGTCCTAGAAAAAAAATAATTTATTGGGCTGATATCTTCTTAATAAGTCAAATTTTCTTAAAGTATGTTTATTTGGGAAAACATGTGCTCCTTTTGTCAACATTCTTGCATATTATATTTTATTTCATAGCATTTTGCTTGAATGTGGAATTGTGTATCCTGTAATTTCCAATGTAAAGGAAGAGTATGAACATGTTGGGTGTTTGATTTTTTTTTGCAGATTAAGAAGAACATTCAGCTCATTGAACTAGCAACAAGTTGGACTAAACATGTATATTATTGGCTCCCTCAGGCTTCTATTAGTCATATAGGCACAATTTCTTTTATCTCAGCTCCAAAACGAAGAGGTAATGGAAAGCAACCTCAGAAAAGCAATGCTCCATAGTGAGGGATAATCCAGAGGATGCTAGAGCTTTGAAGGTTGTTTATTGGTGTAAAGGTGGAAGGTTCTCCACCCAAGTACTTCAATTACTGTGTGCAATAACAAAGCAAGCTGGATGAAGAGGTGTGTGATTTTCTGTAAATTTATTAATAAATTCTAATTGAAATTAATAATATTATCTCATCTTATCTCACTCAAATGTTACCACAATTTGTTTCATTCCATATGGATAAAGGATAAAACTTGGAATTTTTAGGTAGAAGGTTGTGATATCCCTAGAAGAAGTAGACAGTATACTTGGAGGGAAGATGTTGAAAGTTATAGGATTGTGTCACTGCTTACATTTCATGTTTGTATGTATTTATTTTTTATTTAGTTTCTCTAAATAATTTGGCATATACATGCAAACACTTAAGGAATTTAAGATATTAAATTATTTCATTTATGACCCATTGAACACATTTATAGGTTAGGTATCTTAATTATTATATCAAATGGAATGATATTTTATACCCATAAGATCATTGTCTTGATTGTAAGGTCATGGAAAAAGAAGGTGTTTCTTTTAGGAATGCTACCTTTTGTGGTAAAATATATGAAGGTGGTGAGCCTAAGCATTTATTGGACATTGGAAAACTGTAAGACATTCATATCTCTATTATCAAACATGGTAAAAAATTGAAGAGACTAAAGGTATTGTCTTCCATGTTTCCTTCGATCTGTTCAGATATATTTATTCCCATTCATTATAATGTGGTGGTTGTGTGATGTGTTGAAGTTTTCTGTTAATTTTTTAATTAATAAATAATGTTTGTCTTGAAGCAGGTTTATGTTAGAAATTATTTTAGTTTGAAGCTAGTTTATGTTAGAAATGTGTATGTGAAGAAGGATGTGACCAGGTGAAATCGTGTGTTATTGAATACAAAAACAGTATATATGTTGGCCTACTTGTTAGCCCGAGTATCTACTAAAAAGAGTCTGATTCCCATCAGTGACGGGGATTATTCCTCCTTCAAGTGCTTCAGGAAGTTAATCAATGTAGAGGACACCATCATAGAATCCATGAGTAACTGCAAGTATAATGGTTATGCTCCTCCTTATGGTTTACTCTAAAATCGCTAGTATTTCTCACCTTTGTATGTTAATCATTCATCTGTTGCATCTTGTGATTTTGGATTCTTCAATGGTAGTCACATGGACACATTGTATGAGCCCATCAAAACTACACTAATTATAAATTCTAATAGAAGCAAAGTGTCTTAGTGTGCTTGGTGCATGTATGTATGAAAACACCAACTAAAGAGGGGTGGTTTTACCCTCTTAAGTTATTGGTCACAGGCAGAAAATAGATGGAGTCAAACAAGTTAGTGGAACATGCTAAAACATAAACATACTAGATAGAGAAATATCATTCATATTAAAACATAAAACTAAACTAAAAGTAAAACAAATAAA
Organism: Pinus albicaulis; assembly: GCA_034641835.2. Taxonomy (NCBI): domain Eukaryota; kingdom Viridiplantae; phylum Streptophyta; class Pinopsida; order Pinales; family Pinaceae; genus Pinus; species Pinus albicaulis. The sequence goes on along the minus strand of CM076577.1, from coordinate 156,398,120 downwards.
ACAAAAGCTCTAAATAGATTCAAACAACTTCAATAATCCAAACGATGGCTCTTATGTCCCCTCTTATTGAGTGCTGGTAGGAAATGAGGATGAAACTTTAACCCACTTGCTAAGGGGCCCTTAGAACTAGGGGTTCTAAGTCCCAATGCAATGATGTATTTACTTCTGAGCTACCTTGGCACAAAGTCTCCCTCTATCTACATGGTGTACTGGAGTTGTTGGATGGCCAACAAATGAGTCCCCTCTATCTCTGCTCCGGATCACACACTGCTGGTATTGCTTGGGGAAATTTTTTCCAGCATAACAATGTGCTCTCATGTTGTTCATCTCTTGGTGGCCTTTTATAGGAGAATTCAAATCCTCCTTCCCTCTCTTGGTACATTGTGGGCAGTGAACCAGGAGATGAGGGTGATTCCATTGTGTGTTGTCTTGATTTCCTAAGGAGGCTTGGGCAGTTATCCTTAGGCCGCCTAAAGTGTGGAATCAATGTCTTGGACTGGTCCTTGTGGTCCCGGAAAGTGACTTCCATCACTCCCAGGATTGCATGCTTTATTTAGCAAAATGTGTGCAAAGGCGCGTTTATCTAATATTTTGCGTGCAAAGGAACTTTTGACTGGTTTTTCTTGTACGCAATTTTATTTTTCCTTTCAAACCTTAGATATTTTTAAATACTTTTAGATTCTCTAATGTCTCTCAGCCCTGTAAATCCTTCTACCTAACATTAAATAATGTCACCTTTTCTTGTACGATTTTCCAGTGATAACAGTTTCCCCCTAATGTGTGAGGTATAGGAAGAACAGTATAGCTGAAATACATTATAGTTTCTTTTCTGTATACTATGTGTAGAGAGAGAGAGACCTGCGTGTAGCTCAGAATTGGAGACACCCTGCACCTAGTCGAAGAGTGACCATGTCCTGTGGGATCCCTGTAAGCAATGGTATAATACAATATATATAAATTTTCTATGAGGCGGGCATGTCCCATGCTTGTGATGCTTTGGCTAGTTAAACAAATCTATTTGACAAATACAGATTCTGTCTATGTCACTAATATGGTAGTGATCTGTTGGTTGATGACTACAACTGATAATGCCCTCAGGGGAGTTTTTTCTTTGAAAATAGATGGAAAGTGGGATCTTGTGATGCCTCGAGGAGGTGGGGGTAGGGTGGGGAATTACTAGAATGCCACCACGCAAGCTTGTTTTGAGGCCAACCCATAGATTTTCCTACCATTCCCTTATGCAGGGATGGACTTCCCTGGGGGTCTAGACATGGGTCTCCCTACTGGCAACGCTTTGGGGCCAGCAGATATGTCTTTTTTCTTTCTGCATTTATTTGAGTATTTATGTTTATATGTGTATTATGATGGCATTGACATAGTTTTGGTTACTCTTGCAGATGTTGGCGAGGTTGGTCGCCCTGTGGCTCGGTTGGTTGGGCATGATCCTATTCGGAGACATCGGGGATCTCTTGGGGGGCTGGAAGGAGTTTCTGCATAGCCTCAGGGTGGGGCACTCGGTAGTGAGGTTGGCCCTTTGAGGGAGTGCAGTACCTTGGCTATTGTTGAGACTCTAGCTGAGCAAGCTCATGCTGATGCAGTGGAGGCTCGTGTTGCTAAGCTAATCGAGCGGGTATTAGTTCTAGAGGATGCCTAGGATCGAGTGTACCACTTGACCCAGGGGATGCCAACTCTAGGCTTTTTAGATGACCTTGATGAGGTATGGTTGGATACCATGATGGCTCGGGAGAGGGGTTATCGGCTAGTTTTATGTCGGGTGGCGGTCTCTGTATTGACGGTGGCTCTAATAGTGGTACCAGGAGTGGCAGTGGATCCAGGTGCCCCACCTGGGGGAGCACCACCCTGGAGTCATTTTGTACACGATGAAAGCACCCATTATGAGGATGCTTCCCCTATTTTTGATGACTTATATGTGTATATTTTTGGGTTGAACAATGGGTCAAAGACACGATTTTTGTACTTAGACACATACATTTTGATATATATATGAGAGATCCTTTTTGCGGCTCTAGATGGTGTGCCCCCTGTTTCTACTTACGGATTATGTTTTGTTGATGGATATCTATATTTTCTATGTTTTTTTTTCTATGTATGATGGTTTATTTGAAATGCATTCTAGTTTAGAATATTGTTAGTGATGCGATCAGGTGTTTGGTTTTGACTCCTTGGTACATGTGTGAATGTAATGTAGTCAAATTTTCTGCTTAATCTTTTTGCACGTAAATATTTTCTGTTGGCAATATGATGCAATATGTTGTCCTTGATGGCAAACTTCTTGATGAAGTTTTCCTTGATGGAAACCTACTTGATGATTTTCCTTTTGATAAGAAATATATGTGTTAAAGATGTAAAATGATGTTTCTATAGGTCAGTTCAAATGTGACAGAGAAAGGAATTTCAGTAAGTGCAAGAGAATGAAACAGGAAATATTTCTCAATGTATACGCAGGTTTGATGAAGGAAACCCGCATATGGATTCAATGTATACGCTACTTTTATGAAGGCAACTCACGTATACATTCAGAATTAGTAAATACGCAATTTTTATGAAGAGAAGTCATGTATACACGCGGATAAGAACGATCCAAGTCGCATATGCCTTTTGCACTCTAAAATTATAATACGAAGGGGAATTACCATGGTATTACCCCACAGTATTGAGCATTGTCTTGTATATTTGATTACGTCCAAGAATACCATCAGAAGTTGTGTGGTTTTGACTCATCGTATGGTCAAGGCTAAATCTATATAAGGAGAAGATCATAGTGCAAAGTGTGCATGAGTAAGGGTTGTAACTGAATAATTTTATTTAAGGTATATCTGCATGGGATGAACTCTGTTTTAATTGATAGATCTGAATCTATGATGCACCCATGGATACAATGATGGTTTAGGATCTCTAGATCTAAAATGATTATGCTCATGTGTGATTCATTGAAGAGATGATTAGATCTATGACTTGGCGCAAGTTTGCCGAAGACAAGTGAAGAAATCTTGGTAAGTTCTATGGATCTGGTTCATTTTTCAAAGTTTATATTTACAGATATATACACTATTTCGTCTCAGTAAAATCGCATATATAAGCAGGTTTGCTTCAGAAAAGGCGCGTATGGCAGTTAGGGTTTTCTGAAGCTTATTGAAGAGGTTTTTTTGTTATTCCTACTATTTGTCTACTTTTTGTCAATGAATTCTTCTTGTAGATGTGGGTTGTTTGAATACTGTATATGCTACTAAGTTAATTATGTACAAATATGATCAATGAGAGAATAAACATGGTTGATGGTGACTAACTGATGAAGGGTTCTGCATTTTTTAAATATATCTGACTAAAAGCATCATATATGGATCTAAGACTGATTACATTCTGAAAAATAGTATTCACAGAGCTATACGCAGGTAGGTGTGAAGGAAAGCGTGTATACACATGGGTTCAGTGAAGCGAAGTAGTGTATGCATTTTAAGTTGATGAATGTTCAGGGTTGATTTTGTATCTGCGTATTTATTCTAAAGTCTGGTTTATTTCTGAGTTTCAGTTATAGTGGTCTCATTGTTCTGATTAAAGTATAGGGTAAATTTTATGGTTGTTGATGTTTATGAAAATTTGTGTTAATGTTGTTTTATCCAGTATGAAAATTGATGAAACATGGTCTGTAGTGGTTCTGAGGGTTGAAGCCTTTAGTAAGGAAGTAGAAGCTTCCTGCCAGTAGAAGCTCGTTTTCTGATCAGGGGGTTGAAGCTCCTTTCCAGTAGTGGCTGGTAAACGATATTAGGGGTTTGTATCTCCCTTCCAGTAGTAGTCGGAAATCGAGAGAAGGTTGTGGCCTTCTGCAGGTAGATTCCTGCGTAATGATATGTCTACATCAGTACAATATTGTAAACAGTTTTCCATATAATAACTATTGAAGATAGAGACTATAGCAGCGGTGGTTTTCTCCCAAATTGGGTTTCCACCTTAAATATTGGTGTTCAGGTTTGTTGCTCTTGTGTGATGATTTATACTACTATTAATGCACATAATTATTGATTATCTAATAGATGCATGACTGGTAAACTAACTTAAACATTGTTCCTGAAAAGTGTTTCTAATCTGCAAATTTATATCAGTATACGCTAGTTTCTTTTATTATATGTGTGTGTATACGCGAGTTGGCTTCATCAAAGCTGCGTATGAAATTCTGTAAAGAATAATTTCAGTAAGCTCTAAATACTGATTCACCCCCACCCTCTCAGTATTTTTCCCAACAATTGTTATCAGAGCAGGTTCTTTTGAAGAAGCTTAATCTCTAGAAGAAAGATCGGCTAAGATGAGAAATCAAGATGGGACAACATCTATCAGACCTCCTCTCTTCAACGAAAACAATTTAATATTTTGGAAGACAAGTACAAGATCCTATCTTCAGTCTCTTGGAGCAAATGTATGGGCTATAGTTGAAGGAGGTTATCAATATCCAACATTAGTACCAACAGATGCAGCAGAAAGAAAGAAATATGAAACCAATGCAAAGGCGATCAATGCATTATTGGGAAGTCTAACTAAATCAGAATTTTTCAAATTCATGCAGTTGAATACAACAAAGGAGATATGGTACAAAATCATTCTAAGCTATGAAGGTGATACCAAGGTAAAAAGTGCTAAACTCTCAACACTCAAAATTCAATATGAAAATATCCGGATGCATAATGAGGAAAGTATTGCCAGTTTCTTCTTACGTCTAGATGATATTGTAAATCGTATGATAAATCTGGGTGAAACCATAACTGGCACTACTCTGGTAGAAAAGGTTTTAAGATCTCTAACTCCCAAATTTGAATCAAAAGTGTCTACTATTGAAGAAAAGAAGGATTTACAAACTCTTACTATTATTCAACTTCATGGTATTTTGACTGCTTTTGAAATGAGAAAAGGAGGTCCATATGAAGTCAAAGAAGTTGTCTTTAGAGCTGCTGCAAAAGGAAAAGAAGTAGAAGAACAATAAGGATCAGGGGACGTTTCAGAAGAAGATGAGATAAATTTTGTAAAGAAGCTACAACTTGGCACTGGAAGATTCAGAGGCAAGCTTCCTTTTAAATGTTTTTCTTGTGGAAGAGTTGGTCATTATGTTGCTAAGTGTCCTCATAAAGAAAAACATTAAAAAGGAAAGGAAGTGGAAAAACTAAATAAGAATCGGTTTATCCATAGAAAAAGTTATTATACTCATGAAGATAGTGATGGGCTATCAAATAGTGAAGAAAGAGAATCTGATCAAGATGTTAGACTACTCATGGCATTTGAAAAAGATTATAATGAGGCTAAAGATACCTTTATGGTTGCACAAGAAGAAAATGATTTTCCTGGAGAAATTAATCAGCCCAAAATATGTTTGGAAGAAAACAAAATTGTCATAGCTACTCTAAAGAATTAGCTTATCGAAAAGGAAAAGCACAATGAGAAACTAGAAAGTGAAATAGTAAGTCTAAGAAAGGAAATTGAGAAAGAGAAAACTTTAAATCTTAGATTTGCTAAAGGAACTGAAACCTTAGATGAAATTATCAAGGTTCAATGCTCTCCTTTTGTAAAGACGGGTCTTGGATATATCGGAGAATCCTCTCAATCTTTAGCACCAAGATATCTAAATGCAGCTAAAGCCAGCCTACAACATTCTGTCACTTAGCAAGAAAACAAAGAAACTTCATAGGTAAATCATGACCACTTCAATACAAATAACAATAGCATAAATATTAAACGGAGAAACACCAATCTACAGGTAAACACAAATAGAAGGTTTCATGATTGTATAAATTTCTTCTTTAATGGGCAATGTTCCTCATGTCATAATTTTGGCCATAAAGTTGTTCAATGTGTTGCATACAAAACCATCATGACCAGAGAAGCAAGAAAGTAAAGAAATGAGACTGGAATAAAGAAGAATACTTATAACAACTTTTATCCTCTTCAAAATGAAATTGAATGTGCTTATTGCAATAACTTTGGTCATGGAGAATCTTAATGTAGGAGCAAACTCCAACCAAAAGAGCATGAACCTTCAAATTCCAAGGTATGGAGAAAGAAGGACTTATAGGTTGAGAATTATGGTATAGAATTATTTGAAGAAGGGGAAGAAAATCAATGGTACATTGATAGCGGATTCTCAAAACATATGACAGGTGATAGAAATAAACTCCTTGCATACAATGCTCTAAAAAGATAAAAGAATGTTACCTTTGGAAATGATACTCCTGTTGTAATTAAAGGAAAAGGTTCTGTTTTTTTTTCTGAAAGAAAAGGCAAAAGCTAACAATGTTATGTATGTGGATGGATTAAAACATAACCTGTTAAGTGTGAATAAAATGTGTGATCAAGGAAATGAAGTTGTCTTTAGTTCAAAAGAATGTGTGGTACATGAACTTGACACAGGAAAAACAGTAATAAAAGGAACTAGAACACCAAGCAATCTGTATGTATTGAAAGGTTGTAAAGAACAATGTTACTTGGGTAAATATTCAAAAAATTAGTTATGGCACAGAATATTATGGCATTTGAGTTTCTCTCAAATCAGCAAATCTAGCAAACTCAAAGTGTTTCGTGATCTTCCCTGCATTACTCTGCCTGAAAGTACCATATGAAAATCTTGCCAATTCAGTAAGAAAACTAGAGTACAATTCAATGCCAAAGAAGGATCAACAAGTAAGCCTCTTGAACTCATACATACTGAATTATGTGGACCTATGAGAAAAAGGTCACCTCTTAGAGAACAATACTATATTCTTTTTATTGATGATTTCTCTAGAATGTGTTGGATTGGTTTACTAAACACAAAGATGAAGCATTTGAAAAAATTCAGATCTTTAAAGCCCTAGTCGAAAATGAATTAGATCTAAAAATAAAATTTCTTATATCTGACCAAGGAGGGGAATATATATCAGATGAATTCTTTGATTTCTGTGAACAGCATGGCATAGAAAGACATTTTTTTGTAGCTGGAAACCCACAAAAAAATGGCGTGGCAGAAAGAATGAACAGAATAGTTCAAAAAATGGCTCCTGCTATGCTTGATGACTCTGGAACACCTGATACCTTTTGGGGAGAAGAAACACATACCGTAGTAGATATTCTTAACAAGGCTCATGTTCGTATGAACAGTGATAAAACTCCTTATGAGCTCTCCTATGGTAATATTCCAATAGTAAAACATTTTAGAGTTTTTGGAAGCAAATTTTTTATCAAGAACAATGATGAAAAACTTAGTAAGTTTGAACCTAGAGCATATGAAGGAATATTTCTTGGCTATTCTTATAGAAGTAAAGCATATAAGTGTTACAATAAAAGACTTCGGAAGATTTTTGAATGCATCGATGTTGTAATTAAGGAATCTCTCTCAGCTCCTAAAAGGGAAATACCAATAACAAATGAAGATGATGGTGATGAATATCTTACTACATCAAATAGAAACAATATAGAAGGTGAACACAATGAGGCACCAGAAGAAGATCTATCTAAAAAGGCTTCATCCAGGTATGTACAAAAGAATCATCTAGAATCTCAAATTTTGGGAGAAAATGGATCAGGTGTCCAAACAAGAAGAACTCTTGTAGGATCTCCTAGTTATCTAGCATTTCTATCCACTATTGAACCACATAATGTCAATCAAGCTAGCAAAGATGAATGTTGGATTCAATCAATGAATGAAGAACTTGATCAGATTGAAAAGAATCATACTTGGGAATTGGTTCCAAGACCTCGTGATAAAAATGTTATTGGAACAAAATGGATACTTAAAAACAAGTTAAATGAAAATGGATATGTTATTAGAAACAATGATAGACTTGTTTGTAAAGGGTATGCTCAACATGAAGGTATAGACTTTGAAGAAACATTTGCTCCTGTAGCTAGACTTGAAGCCATAAGAATGTTTCTTACCTTTTCAAGCTTTCAACAATTCAAATTTTATCAAATGGATGTTAAATCTGCCTTCCTCTATGGTGATCTAGAAGAAGAATTTTATATAGAACAACCAGAAGGATTCATTTTGGGAAATGATGAAAAACTTGTTTGTAAACTTAAATAGGCTTTATATGGTCTCAAACAAGCTCCAAGGGCATGGTACTATCGTCTTGACAAATATCTTCATTGACAAGGTTTTTCAAAGGGATCTGCTAATAGCAACTTATACACAAAAAATGAAAATGATAAACTATTTATTGTAGTTGTATATGTTGATGACATCATTTTTGGGAGTAATGAAGAGTCCATGAGTCAGAAATTTGCTTCTGTTATGCAGCAAGAATTTGAAATGTCTTTACTTGGGGAACTAACACTTTTTCTTGGCTTACAAGTGCAACAAGCAAAAGATGGCATATTTTTATCACAAGAAAAATATCTTAAGAAAATTCTGAAGAAGTATGGGATGGAAGACTGCAAACCTATAAGTACACCAATGGTAACTAGGTGTAACCTCAGTTCTCATGATGATTCTCCCACGGTGAATCAACCAGAATACAGATCCATGATTGGAAGTCTACTTTATCTAACAGGGACAAGACCTAACATTATGCATGCAGTTGGCATTGTTGGAAGATTCCAAGCTAATCCAAAAGAGTCTCACCTTCAGGCTGTAAAAAGAATATTCAAATATCTACAAGGGACTCAAGACTTTGGTCTATGGTATCAAGAGAATGTTGATCTCACTCTTCATGCTTACACAGATGCAGATTGGGCTGGAAATGTTGATGATCGAAAAAGCACTAGTGGTGGTGCCTTCTATATGGGGCCCCAATTGGTATCTTGGTTCAGCAAGAAAAAAATTTATATTGCCTTATCTACATCAGAAGCAGAATATGTGGCTGTTGCATCATGTTGCACACAACTAATTTGGATGATGCAGACTTTAAAAGACATTCAAATTAAATGTTCACCTCCCATCTCCATTTTGTGTGATAATACAAGTGCCATTAGTATCTCAATGTTGGCCGGATAAATCGATCTTGCGGACAAGATCGATCTCCCTAGTGTCAGAAGAAAATCTAGCAACAAACGAACAACTAAGTTTGTCTTTTCTCTAAATATATTCGTTTTACAAATAAATGCTATAAAGGTGTCGATCCTACCTTAGATCCAAATGCTTATTTGCGGTCGTAGTGCTTCCATCGCATCAATAATCCTTTCCTCGCAACAAGAGTTCTTCCATCGCAACAAGAGTTCTTTCGTCGCAACAATAATCCTTCTGTCGCAACAAGAGTTCTTTCGTTGCAAGAAAGTGTTGTCTTTTGTCGCAACAAAGTGTCGTCTTTTGTCGACCTGCAATCACAAACAAACAAATATTAAATAGCACCTATATAAAAAATAATTATAAAACATACCTATCATAGTGATCAAGGAATCTATGAAATAAATGATCGAACGACAGCTTATTGAAATAAACAATCGAACGACAATTTATTGAGAAAAACAAAACTTGATTGTATTAATCTTAAAATAACAGAAGAACCTTACAACCTTAGCCTTGATGTTTGAAAAGGCCTTCCCAGGGTCCGAAGCAGGAGTCTCCTCTACTTTGATAAGTCTTACACTCTTCCTCCAGGAGCACATAGAGGTATGTGATCTTTCCTCTCAAAAGCTCAGTAGAAAGAAGTCTAAATCTCAACAGCACTTCAACTCAATCACACATAAAGCTTGAACTCCCTTTGAGACTACCCAATGCCTCCTTTTATAGAGCATATGAGGAGGTTATGGTTCCACCTTTGAAGGGATAGAATCCTCCTTCAAAGGGATAGGCTCCTCACATCAAGGGATTTGTTCCTTAGTTTCTCGCTTTTTTTACTTTGGAGGGGGTACGCAGGCATTACAAGGGAAAAATGCATTCTGGAACATACGTAAGCAGTGTATTACCTGCGTACCCAAGCTAGGAACGCAGGCAGGCTTCATGTTACCTGCTTACCCTAAGTTTCAGAGATTTTTAGGGTTTTTCCTCCAGTTTTAAGGCTTGGAATGAGGAACAAAGGTTGTAAGACTTGTAGAGGAGGCATGTATGAGTGTTAATGAGCTCATACAGTCAGCAGAATGTCAAGGTGACAGTTTTTAGTGCAACAGATTTCCCCCTAAAGTGCAAAGTCTGGAATAGATGAAGATGAAGTCTGTCATATATGAAGAGTGAAGTACTTTATCATTTCAAGGATAATCTTGTGGACACCCCAGTCGAAACCTGTAAAAACATTCAATGCAAAATACATATATATATATATATATATATATATATATATATATATATATATATATATATATATGTATGTATGTAAACATAGCATCGTTGAGGTAGGCATTCCCATACTCAGATCAAAACTAACTAGAAAACTGATTTAAATTGTTCTGATACAGGAATGATTTTCAATACATCAACAGTATAGACATATGTAGACACAGCATGGGCGCAGCCATCTGTTTATGAATATTCCACTGTATAAATGAATAAAAAAATTCCTCGCAGCCTGGATGGTGGAAACTAGATCCAGGGTCTTGATATCCGCTTCTTGAACCAGTATGATTCTATCCATGTGAATGAATGTGTCGAAGTCGAACATGGTAGAAACCAGTTGATTACTAGTCAATAATGTAAACTGTTAACAAGTGTGAGAGTAACCACCAGTAATGTCAATGGCTCTGAAAGTACTCAGTACAATCCATGAAATGTGAATGAATGAGCTGAAGTTGAACATGTCACAGAATCATTCGATCGAAGGTCAATGATGCAACCTGTCGTCGAAGGTGAGAAACCTGCCATTGAGGCATGCAGATTCCAAGGTACTGACAATTTCTGGATCAAATTCCTAGATAAAGAGTTGTCGTCGATAGAAAGTGATCCATCGTAGGAAAGCCCACAACATGAAACCATAGATCAAGTTTTGAAGAAATATATTAGCAAGGAATGACTTAGGGATGGTAAAAATGGAAGACAAATATTTCACGAATGAATGGTTTGTTTGAACTATCCTCTTGAACACATAATGGCACTGCAGATGGTTAGGTGACAATTGACACAAAGCTAATACCCAGAAACTGGCTGAAGACTTTCAATATGGTTTGATTAATTGTTAGGTAAAGGATTTCCCAACCCAGGTGAACAAAAAGTGTCGTGTTCAAGAGTGGTTAACGGCTTTTCGAATAATCAAAATACAACAAACAGGTTCTTTTTTCTCTCTTTTCCCCCACCATTTCTGGCAAGTACCTCTTTATTCTTGACAAGCTTGAGGAGGATAACATTTGATTTTTAATAAGCTTATCCTTTGGATGAGTCCAACTTAGTTTAAAATTTGAACCCTAAGAAGGAGTGGTTCGTTCCTGTTTAAAAATTGAACAGACCCTTTATTGTTAAATTTTAACGAGTCCAGTATAGGAAAAACTCGGTGTTTTTCAATTTTAGGGAGTCAGAATAAAAAACTTAAGAAAACTCCATGGGTGTACTTTTTCGTAAATTTAGTCTCTCGAGCCTGAAAAAGGATAAAATAATGCGGGAGAGAACTCTATTGACCGTAATTAGTCAACATATACCTTTTTCGTAAATATTCCATTTCAATCAGTAAAACGGGTAAACTTATACTGAAAGGACGATCATTCATTTATTTTAACAAGTTCAAATAATCAAGTGCTTTGCAATCTTTTCAATTTTCGAGAGTCTGAAAAGAGCTTAAAAGAGGATTCTAATGTTTCGATTTTTCGTAAATTTTTGAAAGAGTTCGAAAAAGTGATAAAGTATGCTCTGTAGTTTCGCTTTTTCTGTAAAATTTAACGAGTTCAAAAAAGTGATAAAAATGTACTCATATGACTGAATTTCAATTTAATTTATGAGCAAGAAAAGACGGAAAGAACTCGGAATTTTCATGTTTTTTACAAGAATGAAAGATAGCAAAATAATCTCGGGATTTTCAGAGTTTAACGAGTCTTGAATATAACTGAAATTGACTCAAGATAGGTTTCATTTTTACAAAAGCTTGAAACAGAGAAAAACTATGCTTCAGAGTGGTTTCATTTTTACACAAGCTTGAAATAGAGAGAAAATTGTACTTGATGCCCCCTAAGCATAACTGCTAGAGCGCATGCCCCCCCAGCTTCATTTCATTCAACTAAGTATATTGCTGGTAATTAATAGCTAGATGGAATGAAGGTTCGTTTACGAGATCATATGAAAGACCCGACCTAAAACTGTAAGAAAATTATGCAAAAAACTGAAATAACTAACCTAAATATACGAATTAACATTTATGAGATCTAGTCAAAGACTCGACTCAATTAGGGGAGGATTTGTTTCATTTTTTAATGAGCTTGACACAGGAAAAGAACTATGCTCATGGAAACGTGTTTCATTTTTTAACGAGGTTGACACAGTAAAAGGAACTTTCCTCTTGATACACTGATTCATTTTTAACGAGGTTGACACAGTAAAAGGAACTTTCCTCATACCTGATTCATTTTTTTACGAGGTTGACTCAGTAACAGGAACCATCCTCAGAAACTACTTATTTATAATCTATTAATCTACTCTCCACAATCTATCTACTGATTCATTTTTTAATGAGGTTGGCACAGGAAAAGAACTGTCCTCATGGAAGCTTGTTTCATTTCTTAAACAAGCTTGACACAAGAAAAGGAACTATGCTCTCGACTAACTGATTCATTTTTTAACGAGGTTGACACACTAAAAGGAACTATCCTCACACTCACTGATTCATTTTTTAACAAGGTTAACACTAATAAAAGGAGCTATCCTCGGACTCACTGATTCATTTTTTAATGAGGTTGACACAGGAAAAGGAATTATCCTCGGCACAACATGTTTCATTTTTTAACGAGGTTGACACAGTAAAAGGAACTATCCTCATATTCACTGATTCATTTTTTAACGAGGTTAACACAGTAAAAGGAACTATCCTCAGACTCACTGATTCACTTTTTAATGAGGTTGACATAGTAAAAGGAATTATCCTTTACACAACATGTTTCATTTTTTAACGAGGTTGACACAGTAAAAGGAACTATCCTAAGACTCACTAATTCATTTTTTAATGAGGTTAACACAGTGGAAGGAACTATCCTCGGACTCGTTGATTCATTTTTTAATGAGGTTGACATAGTAAAAGGAATTATCCTCAGCAAAACTTGTTTCATTTTTTAACGAGGTTGACATAGTAAAAGGAACTATCCTCAGAACTTGATCATGGCTTCCAACTGGAAGAAACACATGTCAAGGGACACACCTCGATCATGGCTTCCAAGAGGTCTTTATCAGAAGGAAGAATAGTTCTATGAAAGGAAGACATGTCAAGGGACTCAAAAGGGATAAAAACATCACGTTAAAATAATCCCATAGATTTTTCCATGTCAATTACCGGATCTAAGTCAAAGGAAGACAAGAAAACAGTGAGAGGCTCTCTTACAACAGTAATTGAAAACATGGGACTAGTTGCCACATAATTAACCCGTGGCGGGGTCGATACCACTTTAAAATCAGGAACATTTAGGGGTGTCATATTATTGGTAGTCGAATCAAGAATAGGGAACGAAAGCTGGTCTATAGTCACAATATTCCCATTGTGAGGGAAAGACATCACGCGAAAGAGTGTCGATACTACAGCTTTCATTATATAGACATAGTCTCGCCCAAGGAGTAAATTGAAATCCAAGGGGCCTCGAATCACCATGAGATCAATACAGACAGTTTTACCTTCCAAATTAATAGAAAACTTAGGAAGGATCCCTAAAGGTTCACTAATGGTTCTGTTAAAAGATTTCAGATTCTGCATAATAGGCACAAGCTGAGGGGAACCCAAATCTTTCCAAGAAGTTGAGGATAAAATACTAACAGAAGCACCTTCATCTACCTGTGTGCGGTGTATGTCCCTACCACCAAACTTCACAATGATTTGGAAAGGGATGGAGGAAGGAAGACGAGGTTCTGTCAGTCTATTCCAATCAAAGGAAAAGACCTCAGTACTTGGAGGGGGTTATGTAGAAACAGGTGAAATGCCCCCCGGCGTAGAAGAATCTGATGTAACAAGAAGAACCTGAGCGGTATGAAGTTCACTCTCTACAGGGAGAGTGGGATCGACCGAATGTGAAATCGAATCGACCACTTGATCAACTAATAGATCATCAACCTGAGTGATATGAGTTTCACTCTCCAATGGAAGAGTGGGATTGACTGTACTTGAAACTAGATCAATCAATCCGTCAATTGACGGTAGGTTGGGAGAAAGTTTCGGTAACCAGTTGGAAGTTCTTGCTGTGGGACAGTAAGGTTTTCCAACAATTTTGAGGCTTCATCCATGTGAGGGCAAATGTGAGTTTGATGACTCCCTTTGCATAACTTACAAGGAAACCTAACTTTACCCTTTTTCCCAGGAACCTGACTATCACTGGTTGATGGATCAACGGAAATTTGATGATATTTTTCTGACCATACTTCCAAGACCTTTGGAATACAGGGACAATTGATAAGGAAGTGGTCACCCTTACAAAGCCTGCAAGGGTATTTGGGTTTACGATGCATGTTGGAGGTTTCCTCAACACTACTAACATTTACATCCATGGTTGGTTGGTTGAATTCTTTCTTATCTTGCTTCTTCTTCTTCTTCTTCTTCTTCCCTTTCTTCTTCTTCTTAGCCACCTGGTTACTAGCATCAAGGCTTTTACCAAGCGAAGAGGAAGAAATGGAGGAAGAAATATTAGGCAAAGAAGGTAAAGGGTCAACAAAAGGTTGGTGATGTTGAGATGGTGAACTCTGTTGAGGTGAAGCATCCGGTTGAGGTGGAACAATTGGAGTATTCGGGGCCAACGAAGTTGAAAATAACCATATCAGTAAACCTATGGTAAATCCAGGTAATGAAAAAGTAGCCATATAAGGAGCACCAACATTTCCAAAGCAAGGAAAAGTACTAGGATTCTCATTAAGAGGGGTTCCTTGGTTGGTAAATTTCGGAACAGTTGCCATTATATTCAACTTCAGTGAATTTTAATAACAATTTAAGACTAAAATTAACAATTCACAATTCACACCTATGGTCTCTAAAATTAAAAACAAACAAATTAACATGCGCTATCAAATCTAGGAGTCAAACAACACACAAACAGAATCCAACATCGTAGAATTTTAATGCAGAAATGGCGGTTGGAACAGTTACCCCGACAACCTGCTTAATGAAACAGACTGGCACAAGTTTCTTCACAAAACCATCTTGAGTGAAGAGAACCCCCCAGAGAGTCCAAGAGTCTAGTCGACGTCTGCCTGCATGGGCAGATCTTCCTTCACCTGGCCACCTTAGGAAATAATTTTGGTGCTTATGGACACTAAGGTTACCAACAGTAACAAATACAACTGGGGGAAAAGTCTACAATTCGATCCAATGCGCAAGGGCAGAGTAACAAAGCTCAATCCCCTTGAAGGTTCCTTGACATGGTTAATCCGAGGTTTACCGACAAGTGACCCTAGGCTCCTCAACAATGGTTAATCCGAGGTTTATTGTTTGTAATGCGCAAAAAATCTTCTATCTTCCCCAATGAAACAGAATTGATTGTCTCAAAGTTTCAGACATGATCTCGTGATTGACTTCTTTAAGAGAAGCTTCCCAGACTGTACAAATTACAATTGGATTTATTTCCTACCGCAATATTTATCTACTTGTTTGTTTTAGTTGCTTTGGAAAGTTAACTATAACCTATTCCAAAACACTAATCCTGAGCTAGATTGGTGGAAAGAGCCCTAAAAATGTCAAAATTACTAGATGAATTTTAACTAAGCACTGTGTTATTTAGGCTGTTATTACTCAAAAGGGTAGATGGATATGAAACCAATGGTGTTATGACCCAACCCAAAACTGAATGCAATCGAATATGATAATGTAATCTTTTCAATTTTATGAATCCTAACTAAAGTAAGGAGAGAGTTTCCATCCACTTCCAACAATGCAAAGATTGATAAATAAGAGAAAATATAACAAATTCTCTAATGCACTAATTTCATCAAAAAAAAATAATGCAAATCAATACAAAATAATTTTTTGTTTTTGTGTTTTTAAAACAAGCATAAAAACATCTAAATTCAAATCAAAGAAAATTGATCTAAATCTATGATTGATTTTTCAGAATGTAAACTATGCATTTTTAATCTATGCACAATTCACTTGAAATGTAATCTATGCACATTTTTCATTCATATTCTGAAAATGAGAATTCTAATTATGAAAATGTTATCAATGCAAGAGAATTCTCAAACACAAGATGATTCTAATGTAATCTAAGAACCAATCAAGTGCAAGTCAAGAAAATCGGGTGAGAGTTCCAAAGATCAAAAAACACTCAAAGGTGATTAACACTCATACACAATTTAGCCCCCCCAAGTAACAACCAAAGGAAATCAAATTAAGAATTTCTCAAAAAAAAGAGACTCAAAGCACCCAATTAACTTAACGGAGATTGATGAGATGAAAAATTTGCTAAAAGAAACTCATAAACAAGAGATTTTCGACAGAAAACATACAGATTTGGGTAGATACTAAGAATCCTAAATCAAATCTAAACTAAACTGAAAAAATAAATCTAAGTTTTTCAAGACTTTCAACAGGGTCTCCAACAATGTACCGTCCCTATAAAAGTTCAAGAAAAACAAAAAAAAAGACTTCAAAAATTTTCAAAGCAAAGTAAATCTAAGCTACCCAAGCCCGTACAAATCAATCAAAAATCAGAAAAAAAAAGCATTTTCTCAAATCAAAACAAAGGAAAATCAAAACAAGTTCTTTCCCCAGTGGAGTCACCAATTTGTTGGCCATATAAATCGATCTTGTGGACAAGATCGATCTCCCTAGTGTCAAAAGACAATCTAGCAAAAAACGAACAACCAAGTTTATCTTTCTCTAAATATATTTGTTTTACAAATAAATGCTATGAAGGTGTTGATTCTACCTTAGATCCAAATTCTTATTTTCATTATGCCTGCCAGATCAATAATCATTGCAACAAGAGTTCTTCCCACGCAAACAAGAGTTATTTCGTCATTGTGTCATTAATCCTTCGTCAGCAATTAAGAGTTTTCTGCCGTAAGAAAAAGTGTCATCTTTCATCGCAACAAAGTGTCATCTTTTTTCAACCTACAATCACAAACAAGAAAATATTAAATAGCACCTGTATAACAAATAATTATAAAACATACCTATCATAGTGATCAAGGAATCTATGAAATAAACGATCAAACGACAGCTTATTGAAATAAACAATCGAACGACAATTTATTGAGAAAAAAAAAACTTGATTGTATTAATCTTAAAATAACAGCAGAGCCTTACAATCTTAGCCTTGATGTTTGAAAAGGCCTTCCCGGGGTCCGAAGCAGGAGTCTCCTCTACTTTGATAAGTCTTGCACTCTTCCTCCAGGAGCACATAGAGGTATGTGATCTTTCCTCTCAAAATCTCAACAGAAAGAAGTCTAAATCTCAACAGCACTTCAACTCAATCACACATAAAGCTTGAACTCCCTTTGAGACTACCCAATGCCTCCTTTTATAGAGCAGATGAGGAGGTTAGGGTTCCACCTTTGAAGGGATAGAATCCTACTTCAAAGGGATAGGCTCCTCACATCAAGGTATTAGTTCCTTAAGGTGAGGGATGCATGAACCTTATTAAAGCATACTCATCCCCAAAAAATCGCATCTAGAACCTTCTAGAATTGACCAAAATTCAACTTTTTCACTTTAGTTTCTCGCTTTTTTGACTTTGGAGGGGGTACACAGGCATTACAAAAGAAAACTGCATTCTGGAACACAGGTAAGCAGTGTATTACCTGCGTATCCAAGCCAGGAATGCAGGCAGGCTTCATGTTACCTACGTACCCTAAGTTCCAGAGATTTTTAGGGTTTTTCCTCCAGTTTTAAGGCTTGGAATGAGGAACAAAGGTTGTAAGACTTGCAGAGGAGGCATGTATGAGTGTTAATGAGCTCATACAGTCAACAGAATGTCAAAGTGACAGTTTTTAGTGCAACACTCAAAGAATCCTGTTATGCATTCCAAGACCAAGAACATTCCTATCAATTACCACTTCCTACGTGAACAAGTGCTTGAACAAAAGGTTAAATTGTAGTATGTTCCCTCCAAAGAACAAGTTGCTGATATATTTACTAAAAATATTCCCAGGGAAGCATTTGAATATCTCAGATAGAATTTGGGATTTATCTCTGCCTCTCAGATCAGATCTACTTGATTTCAGAAGATTAAATTTGGTACGCGGGTTTCATAAAGGCAAATCGCATATATACGCAAGTTTTTGTGCATAAAACCCCGTATGGGTTTTGATGATAGAAATTATCTGGGTTAGCATTTCAGAATAGTTGTGGTGTTGTTGGGTAATATCTGTTGTTGTTAAATTATTAATCTTTCAGTATAATTCTCTGATATTTTTCTCCTTGATGAAGATGCTTTGATGATTTGTCTGTTGAAGGTGTTCAGGATGCACAATCTAAGGGGGAGCACTTGTCTTCTGGAAAAGGTTGCATTGTTGGCATTCTGATTGGTTGATGTGTTATGATCTCATGCTTGAGATTCTTTGGTTTTGGTCATAAATAGTCATATCTATAACTTGATGAAAAGGTCATGTTGAGACCTATGATGTAAAATTGCTATATCCAGTAATGTAAGGACTTGTTCAAATTTGTAAACCCACTTGGTTGGGTAGTTGAGTCAAATATGTAATTCCACTTGGTTGGATCATTAATGTAAGTATGAGTCCTTGGTGATAGGAAAGGTCATACTCGGTTGAGTTATAGAGTCATGTACTTCATTGAAAAATCTATCTAAAGATTCAGCATGAACTCAAGGGGAGCATGGTAAATTGAGTGCACATCAGATCTTCAGAGCTCATATTTCTACAAGAGAAACCTTGTTTTGGTTTTGATCCGCCCTTTGCCCTTGATGTCAAAGGGGGAGAGTATTTTGGTGGTTGAATAATGGTTATGATTAGTGTAATCAAACACCATGGTTGCCATCAAGTCCAAAGGGGGAGATTATTGGCAATATGATGCAATATGTTGTCCTTGATGGAAACCTTCTTGATGAAGTTTTACTTGATGGAAACCTACTTGATGAGTTTCCTTTTGATAAGAAATTTATGTGTTAAAGATGTAAATGATGTTTCTACAGGTCAGTTCAGATGTGACAAAGAAAGGAATTTTAGTAAGTGTAAGAGAAATGAAACAGGAAATATTTCTCAATGTATACGCAGGTTTGATGAAGGAAACCCGCATATGGATTCAATGTATATGCTAATTTTATGAAGGCAACCCGCATATACATTTAGAATTAGTAAATATGTAGTTTTTATAACAAGAAGTCACCTATACACGTGGATAAGAATGATCCAAGTCACATATGCCTTTTGCGCTCTAAAATTATAATACCAAGGGGCATTACCATGGTATTAGCCCACAGTATTGAGCATTGTATTGTATATTTGATTCCGTCCAAGAATACCATCAGCAATTGTGTGCTTTTGACTCATGGTATTGGTAAAGGCTAAATCTATATAAGGAGCAGAAGATCATAGTGAAAAGTGTGCATGAATAAGGGTTATAACTGAATAATTTTCTCTAAGGTATATCTGCATGGGATGAAATCTGTTTTAATTGATAGATCTGAATCTATGATGCACCCATGGATACAATGATGGTTCAAGATCTCTATCTGAAATGACTATGCTCATGTGTGATTCATTGAAGAGATGATTAGATCTTTGACTTGGCGCAAGTTTGCTGAAGACAAGTGAAGAAATCTAGGTAAGTTCTATGGATCTGGTTCATTCTGAAAAGTTTATATTTATATATCTATACATTAGTTCGTCTCAGTAAAAGCGTGTATATACGCGGGTTTTCTTCAGAAAAGGCTCGTATGGCAGTTAGGGTTTTCTGAAGCTTATTGCAGAGGTTTTTATGTTATTCCTAATATTTGTCTGCTATCTATCAATGAAGTCTTCTTGTAAATTTGGGCTATTTGAATATTGTATATGCTGCTAAGTTTATTATGTACAAATCTAATTAATGAGAGAATAAACATGGTTGATGGTGACTAACTGATGAAGGGTTCTGCATTTTTTAAAGATATTTGACTAAAAGCCTCAGATCTAGATCTGAGACTGATTACATTCTGAAAAATAGTATTCACAGAGCTATACGCAGGTTGGTGTGAAGGAAAGCGCGTATACACGCAGGTTCAGTGAAGCGAAGTAGCGTATCCATTTTAAGTTGATGAATGTTCAAGGTTGAGTTTGTATCTACAAATTTATTCTGAAGTCTAGGTTCTTTCTGAGTTCTGGTTACAGTGGTCTCACTGTTTTGATTGAAGTATTGGGTAAAGTTTATGGTTTTTGATGTTTATGAAGAGTTGTGTTGATGTTGTTTGAGACAATATGAAAATTGATGAAACGTGGTCTGTAGTGGTTCTGAGGGTTGAAGCCTTTAGTATGGAAGTAGAAGCTTCCTGCTAGTAGAAGCTAGTGGTCTAATCAGGGGGTTGAAGCTCCTTTCCAGTAGTGGCTGGTAAACGAGATTAAGGGGTTGTAGCTCCCTTCTAGTAGCAGCTAGAAAACGAGAGAAGGTTGTAGCCTTCTGCAGGTAGATTCCTACATACTGATATGAGTCTGCATCAGTACAATATTGTAAATAGTTTTCCATATAATAAATATTGAAGACAGAGACGACAGCAACGGTGGTTTTCTCCTGAATTGGGTTTCCACCTTAAATATTTGTGTTCATGTATGTTTCTCTTATGTGATGATTTATATTGTTTTTACTACACATAATTACTAATTATCTAACATATGCATGACTGGTAAACTAACTTAAACATTGTTCCTGAAATTTTTTTCTAATCTGCAAATTTATATCAGTATACGCTAGTTTCTTTTATTATATGTGCGTGCATACACGAGTTGGGTTCATCAAAGCCGCGTATGGAATTATATAAAGAATAATTTTAGCAAGCTCTAAATATTTATTCACCCTCCTCCCCCTCTCAGTATTTTTCCCAACAATTGGTATCAGAGAAGGTTCTTCTGAAGAAGCTTAATCGCTAGAAGAAAGATCGACTAATATGAGGAATCAAGATGGGACAGCATCTATCAGGCCTCCTCTCTCCAACAGAAACAAATTAATCTTCTGGAAGATAAGGACAAGATCCTATCTTCAGTCTCTTGGAGCAGATCTATGGTCTATATTTGAAGGAGGTTATAAATATCCATCATCAGCTCCAACAGATGCAACAGAAAGAAAGAAATATGAAACCTATGCAAAGGCGGTCAATGCATTATTTGGGAAGTCTGACTGAATCATATTCATGCAGTTGAATACAGCAAAAAAGATATGGGACAAAATCGTTCTAAGCTATGAAGGTGATACCAAGGTAAAAAGTGCTAAACTCCAAACTCTTAGAATTCAATATGAAAATCTCAGGATGCATAATGAGGAAAGAATTGCCAGTTTCTTCTTACGTCTACATGATTTTGTAAATATTATGAGGAATCTGGGTGAAACCATAACTGACACTACTCTGGTAGAAAAGGTTTTAAGATCTCTAACTCCCAAATTTGAATCAAAAGTATCTGCTATTAAAGAAAAGCAAGATCTACAAACTCTTACTATTGTTCAACTTCATGGTATTTTGACTGCTTTTGAAATGAGAAAAGGAGGTCCATCTGAAGTCAAAGAAGCTGCCCTTAGAGCTGCTGCAAAAGGAAAAGAAGTAGAAGAACAAGAAGGATCAAGGTACGTTTCAGAAGAATATGAGATAAATTTTGTAAAGAAGCTACAACTTGGCACTAGAAGATTCAGAGGTAAGCTTCCTTTTAAATGTTTTGTTTGTGGAAGAGTTGGTCATTATGCTGCTAAGTATCCTCATAAAGAAAAAAATGAAAAAGGAAAGGAAGTGGCAAAATTAAATAAGAATCAGTTTATCCATAGAAAAATTTATTATACTCATGAAGATAGTGATGGGCTATCAAATAGTGAAGAAGGAGAATATGATCAAGATGTTAGACTACTCATGGTTTTTGAAAAAGATTCTAGTGATGCTAAATATCCCTTTATGGATGCACTAGAAGAAAATGATTTTATTGAAGAAATTAATCAGCTAAAAATATGTTTGGAAGAAAATAAAATTTCCATAGATACTCTAAAGAATCAGCTTATAGAAAAGGAGAAGCACAATGAGAAACTAGAATGTGAAATAGTAAGTCTAAGAAAGGAAATTGAGAAAGAGAAAACTTTAAACCTTAGATTTGCTAAAGGAACTGAAACCTTAGATGAAATTATCAAGGTTCAACGCTCTCCTTTTGTAAAGACAGGTCTTGGATTTATCAGAGAATCCTCTCAGTCTTCAGCACCAAGAAATCTAAATGCAGCTAAAGCCAGTCTACAACATTCTGTCACTCAGCAAGAAAACAAAGAAACTTCATAGGTAAAGCATGACCACTTCAATACAAAGAACAATAGCAGAAATATCAAACACAGAAACACCAATCTGCAGGTAAACACAAATAGAAGGTTTCATGATTGTAGAAATTTCTTCTTTAATGGGAAATGTTTCTCATGTCATAATTTTGGTCATAAAGCTATTCAATGTGTTGCATAAAAAACCATCATGACCAGAGAAGAAAGAAAGCAAAGAAATGAGACTGGAATAAAGAAGAATACTTATAACTACTTTTCTCCTCTTCAAAATGAAATTGAATGTTCTTATTGCAATAACTTTGGCCATGGAGAATCTGAATGCAGGAGAAAACTCCAACCAAAAGAGCATGTACCTTCAAATTCCAAGGTATGGAGAAATAACGACTTACAAGTTGAGAATTTTGGCATAGCCTTATTTGCAGAAGGGGAATAAAATCAATGGTACATTGATAGCGGATGCTCAAAACACATGACAGGTGATAGAAATAAACTCCTTGCATACAATGCTCTAGAAAGAGAAAAGAATGTTACCTTTGGAAATGATACTCCTGCTGTCATTAAAGGAAAAGGTTCTTTTTTTCTAAAAGAAAAGGTAAAAGATAACAATGTTATGTATGTAGATGGATTAAAACATAACCTATTAAGTGTGATTCAAATGTGTGATCAAGGAAATGAAGTTGTCTTTAGTTTAAAATAATAGGAAAAACATTAATAAAAGGAACTAGAACACCAAGAAATCTGTATGTATTGAAAGGTTGCAAAGAACAATGTTACTTGGGTAAATCTTCAGAAAATTGGTTAGGCACAGAAGATTGGACTTGAGTTTCTCTCAAATCAGCAAATCTAGCAGACTCAAAGCCGTTCGTGATCTTCCCCTCATTACTCTGCCTGAAATTACCATATGCAAATCATGCCAATTTGGTAAGAAAACCAGAGTACAATTCAATGCCAAAGAAGGATCAACAGGTAAGCCTCTTGAACTCATACATACTAACTTATGTGGACCTATGAGAAAATTTTCACCTCGTGGAGAACAATACTATATTCTTTTTATTGATGATTTCTCTAGAATGTGTTGGATTGGTTTACTAAAACGCAAAGATGAAGCATTTGAAAATTTTCAGATCTTTAAAGCCCTGGGTTAAAATGAATTAGATCTAAAAATCAAATTTCCTAGATCTGACCGAGGAGTGGAATATATATCAAATGAATTCTTTGATTTCTCTGAACAACATGGCATAAAAAGACAGTTTTTTGTAGCTGGAACCCCACTACAAAATGGCGTGGAAGAAAGAATGAATAGAATAGTTCAACAAATGGCTCATGTTATGCTTGATGATTCTAAAACACCTGATACCTTTTGGGGAGAAGCAGCGCATACTGCAGTAAATATTCTTAATAAGGCTCATGTGCATGTGAACAGTAATAAAACTCCTTATGAGCTCTCCTATGGTAATCTTCCAACTGTAAAGCATTTTAGAGTTTTTGGAAGCAAATTTTTTATCAAGAACAATGATGAAAAACTTGGTAAGTTTGAACCTAGAGCAGATGAAGGAATATTTCTTGGCTATTCTTCTAGAAGTAAAGCATATAAGTGTTACAATAAAAGACTTCGGAAGATTTTTGAATGCATTGATGTTGTAATTGATGAATCTCTCTTAGCTCCTAAAAGGGAAATACCAATAGCAAATGAAGATGATGGTGATGAATATATTACTACATCAAATAGCAACAATATAGAAGGTGAACCTAATGAAGCACCACAAGAAGATCTATCTAAAAAGGCTCCATCTAGGTATGTACAAAAGAATCATCCAAAATCTCAAATTTTGGGAGAAAAGGGATCAGGTGTCCAAACAAGAAGAAATATTGTAGGATATCCTAGTTATCTAGCATTTCTATCCACTATTGAACCACAGAATTTCAATCAAGCTAGAAAAGATGAATGTTGGATTCAAGCCATGAATGAAGAACTTGATCAGATTGAAAATAATCATACTTGGGAATTGGTTCCAAGACCTCGTGATAAAAATTTTATTGGAACAAAATGGATATTTAAAAACAAGTAAATGAAAATATAGATTTTATTAGAAACAAATATAGACTTGTTTGTAAAGGGTATGCTCAACAAGAAGGTATAGACTTTGAAGAAACATTTGCTCCTGTAGCTAGACTTGAAGCCATGAGAATGTTTCTTGCCTTTTCAAGCTTTCAACAATTCAAAGTTTATCAAATGGATGCTAAATCTGCCTTCCTCAATGGTGATCTAGAAGAAGAAGTTTATATAGAACAACCAGAAGGATTCATTTTGGGAAATGATGAAAAACTTGTTTGTAAACTTAAATAGGCTTTATATGGTCTCAAACAAACTCCAAAGGCATGGTACTATCGTCTTGACAAATATCTTCATCAACAAGGTTTTTCAAAGGGATCTGCTAATAGCAACTTATACACAAAAACTGAAAATGATAAACTATTGATTGTAGTTGTATATGTTTATGACATCATTTTTGGGAGTAATGAAGAGTCCATGAGTCAGAAATTTTCTTCTGTTATGCAGCAAGAATTTGAAATGACTTTACGTGGGGAACTAACATTTTTTCTTGGCTTACAAGTGCAACAAGCAACAGATGGCATATTTTTATCACAAGAAAAATATCTTAAGAAAATTCTGAAGAAGTATGGGATGGAAGACTGCAAACCTATAAGTACACCAATGGTAACTGGGTGTAACCTCAATTCTCATGATGATTCTCCCACGATGAATCAACCATAATACAGATCCAATACACCCAGTTCTCATGATTATTCTCCCACGATGAATCAACCAGAATACAGATCCATGATTGGAAGTCTACTTTATCTAACCGAGACAAGACCTGACAGTATGCATGCTGTTGGGATTGTTGGACGATTCCAATCTAATCCAAAAGAGTCTCACCTTCAGGCTATAAAAAGAATATTCAAATATCTACAAGGGACTCAAGACTTTGGTCTATGGTATCCAAAGAATGTTGATCTCACTCTTCATGCTTACACAGATGCGGATTGGACTGGAAATGTTGATGATCGAAAAAGCACTAGTGGTGGTGCATTCTATATGGGGCCCTTATTGGTATCTTGGTTCAGCAAGAAACAAAGTTCTATTGCCTTATCTACAGCGGAAGCATAATATGTGGTTGTCGCATCATGTTTCACACGACTACTTTGGATGATGCAGACTTTACAAGACATTCAAATCAAATGTTCACCTCCCATCTCCATTTTGTGTGATAATAGAAGTGCCATTAGTATCTCAAATAATCTTATTATGAATTCCAAGACCAAGCACATTCCTATGAAGTACCACTTCCTACGTGAACAAGTGCTTGAACAAAAGGTTAAATTGGAGTATGTTCCCTCCAAAGAACAAGTTTTTGATATATTTACTAAACCTCTTCTCGGGGAAGCATTTGAATATCTCATATAGAAGCTGGGAGTTTTCTTTGCCTCTCAGATCAGATCTACTTGATTTCAGAAGATTAAATTTGGTACGCAGGTTTCATAAAGGCAAATCGAATATATAGGCGAGTTTCTGTGCATAAAACGGCGTATGGGTTTTGATGATAGAAATTCTCTGGGTCAGCATTTCAGAACAGTTGTGGTGTTGTTGGGTAATCTCTATTGTTATTCCAGTATTCATATTTTAGTATCATTCTCTAATATTTTTCTCCTTGATGAAGATGCTTTGATGATTTGGTTTTTGAAGATGTTTAGGATGCACAAACTAAGGGGGACCACTTGTCTTGTGGAAAAGGATGCATTGTTGGCATTCTGATTGGTTGTTTTCTTATGATCTCATGTTTGAGATTCTTTGGTTTTGATCCACCCTTTGCCCTTTGAATAATGGTTATGATTAATTTACTTATCTATTGTGATGATCAAACACCATCATGGTTGCCATCAAGTCCAAAGGGGGAGATTGTTGGCAATATGTTGCAATATGTTGTCCTTGATAGCAACCTACTTGATGAAGTTGTTCTTGATGGAAACCTACTTGATGAGTTGCCTTTTGATAAGCAACCTATGTGTTAAAGATGTAAAAATTATGTTTCTACAGGTCAGTTCAGATGTGACAGAGAAAGGAATTCCAATAAGTGCCACAGAAATGAAACAGGAAATATTTCTCAATGTATACACAGGTTTTATGAAGGAAACCTCTGTATGGATGCAATGTATATGGTACCTTTGTGAAGGAAACCTGCGTATACATTCAGAATTAGTATATACGTAGTTTTTATGAAGAGAAGTTGCATACACACGCGGATATGAATGATCCATGTCGCATATGCATTTTGCGCTCTAAAATTATGATACCAAGGGGAATTATCATGGTATTAGCCCACAGTATTGAGCGTTGTACTGTCTATTTGATTTAGTCCCAGAATACCATCAGCAGTAGTGTGGTTTTGACTTATTGTATTGGTAAAGGATAAATCTATATAAGGAGAATAATATCATAGTGCAAAGTGTGCATGAGTAAGGGTTGTTACTGAATAATTTTCTCTAAGGGATATCTGCATGGGATGAACTCTGTTTTAATCTGAATCTACGATGCACCCATGGATACAATGATGATTTAGGATCTCTAGATATGAAATGACTATGCTCTTGTGTGATCCATTGAAGAGATGATTAGATCTGTGACCTAGCGCAAGTTTGCTGAAGTCAAGTGAAGAAATTTGGGTAAGTTTTATGGATTTGGTTCATTCTGCAAAGTTTATATTTAAAAATATGTAAGCTAGTTCGTCTCAATAAAAGCGCGTATATACGCGGGTTTGCTTTAGAAAAGGAATGTATGGAAGTTAGGGTCTTCTGAAGCTTATTGCAGATGTTTTTCTGTTATTCCTGCTATTTGACTGTTGTTTATCAATGAAGTCTTCTTGTAGATCTGGGTTGTTTGAATACTGTATATGCTGCTAAGTTGATTATGTAAAAATCTGGTCAATGAGAGAATAAACATGGTTGATGGTGACGAACTAATGAAGGGTTATGAATTTCTAAAGATATCTGACTGAAAACCTCAGATCTGGATCTAAGAATGATCACTACAGAAAAAAAGTATTCACGAGTGTTACACGATAATTTGTCATCCCTACCATTCCCCGTCCCACTTTAATGGAGGACCCATTTTGTGACGTGAACATTTTCATGCCTTGAAAACATCATCAATGCATTCCTCTAAGCATGAGCTTCAATTTCCCCTAAGACATCTCCTTGCAAAAATTATGAAACAACCTCCCTTTTGCCATCTTGATCTTGCCGAGACAATTCATCACTCTCAATAGAAGGATGTATACTAGAGGCGTGCCAGCTGGCGCTCTTGTCCAGGCAATGTCACCAGGCCATTAAGATGCTTTCCATCAATCTCAGAAAATTTCTTCAACTGCTCTGGCCAAACCATTGCCTATCTTGAGTTGGGAGGTTTGGCTGCGGAAGTTCTATGGAAGGGAAGTGGTTTTTCCACCTCCCATGGAACCTTCCTTGTTGATAGGGCCAATCCCACAATAATAGGGATCCCAACTCCCTCCTTCCCCATCTATAAAAGCCTGCTCAATTCCATGGCAAGCTAGTCTTGAAGTGCTTAAGCTTTGAATCTCCAAATTCCAAAGAGCCTTTGTGCTGTAAGAGCCCTCTTTCTTCATCAAAGCCAGCCTCTGATAAGAGGCCCTACCAACTATGAAGGGCTCTGAAAGATTGCTACTCCACTGTGCGCCAGCTTTGCGGCCGCCGGCATGAAGAGACCCATCCCAGGAAGGAGACCTCAGCATCAGAACATTGGTTGTACTCTCTTTCGATTGCTTATTAATGAATGAATACTGGTTATGGCTGATTCATCTCTATTTAATTATTGTTATCGGTAATATCTTTTGACGATATTTGCAGTTTCCGTATCTCACTAGTTTCTACTTAATATCTGTTTGTTTCCACCATTAGAGTGTCATCTAAATCATGGAGGATCGTGTCTATGGTGAAGAACAGGAACACTTCCTTCTTTAGATCATAGCATTGGATTGGGTAAACTGTCTTGTTCTCATTCATAAATGGAACTTGTGTTGTAACATTTAGTGATTCACTGCTAGACCCTGTTGGGCTAGTAGGGATCACTTACTCGTCCTTGAGAGGGGATTTACCTCCTCAACAGAACACCAAGTAAGTTGGTCTGAAGGAAAGCGAGTATACATGCAGTTTTAGTGAAGCGAAGTAGCATATGCATTTTAAGTTGATGAATGTTCACGGTTGAGTTTTTATCTGCATATTTATTCTGAAGTCTAGGTTTTTTATGAGTTCTGGTTATGGTGGTCTCACTGTTCCGATTGAAGTATTGGGTAAATTTTATGGTTGTTGATGTTTATGAAGAGTTGTGTTGATGTTGTTTGATCCAGTATGAAAATTGATGAAACGTGTTCTGCAGTGTTTCTAAGGGTTGAAGCCCTCAGTATGGAAGTAGAAGCTTCCTTCCAGTAAAATTTGGTGCTCTGATCAAGGGGTTGAAGCTCCCTTCTAGTAGTAGCTAGTAAACAAGATTAAGGGGGTCGTAGCTCCCTTCCCGCAGTACGTCGGAAATGAAAGAAGGTTTTACCCTTCTGCTGCAGATTCTCGCGTACCGATATGAGTCCTGATTAGTACAACATTTGGGGCCATTTTCCATATAATAAATATTGAAGACAAGAGACGATGCGCAGTGGTTTTCTCCCGAATTGGGTTTATACCTTAAATATTGGTGTTCATGTGTGTTGCTCTCCTTTGTATGATGATTTATACTATTGTTACCACACACATAATTACCGATTATCTAATAGATGCTCGATCGGTAAACCCACTTAAAATATTTTTCTTGAAAATTTTTTAACTGCAAAATTATATCAAGATATGTTATTTTCTTTTATTATGCGTGCTTATATGCGAGCTGGGTTCATCAAAGTCGCATATAGAATTTTGTAAAGAAAAAGTTAAAATCTTTCGCAAGCTCTAAATACCGATTTACCCCCCCCTCTTATATTTTTCCCAAAATGGTCACTGTACCGTGCTACAACCTAAAGTGTACAGCTGGCACCCAAAGAACCACCGGCTACTAAAGGCTAAAGGATATCATCCACAACATCAAATACATAGTCATCCACTACAACAACTCACCCTACAACGATGAGGCCAGCAAACTAGTGAAAGCTATGGAAGAAATTTCCACTTCGACAAGTGAGATTAACATTTAAAAATATGGTTGATAACCTTGAAAATACAAACAATTTAGCTCAAATAAATGCCAAAACACA
Organism: Pinus albicaulis; assembly: GCA_034641835.2. NCBI lineage: Eukaryota > Viridiplantae > Streptophyta > Pinopsida > Pinales > Pinaceae > Pinus > Pinus albicaulis. The sequence continues at coordinate 156,368,341 of CM076577.1, read as the reverse complement.
TGAACATAAGGCTATTAGACTAAATGAATAATCAAGAAGTTACAAAAGGAATTAACATTAAAGGAACAAATTTCATATGTAAAAAATCATCTATGGAACAATATTATTGAAGCCATCAATGATGTGGCCCTCAATTCAAGTGATTTTTTAACAGGAGAGATTTACTCAAAGTAGCATTAGCAAGTAAATTCGTAAGACTAAAGATGAACTTGATAACAAACCAGGTATAAGCAATAGAATTGATCAAGATTCTTAATAGAAAAATAAGCAAGAGCTAGAAGAACTTGAGATTACCGAGAGGACTAAAACTATCCTTGAGATAAGGAAAAGTCATCGCCAAGAAGAACCTCGATGAAAAAGCTTGAGGAGAAGTGAGAATATGAACATCACCATAGCCAAATTCATGGTTAAATTTGAAAATCTTAGGCAAATAAGCATGCCTAATATTTTGGTTATCAATGATAAGCTTATGCCCTCGGGAATATTATAACAAAAAGATTAGAGAATTTGCAAAGGAGAAAGTTGAAAAGATAGGTGAAAAAGGCACTCCAATAGAAAAGTCTTACTCGGAAGTTTTGAAGATTTATTTTATTTGGCAAGATGAGATAAGACACTGCTTTGTCATAAAACCAACTATTTCTGTGTATACAAGGTATGAGAATTTCAAGAAGTTTAAAAAATATACAAATTCCAAATTATTAGAAGCTTTACAATCACTTACGTATTTACAAAGAAAGGTAAAAAGGAAAAAAGGTAAAAGGAAGAAAACAGCTTGTTGATTTTCGCTCAAACATATTTTTATTATAGAAGTAAACAGCTTTATAGTGGTCAAAGAGTATCCAAGTTTAAAGGGTATTAGAGATTAAGGAAAACCGCAGTGAAAGAGTAAAAGAGAAAGCAAATCAGATTTCAAAACAAACTTGAAAATATTTGAGCCAAGAAAATAGAAGACACCAAGGTAGCTAGCCGCACTTAATCCACAATTAGTTTCTATTTTATTTGGATGACATAGGACAACTCGATGATTGTTACAGCTTGTTCTTATTTTTTGTAAAGATATTTCTATTTTCTTTAGATAATTCCTAGAAGCATTCTAGGATATTTTGTAAACAATTATGTATAAATACTTCATCTTTAGAAGTATTATTGTGGAATTGTCGAATATTTCATAGTCATTTTTTATTGGACTTGAAGGATTTTTGCTCTTAAATCTTGAGTAGCGTACTAGATCGGACCAATTAGCATCATATTTCGTGATTCATGTGATGAGCTATTGAAGTGAAGTATTTCCTTCTTGTCATTCTTTATCTTTTCTTGTTACATGCATCCATTATGTGTTCTAAATTTGAATGAATAAACAAGAGTATTACTGTGATTTGTTAAAAAGCACCATGTCTTTATTGTTTATCATTTCCATGTTTTCTACCGATTTCCGCAGTAGGGAACCCTTAATTGCCCCCTGCTTGACCTCACTCACTACTTCACTTTTCCGCATTAAAGAACCTCTTCATTTCTCTTTATCTCGATCATATCACATCACCAAAATAGCCTTCCAAGATCTTCAAGAGTTATCTATATTGCACCTAAAATATTTTAATTCTTGACCTTGTTGTTTTTTTACTCCTTAGCCCAATCGACAAACATATTTCCCACTATCCATCTCATTAGGTGATTTTTCCCACCAAAACAATCAAACCAAAACCAAATTTCATAATCATAACTAGCCTAATATTTTATAAATCAAACAAAGTTAAATACTATAGAGAGAGCCCTCTCTAACCCTAAGAAGGCTAGATCTAGAAGTTTAAAAGTTGGTCTTCGTTTTTACCTCTAGTGTTTCAGACTTTAAACTAAAATCTCACAACTTTAGAATTACTAGAGTGATAACATAACGTCAACCATACCGGGAACCAACCAATACTTAGTCATAAAATAAGTCTTAAAGAAATCTTTCCATAATCTTTTTCTCTTAAGATTGTTTTATAAGTCAGAGTATCATTTTTATCAAAAAAATCATAATTCGGGCTTCTAGGAAAGTTTATTATACCAAAGTTCAATTCCGGATCCCAAATTTGCCGTTATAGTGGACAACCCGTACAAAAATTGGAAAAAAAGAAAAAACCGTATAGAATATTTAGATGTTAAAATTTCATTAAATAGAGTCAATTCATTACCACAAGAATTAGTGAGTTTACAATATATAGAGTTTGATTTGAAATTTGAAAATTCTTTGCTTAGAAGCAAATCAGCACTTAAGCATTGGTGTTTTAGACCTGCTTATTTCATTTTTGGAAACAAAACAAAAAAATATTACAGCAGCACTTGAATTAAAGAAAGCGAAATCAAGACAAACTCTAAGAAATTAATGCCACTATTCTTAAAGAAACTTATGAAGCTATAGAATTATCCCAATTGTTAGCATATACATATAAATCTTCAATTCCTCATTTAGATACCACTACATCATCTATAGTTTCTACAACCATCCAATCTACAACATCCATTTAATCCTAGATTACCTTGATAACTCCCGCAATATTATTTCCTTCATCCCCCACATCCATTTCATCCACTAGTTTACCTTCTAATTTTCAATCACATCATTCTCATCTCCTACTATTTTCATATATTCCAGCTTCTCTACTTCGCACCTCCACTTCATCTTTTAGTTCTTCCACTACTTTTTCTAGTTCACCATTCTATAATCCAAACTTTCATCAACTTCTTCCTCCATTTCAGCCCCAAGCACTTCCACTTTACCTCCTAGCCAAGCTATAATTAAAGCTATGGGTTGCTAAGTATGCTCCCCTAGTTCTTCCAATACAACTTCATGACATGCCTTAGGATTACCAAAGTAAGATACCACAATTTGATGCTACTACACAATACAATGCACATCAACACATAAACAAAATGACATATTACTTTGAACTCCATGAGATAGATGAACCGTATGTATAAATGAGGTTGTTTGCACAAACATTAACAAGAGAAGTTAAAAAATGGTTCAAAGGCCTTACAAATATTATCTAAATTTGATGCAGTAATGAAGAGAGTTCTAAAGTGAGTCGCATAAGACTACTCGTACTAGATATAACACTGCTAATTCAATTTCTCCAAATCTAAAACCCACTCCTCGACTCGTCTTGCTCAAATTCCCGCATGGATTTGAGACCGATACAGTACACGCTAAGAGAAAGAAATGCGCGTAAACTTTAGAAAGAATGAAAACATATGTTGTAGGTGTATAAGTAAACATTTTAGCTAGAAAAGCTTGATTAAGAAATGAGAGGAGAGTAACCATGAAAGAGGACGCTCTAGTTCAAAAAATAGATATGTTAGAAAAGACTTCGCAGAGAATGATGGATAGATTAGTTAAAATAGAAATAAGACCTCAATTGGATAATCAAAAACAAAATCATAAATCCCAATTTTAGGAAAAACACAAATTGAGGAAAATCAAAAGAATCCTACTCCAGTACCAAACAATAAGATTTCCAAATCAGAGAACTATCTCGAGAGTTCTCAAAACAATGTTGAGGATGAGGATACCATAAATCTTAATTGAGATAGATGATAATAACACCATATTTCTCACATAGGAAGATCAAGAGTTATTTGAACTCCAACAACCCACCAGATTCAAAGGGAATCCTTCGTATTACAAACAAGGTTATGATTTTTCCATAAACAAAGTTCACAAGCAATATAACCTTAGGAGTAAGAAAAATACCTAACCTTCTACTAAGAAAACAACACAAATTGAAAATAAGAAAACAAGAGAAGTCTAACAACAAAAGTTCTCATAAATTCTCCCTAGGAAAATATGCAAAACCTAGTTCTTCCCAAAAATTTAATCCTAAAATTTCACCAAGCCCTAAGATTGTTGAAATTATAGATGAAGTTTCGAAAGTTACAAAAGATTCACAAAAATTTGCTGCTACAAAAGCATCCAATTCTCGCTAAAACAACAAGCTAGATCCTAAAACATGCATTGTTGATCCAAACTCAAAGCAGATCCAAAAGTTGCTACCTAAAACAACTTCTAACAATTCTAAATCAAAAAACAAATCCATCGCTTCACAAACCATTCCCCGAAAAGAAAACAAAGAGTAGTAAGACACAAGAAACTCAAACAAAGTAAAAATATAACTATAGAAAAACAAGATAAACCAAACCAAACTACAAGCACAAAGACGAAAGTTAATTCAAAATAAGTAAATCTCAAACTCTCATTCAACATACAAACTGAAATTTCAAAAACAAAAATACCACCCTTCGACAGAATTGGTAAAACATGATTGCACAATCTACTATCACCGAAACATTGAACATAAATGATGGAGAAGACTACATAAACTTGAATGACGATCAAATCCGTATCGTATATTTGGCCCGTATGTAAATGGAAAGCATCAAGATGGATCGCCCTCCATTTTACATCGCTTAACCATTCATGATCAAATTCACACCACATAATGTTAGATTCAGGAGCTTCACATACGAATGCCCAAAGCTATAATGGAACCATGAATCCTAGACATTACAAGGCCTTACAAGGATTTATTTTCATTTGACTCATGAAAAGTAAAATGCTCAGGATTAATCAAAGATTTATGTGTAACAATAGTTCAATATCCTGGTAAGGGTATACTTTTATGGACATTGTAGTAGCCGATATCCACCCAAGTATGGAATGTTATTATCTCGCTCATAGGGAGCAAAGTTGCTGTGATTCTACAATTGGACATGTCTTATGCTACTATATCACTTTGGTCAACCTAAGAAGTTATATAGGGAAACATTAATGAAATATATGGTATAATGTAGCAATACCAAATAAATTACCCAATTTATGTTACACCTCCACCGACCCAGATTCATTCATCCTATGTAATGTTGAAATTGATAATGAAATCAAGACCGGACTAAGGGAAGAAAAGAAAACACGAAACAATGATAATATATTTCTGAATATTTATGGCATTTAGATTTTGAGGGCTCATGAACAAGTTAGAGCAAAGAGAAAGAGTATGGATAACCAATATAGAGAAAAATCATGCAAGTAAGACCATGATTTTAGACCGACTCTAAATGCACAAACACATACGAGTATGAATCTCTCATTTTTGACCCCCAAATAATCGTAAATTTAGGAGGTAAAAGAATAGCAATAATGGGAGATTCGTACTTGATTGTAAAACAAATTAAAGGTGAATATTCTTTTTACAATCCTAGATTAGGCCGATATAGAGACTCATACTAGATTTGATTGATAATTTATTGGAATGTAATTTCTCTCGCAATATCAAGAAGGCAAAATTTATACACATTATTTAGCAACCTTTGCTAGCACTTGTAATTTACCTTTTCAATATAATCATATGTATACTAAAGAAGTAAAGCATAGACCAATAATCCTAGACAACCTCAAATATTGGCATATTTCTTCACAAGATCAACAAATTTATCATTTTATGAATACGAAGTATGAATTCCCCTTATAAATCGTAAAATAGAACCATTGTACCATAGATCAAGATTTAGACAAGAATACTGATTCGAATAATGTGGATGTAACAAATTAATTTTTTCTGTGCCAAACAAATTCACCAATCGTATAGATAAATTAGAGAGTAGAAATTGATGAGATAACTAATGAAGAATCTAATATATTAAATCTCAAAGATAATTTCTTACCAAAAAGGTTTAACTCCATTAGAAGATTTATTTAACTCAAATGATGTTGCTAGAAAAACCCAAAATGGAGCCACTTAGATCTCGATACTGAGGAATGCAACATAGGCACAAAACTCGAAACCCAAAATGATCAAACTTTCCAATACCTTACCTCAACAGAAAAGGAAAAATATATTGCTCTTTTTTTATGAATTTCAAGACAAGTTTTTTCTTGGAGTTATGAGGACCTAAAATCCCATGACACCAACATAATTCAACATAAAATTCTTGTAAAAGAAGATCAAAAGTCTTTTGTACAAAAATTAAGGAGAATCAACCTTGTTTTGATGCCCTTAATAGAAAAAGAAGTTAAAAGAATGTATGATGCACAAATAATTGCACCAATCGCATATTATGATTGGGTTTATAACCTAGTTCCAACTAGAAAGAAAACAGAGAGATTAGATTATGTGTTGACTTCAGGAATGTAAAAAGTATTCTTTAAAAAATAATTATCTCTTACCAAAAAATAGATCATATTTTACAAAGGGTAGTTGGATTCTAGGATTTCTTTAGATGAATTCTTTTCGTATACAACCGTATTTTAGTACAACCAAAGGATCAAGCCAAAACAACTTTTACTACCTCGGGGAACTTTTTATGTATGTAAATGCCTTTTGGTTTAATGAATGTAGAGAGGCAACCTTTCAAAGAGGCCAACACGGAGCATAGCCTTTGCAAAGGAAATTCATGAATTCTTGGTACTTACATGGATGCATACAATCGTATTTTCTAAAGTTGATTATGAACACTCGTATCATCTTAGACAAGTCTTTTATAAATGCAATAGTTTGGCATCTCATTAAATCCTAAGAAAATATTATTTGGATTATAAGGAGGCAAGTTACTAGGACACATAATTTCTAAGGAAGGAATTAGAATAGATCCCGCAAGAATAGGAGCAATTTCAATATCACCACCAAGAAACATAAAAGGGTTACAAGCCTTTCTAGGTAAGATTAACTTTCAAGAAGATTCATATCCAATTTAGTCGAGATAATTAGAGAACTAAATAACATGCTTAAAAAGGATTCGCGCTCTTAAATGGAATATTGAGGCAAAACAATCATTTGAATCCATCAAATAGGCTCTTAATTCAAAACTCTTAGTCCTTATAAGTCCTGATTTCAAAAAGGATTTCATCATTTTTTCATTTTCTTCGAGCACACCAATACTACAGTTTTGCATTTACAATAAAATGACCAGGGTTACGAATGCCTCCTCCACAGTTTTTTTAGTAACACTTAGAGATGAACATTGAAGTACAACATCATGGAGAACAAGCCTTATTGGTAAAGCCAATAAAGACTTCTGAGGTACATTCTCTATTCTAACATTATCGTTTATGTCCCAAATGTTGTAGTAAAACACATTCTTACTCAGATGGTCATGATGGAAGAAGAGGTACTGATCACTACCATCTTATAATATGACATAGAGATAAAACCCACAAATTTAACAAAAGGTCAAGGTTTAATGACTTATGGTTGAATCAATTGTCATGCTCAGACATAAATTTTATTGCCCAAATGGATGATCGTGTAGAGATGGTGACTCCAAAGACTGCCAGTTCTTTCAAACTCACCATGGTATGCGTATATTATATTTGTATTACTAAACTTACAATCTCATCCTAGTTCATCAAGAACAAAAGCAAGATTTTGGTTACGTAAAATTTTGTATTTTAAGGTCACTTTTTTGGAAGGATCATAGTGATTTTATTAAATCACAAGGCAAGAAGAAGTCGACAAAATATTACAAGAATTTCATGGACCGTGGAGGACATCTATGCTTGGAAAACCAATGCGTACAAGATCCCTAGAGCTAGTTTTTACCGGCTCACTTTGTTTGGCAGCATGTCAAAAAATATGTGACCTCTCTCGTCACAAGTGCCAAATCTTTGAGGGTAAGAAAAATTCTTCTGTTTCCCCTACCCTTGGGTCCCATCTCTACGTAATTCCATTTCAACAATGTGATCTTGAATTACTGGAGAAATTCACCTCGCATCATCAAAACCTAAAATTAGTGGATTCTAATGGCCTAATTTGACTATTTTACCAAGTGTATTGAAGCCATACCCTCTAGGCAAAGCCACAGACACCGCCATAATCTCCTTCCTAGAAAGAAACATACTTTCAATATTTATATGTCCCCAAAGATAATTACCGACAATGTGCAAAGAACATTCAAACATAATAAAAATTATTGACTCTTGCCATAAATACCATATTACCCTAGGTCATTCTACTGCATATTACCTCAAGGTAATGGGGCTTCATTCAATCTTCAAATAAGATCCTTGTAAACATCATCAAAAATGCATCGGAAGATAACAAAAAGACTTGGAACAAGAAGTTAGTCAATGCATTATGTATGTGTATAGACTTACGATTAAAAAATCTATTGGTACATCCCCTTACCAACTTGTTTATGGAATGGATGTTGTTTTTTCATCCTCCCCCGGGGAGTACCAAGAATGAAGATTATCCAAGAGTTACAAGTTGAAACAAATGACATTCAAAGAAGACCAATCAAACTATTCACTTGCAACAAACAAGGGAAGAAGTTTGTATCAAGTCTCAAGTTATCCATGATAAGATAAAGAAATTTTTTGATAAAAAGACTAAAGAAGATGATTTCTACATTGGAGATAAAGTGTTAAATGGGATTCAAGAAGAGAAGACAAATGTTAACATGGAAATTCTTATTTTTTATGGAGAGGACCTTATCCGATTTATGGATATGGAGGTAATAATGCTTTCACCTTAAAGAAATGATGGACTTGCTTGCGTTGCGATTCAACAATGGCGAATGTTGAAGCACTACTACTCTCCTGAGATAACAAATAGTTAGTTTCATTTACTTTCGATCATTATACATACAAATTGAATATTTTAGATTGGATTAGATGCTTTCCTAACAAAGTTGAAGCCCTGGAGAGAAGGACCTAAGTTTGAGAGGTAAAATATCATAAGTATGAATAATTGCAGATCGTGGAAAATACTTACAAGGTTGTCATTGTAGTCAAAATTCAAAGGCTACTAATCTTAAAGTTCTCGACATTTCACCGTGAAATGTCATCCTATGTGGAGACACTATTAGGGTCCTATAATAATAGGGTTCATATTTTTTTAATTGACTTTGATAGTCTTGTAAATATGTATATACCTTGCTTTCGTGAAGTTATTTTCCATATTTTGAAAATGAAAAATAATAAAAATGAAAAGAGGGTAAAAGTCCTAAAAGAAATATCAAAGGAATTATAAAAAAGATAGACCCCAAAAGAAAAAGAAAAATAATAAGACCTCGAAAGGAGCAAGTCAAATGCCACTCATTTATTTTTACCGCAAGAATAATGATTATGTGGAGATTGTCAATAAATGCCATAATCCATGACTTCGCTAAACGCTTTAATCTTAACTTTTCATGCTTTTAATTTCATGTTTTAGATAGATAATAAAGATATGTCAAACAATATAAATCCCTTCGAAAAATCAGTAGATAAAGTAGAGAATAAAATGAGGAGATCAACAACACTGAACCCTGATGAAATAAGGTTAGACTTAGATAGTTTTTATTGTTTTAAAACAAAATTGATTTAGGGTTGCAAGCCCAAATACACCCATGAAAATGAAGTAAACAATGTTAGAATTAATGATGGGTAGAAACCAATTGTGCAAGCATGTAATAAAGAATCACTGGGAAAAATTACTAATTCCCTCCCCACAATTATTCAAAGAGATTCAAACTATCGCTTAAAAAGGCTCGCAGCATTTCTCTCCGACTTCGTTGGGACCAAACCCAAGGCTCGATAATTGATTGGTTAAAATATTGAATTCCTACACAAAACCCATATTCATCAACATTTACTCTTCATCCACAAATCATAATCGCTTTTCCTAAGTAAAAACCCATTTTTTACTTAGTAAAAGTAAAAAACCCTAAATAATTAACTTCATTTTCAAAAATCACTCAAACCCATTAAATGCATTTTATCCCAAGTTAAAGTGTGAAATACAAAAGGTACAAACTATGCTTTATTTACACTTTACTTAGTGTTAAATCATGTATTTTTATTCATTATATACATTATCCCTTTATTTCCCCATATTAACTTCTAACTATATTTATTAATTACCTAGGACTACACCCTCCCATATAGTATCAAATCCTTTGTATTTTAATAACCCACAAAACCCAATATTTAAGTTTTAACCAATGTTTAAATATCCCACGTGAATAAATAAAACCCACCCTTTTATCCCCATTGGTTAAAACATATCATTAAAAATAATCCCCACCCCCCGTATGGTTATTAAACACTAATAAAAGATTTATTATACCAAATAATATTAAACTCCGTGCTCGTATATTGGTCGAAACATTGTAATGTTTTAATTAAAAACTTATATGACATTACCCCCGCCATCGTATAACCTAAAGTGTTGACTTTAATAAATGTTTTATTATAAAGTTAACAAACTATACCCCCCATATATAATAAAACCATGGCCCCACTCCAATCCCGATGCATCTATGTATAGATCTAGACCATTTGCAATCGAACCTCAAGATCCAACGACGAACAAACAATATCGCAAATAAAGTTGTATTGCTGCGCAACAATTTCATTTCCACACGAAATGGGCGCTTTTGTCGCTTTCTCTCTCCTCGACATGGCGTTTTCTGGCTGGATCGCATCCGATCCATTCAAAACCATTTACTACCTACGATTCCCATGATAAACTACCTGGTTTTTCACCTTTGGAAACCCAAAACCTTTGTACGCCCGATTTGACATCCATTTATCGTACGTTATTTTAAACCTAATTTTCCCAATAAACCACGAAATGCACCGCGTTTATCCCTTCCTTCTCGCATGTATCCACCGTATTTCTATTCAAACTATGAAAACAAGTATTTTTCACCGTTTTCGTGCCCATAACTTCTGCAGAACTTCCGCCTCGTAGCTATTGAAGATTGTCGGTTGAGCTTTGAATTGCTCTAGAAACCAGAAGATACCACAAATCTATTTAAAGCCCTACATAACTTTCCAAAGCCCCGTACCTACATACATAATAGGTATTCCTCCCGTAATTTAAGCTCACTATCATTTTAAAAGACATTGATAAAGAAAAATTCCAGTCAGATTTTAAATTCATCCAAAGAAGCCTATCAAAAGATCCTAAAAATAGGCCAAACCCCGGAAAAATTTTTAGAGAAGCCTCGCTTACACTACGTAATCGTTTTGAATCAAAATATTGAATTTGTATAGTTTTTCTAGACTGCTTAAAACCCCAAATCGAGACCATAAATCCTATGAAGGTAGCCAAACCATTCGTGCCTAATTTCAAAATACTCTTAGCCTTGTTATTCATTGGAAAAACTCAAGAAACCTTGTTTCTTGTTTTCTAATAAGATTCTCGTAAATCATGTTGAGAGTCCAAAATTGAAAGGAAAAATACAAAAAAAATACCATATTATACCTCTTTTAAAAAACCAAGAACTTCTCGCTGTAGTTACAAATACTTCGCAAATCATGACCCTAAGTAGTTAGAGAAGCCTAAAAGTATAGTTTTGTAGTCCAAAAAGCCTCAAAATGGCTAAACCTACTCCACTCGCATCTTCCAAAACCGATATTATTATAAATCCTCTACAACCCCCTCGTTGTAGACATTGAGCACACTCCATTAGCATATGTTGACTATAAGATAGCAGAACCTATTGTAGAATTCAATTGTTGAACTTCACAAATGGAACTATGAAAAATCTTTAGATAATGTTGAAGAAGTTCAAATTTGGTAATCACACTTGCCCAAATATGTTGTTCCTAAGTATCCATTCATGCCTAGAGATCATTAGGTTATGCCATCATCATTATATGCTTGAGAAAAGTGCACAGTCAATTCCAACAAAGAAGTACTTTTTACCATTACTGGCCGAATCCATTAATCAAATGTTACATCTTAAACTTGATCCTCAAGTAGTTCCTCTCATCTATCAAGCACTTACCAAGTTGTATATTGGCTCGGACTTTCCTAAAATATTCCAAATCTTACAAATATTCATGACCTTACATGTAAAACACCCTCAAATCAATCCTCCATATTCCACTTCGAGATTTCCCGTAGGGTTCTAGGCATGTAATTTCTATGTTATCTTTCATCCTAGGGTATTTTACCGATGAACATACAGATGAATCCATTTTAGGTTTCCTATCCACTTTCACACCAGGACAACTCATGTTATCTTTGATTATGCTGCATATTTCTCGACAATATTCATGACCAATTAGTTAAACTACCAACTGAAGGAGTGTTTGGGATACACATCTTTCCTTTTCCCACATGTTATTGTATTTTCAAGGAGATAATTTTCCATTATCTTTACGTGCTTTCGACATAGAAGGAATCCTCTTTCTATCATTTTTGGACATATTTTAATCGAAAAGAGTCCACAGAGTTTTACCTATGTAGATTTTAGACTTCTTAATCCATCCATCGATAAAAATATTAACAAATATTGAACAATAAATTTCAAGGTTAAATGATGATATGAAGAAAATTCTTACAATTATCAAGAGCAGCATCAAGACCGGAGATTAGTATTTGTATGAAAATACACAGAGATTTATTTTTGGATCCAATTTTTTACCATACAAATTACCCAAACATGTACCAATGAGCATATTTTTTCCTTGGAGTATATCAAAATATTAAACCCCGATTATATAAATTTACTAGCAAAGAAGAAAACATAGTTTAAAATTGGAAGAATCAAGTGGGACCATTCATTTGCAATCATAAAGATGCAGAGGCGTGGCGCCATGCTTATTAGAGTATAGATTTGAAAAAGAGCTTTTCTGGAATTATGATCCACAAGGGATACTAAGTAAAATGAGGCTTAAGTGTAAACTAACACCCTACATTCATGAGAAAACTAGAGATAGAGAAATATTCCAATTAGACTAAGTGGACCGAAAAAACTTTAGTAGATGCGTGAAGAAAAGTGACACTAGTCACACTTTACAAACAAATAAACATCAAATAGAAAAAGCCACCAAGAGGGTAAGAGAAGAATAAAATTGTCAGCCGAAACCACTACCGAAAATAGGTTCAAGATAAAATATAATAAAAGGCCCAAACAGATCCAATGGGTAAAGAGAAGGTAACCATTGATGTTGAAGATACATATCCCGTATACCAACACATATACTGCACCGTTATCAAAAATGAGAAAGTTACACATAATATAAATGAAGAACAAAGTTGATAATGGAAATGCACAAATTGATAGAGAAACAAATTTTAACTCGGAAGCATCATCCCCACAAATGGTCGAGGAAAAGGATCTAGATACCGTGAAAAGTACAACATTAAGTTAAAGAATGAAGAGATTAAAAAAGATATTTACTCTCAATATCCTAAACAAACACCAAGTGTTCAAAATAGAATTTTATTCACCTTTGATTACTCAAATAAAAAGCTAATCATACGTATTGCAACTTACGCTTAAAATTCCAAATACAATTGCAACATTACAAGAAGATTGATTTAGAAGTCCAAATAGAAAAAAATTCATGTTCTTGATCAGACAGAATTTCATGTATGCATTTCTGTAGATGTTGTATTCTCATCACATAACCAAAGCTATGAGTGTTCATAAACTTCGTAACACTATCACAAACATTAAAGATCAAATTAAACTTGACAAAGCATCCTTATATGATAAAGATCTCATAATTAAATCTTTAGAAGAATTGGTCTTGCAAGTTGGATATGACCCTACAAATGTCACAAAGAGAGCGTTTAGTGAAGAAGAAAATGAGGACATTGGCAACATCGAGGAAACAACTTAAATTTCCATCAAGTGAAAATCCTCAAGCTAAGGAAATAGTACAAGGACAAAAAAAATTATAAGGATGACATGATGAATTTGATCTTCAGCCTAATAGCATGCATCAAATAAATGGAGATTCAAATGGATAATCTTGTCCAAGAAAGAAACACCAAAAACATCAAATAAAATTCCTTCGCTATTCCTATGGTCACTACAACCGTGCTATCAACTCTAGCAGAAGATTTGGCACCCAAAGAACCATTGGTTATTGTAGTGCTGACATCATCTACAACATAAGCTACGTAGTCATCCACTCATAGTAGCTCACCCTACGTATGTGGCTAGAAAACTAGTGAAAGCTATGAAAGAAATGTCACTCGTACAAGTGAGATTAACAATAAATTGAAAAAGATGGCTTTATAACCTTGAAAATAAAAAAACAAGTTAGCTCAAACAAATGCCAAAACACATGAGAAAAAGGCTATTAGAATAAATGAAGAATTGAAGAAGTTACAAAAGGAATTAACATTAAAGGAACAAATTTCATATGTAAAGTATCATCTATGGAACAAGATCATCAAGGCATCAATGATGCCTGGCCCTCAATTCAAGTGATTTTTGAACAAAGAGAGATCTACTCAAAGTAGCATTAGCGTAAATTCGTAAGACTAAAGATGAACTTGATAACAACCAGAGCAAGAACAGAATTGATCAAGTTTTTAATAGCAAAAAAAAGCAAGAGCTAGAATAACTTGAGATTACCCACAAGATCGAAACTATCCTTGAGATAAGGAAAGTCATCACCAAGAAGAACCCGATGAAACAAACCTTGAGGAGAAGTGTGAGAACATGAACATCACCATAACAAAATTCATGGTTAAATTTGAAAATCATAGGCAAAGAAGTCTACCTAACATTTTGGTTATCAATGATGTTTACTTCTTAGGAAGATTATAACAAAAAGACTTAGAATTTGCAAAGGAGCAAGTTGAAAAGATAGGTGGACAAGGCACTCCAACAGAAAAGTCTTACCTTAAGTTTTAAGGATTTATTTTATTTACAAGATGAGATAAGACACTTGTTTGTCATAAAAACAACTTTTTCCTCTGTGCATATTAAGCATATGAGAATTTCAGAAGTTAAAAAAGATACAAATTCCAAATGAGGAATTGGCATTCACTTCTGCGCATTTACCATGAAAGTAAAAGGAAAAAAGGTAAAGGTAGGAGTCACTTACACTCCTCATTCAAAATCGATTTTTATTACAACAAAGAACAATTTTATAAAGTGGTCAAAGAGTATCCGAGCTTAAAGGGTATCATAGATTAAAGAAAATCGCAGTGAAAGAGTAAAGAGAAAATCAGATCGCATTTCAAAACAAACTTGAAAAAATATTCGAACCAGCAAAGAAGACACCAAGGCATCCAAATACACTTAATCCACAATTAGTTTCTATTTTATTTGACAGACAGGACAACTTGTTGATTTGTTAAGCAGCTTGTCTTTATTTGTTGTAAAGATTCATATTTTCCATAGGTAATTCTAAAAGCATTCTAGGATATTTTTTAAATAATTATGTATAAATACTTCATCTTTAGAAGTATTATTATGGAATAAATTGCTGAAGATTTCTATAGCCATTTTTTATTAAAATTGAAGGCTTTTGTTTTTTAAATCTCGAGTAGCATTATGGATCACCAATTAGCATCATATTTCGTGATTCATGTGATGAGATAATAATAAAGCATTTCTTCTTTTCTTACTTTATCTTTATTTGTTACACATCCATTATGTGTCCTAAATTTGAATGAATAAATAGAAGTATTACTTCAAGATTTGTTAAAAGCACCGATTTACTATTTATCATTTCTATGTTTTCTAATACACTTCGCAGTAGGGAACCCTTACTCTCCTCTTTCATTTTACTCGCTTACGACTTCCTTTTTTAGATTAAAGAACCCTTCATTTCTCTTTATCCCAATCATATCTCCTCACCAAATAGCCTTCCAAGATCTTCAAGGGTTATCTATCTTGCCCCGAAACATTTGACTTCTTGACCTTGATCCTAGCTCCTGGCTCGCTGATTTTTGACTCCTTAGCCCAATGGACAAACAAATTTGCCACTATCCATCTCATTAGGTGATTTTCCCACCAAATAAATCAAACCAAAACCAAATTGCACAATCATAACTAGCCTAATATTTTATAACCAAATACAAGTTAAATCTTATAGAGAGAGCTCCTCTCGAACCCTAAGAAGGCTAGATCTTAGAGTTTAAAAGTTGAACTATGGTTACCTCTCTAGTGTTCTTAGACTTTTAAACTAAAATCTCACAACTTTAGAATTACTAGAGTGATAACACAATATCCAAAGAAGTAATAACAGCATTTAGTAGGTACAGATGAAACAAGTTGAACTCATTGATATTGATACACAACCATTTGTGATCGAACAAGAAAAGTAGGTTGCCATTGAAAATAGTCATTCCAAAGATAATATTGACCTAAAAAAAGGAGTACTTCCATATTTCTTAATGATATGTTGCCCTCAAAGATATGGAGTATAAGGACATGTACATACTAACTTTCATATGATGGGAGTCCAAAGCAGACATCGGGTAAGATGGAAGGTATACTGATGGACCAACCCGATATTGAGCTGATGATGTCAATAAAGGATAAGGTCATTTAGTACTCATAAGAGAGGAACCAAATAGAATTAAGGTGATGATGACATGGGTGATGTCCATGAATAGAGGATACACCGCAGTAGGTTCCATTTAAAGCTCGGGTAAATCAAAGGATGGATAGACCACCATAAATATGAGACTCCTAGTGTCGGGAAAAAAATCGAATATGGAAGAAAAAGTAGATGTTGTCACAGATATAACATATGGCACAATATGGGATGTTGTCTCAACCATGGTTGAATAACCCACAAATATTCTAAATAATATATGGGAACTTGAGGGTGAACAAAAAGATTACCAGGAGCAAAGTGGTTCAAACAAGGAAAAGATGGATAAAAATGAAGCCCCGACCCAAAATGAGTGGGAGTTGAAGGGTTTTCTCTTCCCAAAATTCTTCCTCTATTGAAGTCAAACAAGGTGGAAGTACTTCAATCGTCAAGCTTGGAGATAAATTTCTGTGGTAAACTTTGTGGTGCAGGAAGACTCAATAGTTACGATGACCGAGGACAAGATGTTTGCATGGGAACAACCTTCTGTTGTTCAACTGGATCAAGATGTTATGGTAAAATAAAAATAGGTTTCGGATCAACTTCAGCTGAACAAGCTTAGGTTCCGGATTTACTCTGCTCACTCTGATTGAATTTCGTGTCCTCGGGTAACTATGAGGGTTCGTCTTTGACAGACAGACAACCGGATTAGTCGAAATGACTTGAGACTCCGGTGACTAAAGGATCAGATTAATTTATTAAATTAGATGAATATGTAGGACCAAAGGTTCCAAAGGTATCGTACTCGTAGTACGAGCTCGCCTTCATCTGTCGTATGTAGCATCTGTGGTAAAGGTGGTTTATTTCACCGTCCTACGTAAATGACAAGGAAAGGGTTGATCTTCTTCCATGATTGTAGATTGATTTTAATAAAAAAACAAATAAACAAAAAAGAGGGTAATTCTAGGCAAAAGGTTTACCAAGCAATCGTGAATCGCAATATACCGCCCCCGCAAACCAAGGACTTTGCAGGCATGTGCAAGAAATATCTCTCCGAATGTTGTGTCTTGGTATCACAATGTACAAGGTGGTCGACTTAATTACCTATGAATGGTAAGCAACCTAAAGTTTTCTCCCAAACATACTCGCGGCACATGGAGGCTCAATCAGCGTATTAGCGCTATCTAATGAGAACCTCCCGCACAAGGAGAGAATCTCTCTCGTTACTTTTCGTACTAGAACTTCGCTCGATATACCCGAGGGTACATGGATGAGCTCTTATATAATAAATACGTGGAATGAGGTATCACACTCGTACTATATCGTAGAAAATTAACGACATCCGCTATGCTTAACAATGCTAGAAAATGTCTCTGTACTCAGACCTCTAAATGTTATCGCTAAATGACAATGCTCCCTTAGATTAATCCATAAATTTTAAGTTGATATTGCTTATAAGTTTGTATTTCAAGTTCACCGCAAGATTTATTTGGACATTCCTATAATGCAATAAAGATGATAAGTATTCGTTTCAATTCAATTTTCGACAATGAAAAACTAGCTACAAGGAGAGAAATCAGATCGTAAGCAATCAACAATGAGTACATCTAAATGAAAATTCCCTAACTATTCCTATGCAACACTCACAATCCCCATATTCAAATGCATGTTTTTCGTTTCAATTTCTTTTAATTTAGACGAACTAAACAGAAAAGTATGAGGCAAAAACAATCAATCAATACTTTCCGCAGAAACTAACACCGAAACAACAATTCCTCTTTCTAAAAATAAAGAACTCGATAAAATGTAAAATTTTAACTTTGGATATATTCGACAATGATAAATAAAACAAAAAGAAACATTGATAAAACAAGTATCCAAAGTGAGGCAAGAATAGTAGAGGCAATAGAGTCTCTGGATGCACCCGTACACTTGAAAAGTTAGCAAACAAGATACTTAAATGAATTGCAAAAGACAAAAATATGATGAATTTTGGTTGGTCATGGGAGCAACGCACACCGAGTGGGAAACAAGTAGAATTGTCCCCAAGCCACCAGTGCTATTCGCAGCATTATGTCAAAACCAACAATGCATTGGTGCTAGAGGAAAACTCAAAAAAGGAAATCAAACACACTACTTTTACCGAAACACATTCAAATGACTAAAATAAAGCAAGTAAAGTCTACTAGAGGTTGGTAAACAACTGTGTGATGATTCGTCGTTCCCTAGTATGGTCGCCAATTTGTTTTACACAAATTAAACCTTAACAGATAGATATGCTTTCCTAAGTGTGGTGGTCACACTTAGAACAAATGCATGAAAGATATTTGACCTTTTACTTTAAATGAATAGATAAGGAAAAAAAACCAACTTGTGATCTTTTGTTATTCCTCGTCTCCCTTTTGTCGTTTTCATCACTCTCAATCAAATTGAACTCACTTGATCGGTACCAAAGTAATAGAAAATAAGAAAAAAACAACATAAAGGCATATGATCTATTCATGTTAAACAAATTAATTGCATTTGTAAATACACATATACATCATGGACACATGTATTAGGAAAGGAACAAATATCTTTATTATGAAGTGAAGGAAAAGTTACAACCAAGCTGATCGATTCGATGTCAACTCGCTCCAACTTCTTACCATATCCTCATCACATCAATGACATCACTCCAAAGAAGATAAAATTACATGCATATGACACCTCAAAGAGTTGTGATCTCACCAACATAACTCTACTAATTCAAATTATTGCTCCCTTGTGCACTATGTCTGCTCAATTTATAAGTAGTGTTGCAGTTTGACATTAATGAATCATTGGAATGGTTTTTCCAAAAATGGATGAAGAGGTTTCCTTGTTCATGGGAATAGAAGAGAAGAGCTTTAATGGCTCCATGGTGCCCTTATTCGAAGTTATCAGATGATGTGATAGGCCGGAACAACTTCTAGAAGCTACTCAGAGGGTGGGAAGATTCCTGGCATCTCATGAAAAAATCGCTCCCAATCAACCAACACACTATCCGGGCTCAGATACCAAAATTCAATTTGCATGGGAGTAGATTCTCCTTCGCAAATCACTTATCGTAATCTAGGGGTGGCGTCATGACTCAATGGAACCTTCAACCGGCATCTAAGCAAAGGAAACTTTCATGGAAGAAAACCATCAATGAGATGACTTTTTAGGGCATGTAGCAACTAATTTAGAGTATGATAGACCCTAATTGATAATGATATGGGTTTTGGGAATGATGCCCAAATTGACCTTGTAACCAATAAGGGAGGTGAAATATTGCCCCATTTGTTATATATACATCGTCATTGTACATGCAAAGGACTTTTCACCATGGATCCTCTTACCAGAATTAGAGAGGAATATAGTTGTTTTGGAGGAGAAAGTGACTCTTCTAATGCTCCACTATTGGGGCTAGTGTTGTTTGTTGCCTTGATGTATCTCAGAACTTTTACTTAATTCAAAATCTCATCGAGTTGATACACTTTCATGAATATGTCATGAATATTGTAAGATTTTTTTCGAATGTTTACGATGTATGTTGTTGTCATCTCCGTACTAAGGAACCTAACTATTTTGGTGGCTTTGGTAATTATCTTTGTTGAAGGTGTGTTTTTATTTTTTAACAATCATTGTTTCCTTGTGAAATATTTCATGGGTTGATCAAATTCATTCATTCTTACGTATGTGCTCGTGTGCCTTTTCTAGATTAGTACTATTACTTGTCTCTAAAGGGCTCATTTTTCTCTCCCCTTTCGCAGAAGGGCCTTGATAATTTCCATAAATGAAAATTTAGCAAGGCATTATCACTTTTTTATTCAAATATACCCATATATTACTCTCTTGTATTGAACTTGTAGCCAAGGAAATCCATAAGGACACTAAGAATCAAAGTTGACACTGGATGGGGCTCCTACTCCAAACGATGTGAGGTCTAATTGGGACTTCACATCAAGGAGACCCCTTTATTGATAGATTTATAGCACCGTCAAAAGAAGCTAATTTGAGTTCTTAAGGAGGTAAGGTATTGTATTATGTTGGTGATTTGTTATGTGGAAGAGATTTGTTCATAGGTTTAAACAACAATATTTTTTCTCTAGTTGAGGGTTTCAAAGTGCATGAAAAGTGACCAAGATATTCCCTATAAGATCTATCTGAAGGATGATTTATGTGCATGATTAATGGAGGTCAAGTCCATGAAAGGAGTGATAAGAAGTTTGTCTTTTTTTCACTTAATGAGGGTCACATGTCTCTAAGATATTTTAAGTCGGTTCAAGAATTAAGTGAGGCTAAGTCGTGTCTCTAAGTGAGGACAAATGGGATGTAAAGTAGCGTAGATGTGTATGTTTTGTATTGAAGTTAATAAAGGAAGCAATTTTTCTAATGTAAAGAGGTTTGTTAGTGGTATTATTGAATAACAATTTAGTGGCCCTGAAATATAGTGGATCTATCATCGTGTGGGATGCTAGGAAAAACCCTAAGATTCTATCATATTTGAGGAGGCGAATAGCAGAAGCGTGGGTCGTGTATCGAGCCCCTAGTTAGATCATCTAAATGGAAGTTAGAGGACTGATAAGAGGAAAATTTTGTGGATTCACAGTACAAGAATCAAGGTGAAATCTTGGTACTATTAAGAGGGAAATTTGATGAAGCCCCAAAAGAACTCGTGTTCATTGGAAGAGATAATGAATTTTTAGGCGTGGTGATTTTGTTCCCTAGAGTTAGTGGTTGTAGTAGGGAAAAATTAATGATAAATGGGGCCGATTGAAAATACCCTAAGAACATGATCCTTGACTTAAGAGGGAATTTTTAGAAGGCAAGATTAGTGAGTCTATGTTTAGTTATCTTTTGGATCAGCGTACAAGACAGGTGGCAAATTAGATGGCGTATATGCAAGAATTATGAGGTTGCGTATGTTGCAATGATCAACGAAGAGGAGGCTGGCACTCTCCAGATGTGTTGAAGGTACATGGACTGAGAGGATTATTTTGTGCTCCTTCAACAAGTATCCCATGTGGGCTTTCTTCAAGTAAAGATTAGTGGTCATAATCGTTGACTCCAAGCCCTGGTGATTTTCCCTTGTATCAAGGCTTATATGTAAGGGCCACAATCTCTGGTATATGAGCCCTAATATTTTTTATATTAAATTTTGTAATATAACAATTTGTGGTTAAAATTTAAAAATTTCATGTGCACGATATTGATTCACCGGCTACATGTTTTTCATTGTGCAAAGTACTTTGTTGTGGCATTTGATTATGTTTGTGATCATGATCTTAGACTCAAACCTAATTCTTAAGTTTCATGGAAAAATCAACATATACCTATCATAACAATTCCATACATTGGTTATCCTATCAAACTAATTATATGGGTATCATGCCCTTGAAACGTAAGACGCCATGAGGCCTCAGAGACTGTGGATGGAACAGCTTCTCTATCTATGTTAAAACCCCGTATTAGGTCATATAAGCTCATATATGCCTATACCACCAGGATTGTTAGACAACAGAGCACTTAACTTCCTTTATATGTTTTGGGTTCGACTTCGAACGAATACTAGTGTAACCCATCCTAGTGGAACCATGCCATGTCATCTACCATCGCTATAAGAATTATGCGAGAATTGGCGATGGTTTATACCGACCAACATTGGTTAACAACTAAACGATGGTCCACCTAATGGGGCTTGTTAATGCTCAAACTAGAATGGGTCCCGGGATGGGATCTCAGAGAAACTACTAGGTTAAGGGCAACAATGGAGTGATACCTTACCTCATCTTAGCTAAATCTCCCTACTCTTTAAAAACTTTCATTTATGGGAGGAGTTCTAGTATATGAGGAATCACAAGATTATGTATATAGTCAATGATGAGATGAGAAAGTGATTCCTAAGCTTGTTATCAAAAGAAACTCAATTGGATGTGATTTCACCAAGAACCAAGGTGTAAGGATCTCTCAGAAGGGATAATGGGATTCTCAAGGATATGGTTTTGGAGTATATCTTATCAAGGGGGTTCGCACATGAGAGTCCATGTGGAAACTTGGCTTCTATGTGATCTTTGTGAAATTAGCATTAATAAGTTGTGGGACCACATAAGACCAATCTCGGGGACTCCAAAATTAGGTCAAGGGTATAGATTTGATCACACAATGAGGGGCTCGACCTAATTAGGGAGGAGAATAGGATCAAAGGACAAATTTTCTATGAGGTTTTGAATTCAATGATCCCAATGAGGACACTAGCCAAGGCAGCACCTAGGGAAAGAAATGATCCAAGATATAAGGCATTCTATATCTCAAGATCCCACCATTGGATTTGATTCAAATTTTTAGGTCCTCTATATAAAACCTTAGTGTAGTCAGGACAAAAAATTAAAGTGTTTAGATGGCTAGAATATGAGATAAGTAAGGCCCTAGTCAACTCGGTGGAGGTTAGGCCCAAAAAAAAGAGGAGAGGTTAAAGAAATAAGCTTTGAGAGTGATCACCTATGGAGGATTAGTGCATTTTCCTTTTGGGAGAGATGGAGTCATTGAAAAATTATGGTTTGGAAAGAATTGACCCAATCAAGGGAGGCCTTCAACAATTTCACATGGCATTAGAGCATGAGATCAACATAAGTACTTTACTTCACTTCTTCAATAATTGATGACTTATCAAGATGTATTTTAACACGTATTATTCCAAGAATATTCACTCATTCATACATGGCCCATGACATGATGCACCACTATATAGAGTACAACAAATTTTAGACTTTTATAGAGAAAAATCTAGCAACGTTCATGTGACAAAATTAAATGACAAGAATAAGTATTAAAAGAGAACTTACACGTAAAAAAGAGTATATCCAATCACCAAATTATACAAAAATTAAGCTCCAAGACAAGGGAGAGATATCCAAACATCAAAACGCATCCATATCACCCAAACTCATCTCAAAAGGGATATAAAATCTCACAACAACTACAACACAATCCTATCGATGATGATCAAAATGAATCGTCTTTGTATGTTTTAACCCTATATGGAAATTACTTTCCAAACAAATTCTTAAAACATAAAATATACAATGGCGAGAAATATAAAACAAATATACACATAGATTTTCCCATGGATCCCAAAACCAAGACTACCAGATTTATTTTTCATTATATTTTTCAATGTTACAATACATATATATATATACATTCTCAAGCATTCATAAACCCCAATCCATTAACCCCGTATTAAAACATAACCGTAGTTCCCTTGACCATATATACAAAATACCATGGGCAGAAACCATCATGCTCATGTCATGTGCAAAACCCATGCACCAAACCATGAGTAGGTCCACCCACCATCTTTGTGTCCACCCCCCATCCTCGGGTCTTCTCCATCCTTGGGTCCACCCAACTATTATTGTTTCTACATATAAAAACCCTGTGGCATACGTCAAACCCCATGCAAGAGGGGCTATTTCAAGCCCCCGCTGCACTCACAAGCGTGCAACGTACAACGTGTTGGGCTAGTCGTGGAAAGAATATAACACACACCCAACATTCTCCCACTTGTTATTTTCTTTCCACATAGGGGGTCACAATTATAGATTAGTCATTGGTCCACCTTCGCAATGCCTATTTCTATACACCAAGAAAAATTCTTAGTGCTCACAGACTTCGTCAATGCATCCGCAATATCTCAAAGTGTCCACTTTTTTTGGAAATGGAACCAAGAAATGACACTCCCGAGGGGGAGATTCTCGATTTAATTTTCCCTTAATTAAATTGGAAGAAAAAATTCTTAATTTCATCCCATAATAGCTTATAAGTGTTGAACCGGGTCGTGAAGACTTAGTTAGCTCGTACAATTGAAGTTGGAGGTAAAACTGGGGCATGTAGAGCTCTTCCCAGATTTTATGGGGTCCGGTTGGCGTTTATTTGTGAGTTGTAATTAGTTAACTCGCTATTTGAGTTAAAATCAGCTTAACTTTGCTCTAATTGAGAGATGAGCTAGTGATAGGTCCGTTGGACTTAAATCTGATTTAATTCACAAGTAGTGATCAATCATTTAACTAATAATTCTCTATAAACAAGTTGTTGTGTACTCGCCCAAGGGGAAGTTGCCCAATTGATATCGACAAAGGAAGATAACATTAGTTGTATAAATAGAAATTTTTATAAGGTCATGCATGAGGTCATTAGGTTTCCTTCAAGGACTACACAATCAATTCTTGTAATTTTCATTATTAATAGGGACATAATTCCTCCAAGAATGCGTAAGCAAGATTGGTCATAGAGGGCCTAGAACTGGTTAAGCATTTGACTAATTTTTCCTAGATCAAAGGGAGACAATAAGCAAAGAGCATAGGTTTCCTCGTTGAGGAAATAAAGATTGTATTGTTTCATGGACTTGATTTTATGCAATATATAGATAACATGGTTTTGAGAAACCTCTTTCCCCATATACATCTTTTGTTGTGAGACCGATAATTTCTTTCTCTTACTTGTTAGGTGATTATGCCATCGAAATTGGTTTCCGCAATTTGCGAAGGATTCAACATTTTCCAAGTTTAGCATTACAAGATCACATTTAATCCCTTTGGATAATTTATACATGGTATCATAGGAATCACAATAGAAGAGAAGAAGAAAAGTTTGTTTTGGAACAGCACATCGAATTTTCATATTTATTTCCAGACCAACAACAAATCATGATGTCTTTCAATGGCTTGAGACTCTAATACCCCTCGAGGGGAATTTGAATTACATACATGGAAGGATAGGATGGAGGAAGTGCTAGAGTACAACCATCGAAGGCATTCATAAACAATGATATTCCCCTACCTGGCGTAGCGTATGCTCAACTTTTGATGGCGAAGAAGAACGAGTTCAAGATGATAGCAAAGGCAAGAAGGATCTTGTTAGAAGGAGTTCAAGATGATATTATTTCGAATCTCCATCGAAAGTAAACTCCATATTCTATGTGGAAGGGCTCTGAAAAAATCAGTTCTATAATATCGCCGACTGCTGTGCTCACTTAGCGCTAAAAGACAAGCTTAGAAAGATCAATATGGAGAAGGGCAACATGATGTGTAAATACTCTCGACGAAGTTCACTCAATGTTGAGATGAGCTTGAAGTGTTGAAAGGTCAGCTCTGTGATGATTTGGTGAGCTCTAAGACTTCTAGGCCTTCCCAAGAACTCGAATAGCTACTAATATCAGTGGAATGGGAGGGAGAAGCTACCAAGAGGGAGTGATTGTGGTCCGACTTGGTACAAGAAGATATTCGACGGAGCACCAAAGATGGATCCTCAAGTAGGTCTCCGTATTTTACAAGATTGAACACAAAGTCAAGTGTAGCCCCCATATGAACCACTTTGGGATTCTAGGATCTAGCTCCTCCCGATTCTAGAGAGGATCTCTCTATAAGTGCAAATATTGATTATCTTTTAAGGTTTTTAGTGTGATATTAGGGCTAGTTATTAAGAACAAAGGTTTTGTTTGGTTTTGGTTGGGCAAGGATGTCACAATATGATGCGTAATGTTGTCCTCGATGGCAACCCACCGAATGAAGATGAAGACATGCGACTATTGACATGTGTTGTCCTTGATGGCGAACCACCTGATGAAGTTATTCTTGACCTGTTGGACTTAGTAAATGATGTAAATCTGATATGAAATGATGTTTGCTAGCCATATGATGCTGGATGTTATTCTTGAATGGCAACCCACTTGATGAAGATGATGGCAACTTACTTGATGAAGTTGTGCTTGATAGACTATGTTCTTGATGAAGTAAATCTGATGAACTAAAACTAAGTACAGAAGGCAATGAAGAAAGAAATTCAGCATGTGCTAAATATTTGATGAAAAGAGTATGTCTCAAGGCATACGCGGATATGTCTAGGAGAAGTCGCGTATGCACGCGAAAAAGAACGTTCCAAGTCGCGTATGGGCAAAAGCGCTCAAAAAGTGCAAAACCAAGGGTAACCACCATGGTATTGACCCATTGTATTGGGTAATGATTCGTCTAATTGACCCCGTCCAGGAATACCATCGGAAGTAATGTGGTTTTGGCTCATGGTATTGAAAAAGGGTAAACCTATATAAGGAGAAGAAATTCATTGTGCAAATCATGAGTGTGGGTGCAAGATGTCTGAGCTTGAATGAATAATTCTCTCTGAAGTATATCTGAATGGAAAGGGTTACAGTTGAATGAAAGATCTGAATGTATGATGCACCGATGAAGGAGTGATGAAGAAGGGGATCTAGATCTGAAATGCACTTGTATTTGCTAGATCTGTTTATGGAATGATTAGATCTGAGATGAGGCGAACATCTGTCTGAAGTAAAGGGTAAAAATCTGTGTGATGTATCTGTTTTGAAGAATTGCAATGACCTAAATGTCTGAAGAACCATACGCTTGTTTGCCGCAGAGGAAGCACGTATATACGCGGCTTCGCTGAAGAGAAAGCATGTATGCACAATGAAATTAGATCTGTAATATGTACAGAAGTATACGCTGGTTTATGTGAATGGAAGCGCGTATATACGCGACATCAGTGAAAGGAAAGTGCGTATGCAAACTAGGGTTTGCTGAAGTCTGTGGTAAGAAATGTCTGATCTGTTCTGCTGGTTTACTGATATCTGTCAGTGAGTTATATGTATCAGTTTCATGTTTGACTGTGCTTAAATGTATGGAGTGGGTCCAGTCTGAAAATTTGATGAAACGTGGCCTGCAAGTGGTGTCCTAAAGGATGCTTTGGATCCAGTGTGAAAATTGATGAAACATGGTCCATAGAGGTGCTGAGGGTTGTAGCCTTCAGTCAGGGGGTCGTAGCTCCCTTCCAGGTGAGGCTGGTAAACGAGATCGGGGGGTCGTAGCTCCCTTCCGGGTGAGGCTGGTAAACGAGTCAGGGGGTTGGAGCTCCCTTCCAGGAGAGGCTGGTAAACGAGCGCAGGTGGGTGCCTGCGTGCTGGTCAAGTCTGCGCGAGCACATATGTTGTAAGATGTTTTCTCTATAATAAAATATTGAAGGCTGAGCAACTGCAGCGGTGGTTTTCTCCCGACTTGGGTTTCCACCTAAAAATCCTGGTGTTCATGTGTGATGCCTTGTGTGATGGTTTATTCTGTTCTTACTGCACATGTTTACTGTTTATAGAACATCTAATGAATGAATGATGGAATGATATAAGTGAAGAACTAATGGCATAATTAGATCTCTGTGTATACGCGAGTTTTATGAAGGATATCTGCGTGTATACGCTAGTTGGCTTCAACAAAGTAGCGTATGGGTTTTAGAGCATGAAAAAGTAAAAAGTTTTAGTTTTCCCTAAATACTGATTCACCCCCCCTCTCAGTATTTTTCCCAACAATTG
The DNA here is from genome assembly GCA_034641835.2 of Pinus albicaulis. Classification (NCBI taxonomy): domain Eukaryota; kingdom Viridiplantae; phylum Streptophyta; class Pinopsida; order Pinales; family Pinaceae; genus Pinus; species Pinus albicaulis. The sequence continues at coordinate 156,340,706 of CM076577.1, read as the reverse complement.
GTATCAGAGCAGGTCCTTCTGCAGAAGCTTGATCGCTTGAAGGAGATTCGTCGCAATGGGAAGTCAAGAAGGAGTGATGTCTATAAAGCCACCTCTATTCAATGGAAGCAATCTGATATTCTGGAAGGTACGAACAAAAGCATATCTGCAAAGTCTTGGTGCAAATGTATGGGCAATCGTGGAAGAAGGTTATCAATACCCGGCAAGTATTCCTACTGATGCTGCTGAAAGAAAGAAGTATGAAATCAATGCCAAAGCAGTGAATGTCTTATTAGGAAGCATGTCTGAATCAGAATTTGCTAAAGTGATGCAGCTACATTCAACAAAAGAGATATGGGACAAAATCATTCTAAGCTATGAAGGAGATACAAAAGTAAAAAATGCAAAACTCCAAACTCTTAGAATCGAATATGAAAATTTGAAGATGCATAGTGATGAAAATGTTGCCAGTTTCTTTCTTCGTCTAGATGATATTGTAAATTGGATGAGAAATTTGGGTGAAACCATAACCGATACTACTCTGGTGGAAAAAGTCTTAAGATCCTTGACTTCAAAATTTGACTCTAAAGTTTCAGCTATTGAAGAAAGGCAAGATCTGAAAACTCTTACTATTGTTCAATTACATGGTATTCTGACTACTTTTGAAATGAGACAAGGAGGTCCTTCTCAAATCAAAGAAGCTGCTTTTAAGGTATCTGCAAGAGGAAAAGAAAAGGAAGTTGTCAAAGAATCCAGCTATATATCCGATGAAGAAGAAGCGAATTTCGTGAGAAAGCTCCAACTTGGTACTGGAAGATTCAAAGGTAAGCTTCCCTTCAAATGTTTTGAGTGTGGAAAAGTTGGTCACTATGCTGCTAAATGCCCTTATAAAGAAAAACATGGTAAAGGGAAACAATTTGAAAAGAGGAAGAGTTTTTATGCAAATGAAGATGATGATGAAGTATCCAGTGAAGATGAAGAAGATTCTGACCATGATCTGAAAGTGCTCATGGCAAAGAAGCAAAAGAAGAAGGCTACTCAAAGCAAGAAGAAATCATGTACAGCAGAAAATAAAGGAGATGAAACAGGTATTAATCGTTGTTCTTGTATTTTACTTAACTGTATATGCAAAGATTATGATAGTGAAAGTGAAGACTCTGACCAAGCTCTACAAGTGCTCACGGCAAAGAGGAAAAAGAAGAAAGCTACTCGAAGCAAGGAGATGTCTCAGAAAACCTGTATAGCAAAAATTGAAGAAGATGAATCTGATAGTGATTGGGGTCCTTTGAATAATCTTTGTGCAAACAATAGTGAAGATAGTGAAAGTAAAGTTGTGGATCTAGAAGAAGCTCTCAAGGTTAAAGTTGAAGAACTACAAAGTTCATCTAAGATGCTAGAATCTATCAACAAAGAGAAGATCTCTAAAATGAATGGACAGATAGAAACAATGAAGGGACAGATAGAAATACATCAAAGACTGCAGGATGAAGTAGCCAATCGAAGTGAAAGCCTTGAAGCTGAAATTATCTCCCTCAAAGAAGACCTGGATAAATCAAATAAGAAGAATGCAGAACTTGAAGCAGAAAACATATCTCTGAAAGTAAATCTTGAAGCATCAAGTAAGAAGAATGAGGAACCTCTACAACCATTTGAAAAGGAAGGCCTTGAAGCAAAAATCATCTCTCTCAAAGAAGATCTGGAAAAATCAAATAAGAAGAATGAAGAGCTGCAACAAACATGTGAAGAAAATGAAAATTGGTTGAAAGAAGAGATTCTAAATCTGAAGGATGAAGTAGAAGATGGAAGAAGGAAAGAAGAAAGCATGAAAAAGCAATGTCAAGCCTTGGAGGTTGAGGTAAACATTCTCAAAGGTAAATTAGAAGAAAAGGTTAAACTTTTGAGGTTTCAAGATAGTACTAATATTTTTGACAATATTCTGAGTAATCAAAGGTCTCCTGCTATCAAACTTGGTCTTGGTTTCCATGAAACTGTTAAAGGAGAATCTAGCTCACAAGGAAGTGCAAAAAACTCAGAGGATGTCAATGCAAAACCTGAAGTGTTGAAAGAAACAAAAGATCAACCAACAATCATGAATTCTCAAAGGAATTCATTCAAGAATGTTGAATGTTTTAAATGTCATAATTATGGGCATGTTGCAGCAAATTGCAGAAGCAGAACAATTCAGCCACAAACAAACAGTTCCTACATAGAAAGGTACTCTGGTTTCTTCAAGGGATATTGTTTTTCATGTAACAAGTATGGACATAAAGCAGCTGATTGCAAAAGGAGGAAGATTAGAAATACTCATTATGATTCTTATGCTTATTTCTCTGGACACATGAGATGTTATTCTTGTAACAAGTATGGACATGTAGAAAAGGAATGCGGGGTTGAACGGATATGAGAAATTGGATAACCCGGCACACAAATAGAAAGTTCAAACAAATCTGGAAAAAGATGGAAGAGCAGAAAGTTCAGGGGGAGCAGCAGGTTGAATACTAATGATTGCATTGTTGGCAATATGACTGCTTATTCTTTGGTTTGTGTGATACTCATGCTCAAATGATGATGACTTGGTACATATTTTATTATGATGAGATTTTGAGCCCTGGTTGCTGATAAGTATCTTTTGTGATCACACATGGATGAGTTGGATGTCGTTTGATTCAGAAATAAGAATAGATCATGCAGATTTTGTTACTATGAGTGAGATCTTTTCCATACATATGTTACTTCATGTTAAATCTTAAAGATCATGGTGATATTGGACCACATAGATGATTGACACATATTTGAAGATGTTGTTCTGGTATGATAATCTTTCTTGGAAAGATTGTATTGATGCTGCAAAGAATCTGAAGGCTTGGTTACTAATGTGCTTATGCTACAACCGTTGGATGACGCTTGAAGACACAACTACACTGTTCTATCTATCTGTAGTCCAGGGAAGCATTCAAATATCCCAGAAAGAAGTTGAACACTGTCTTTTTCTCACAGAGGATCAGATCTGGTTAAAATTTAGAAGATGGAATTGGATACGCGGGTTTCCTGAAACACAGTCGCGTATATACGCGAGTTCATGCACATAAAACCGCGTATGTCTGATTGCTGACAAATTTCTGTTTGGGGTCAGCTCTCTTCAGCACAGCTGCAGTGCTGTTTGGTATCTCTGGTATCTCTGGTGGTGTTCCAGTTCTTATAATACTATTTCAATCTCTGATGTTTTAAAGATGCCTTGATGATTGGTTGAAAGTGTTCAGGATGCACAAACTAAGGGGGAGCCTTAGTCATATGGAAAGGATGCTTGGATGCACAGATTCAGGGGGAGCATTAGCTTTGCTGAGTATAATGCATTGTTGGCATTATGATGGTTCTGAAATATGTTCTCTTTCTTGAGGACTTTCTGGTGTTGGTCATAAATGGTCATATTTGTAATTTGATGAAAAGGCCTTGTTGAGACCCATGATGTAAAATTGTAATATTCAGTCATGTAAGGACTTGTCAAATTTGTAAACCCACTTGGTTGGGTAGCTGAGTCAAATTTTGTAAACCCACTTGGTTGGGTAGCTGAGTTGAAATGTGTGAACCCACTTGGTTGGGTACTTGACTCTCATATGTAAATCCACTTGGTTGGATATTTGATGTAAGTATGAGTCTTTGGTGATAGGAAGTTTATAGAGTCATGTACTTCATTGAAAAATATGTTTGAAGATTCAGCATGAACTCAGGGGGAGCTTGGTCACTTCAGTATACATCAGATCTGCAGAACGCTTCTTCTACATGAGGAGAAAAGAGGGAGAGTGTGTTGGTTTTGATCCACCCTTTGCCCTTGATGTCAAAGGGGGAGAGTGACATGGTGTTTGAATGAAGAGAAAGAATGGTGTCAAAATGGGGAATGTGACATGGTGTCATTGTATTCTTAATGTACCTATCTGTTGTGGTAACCAAACACCATCGTGGTTGCCATCAAGTCCAAAGGGGGAGATTGTTGGCAATATGATGCAGAATGTTGTCCTTGATGGCAACCCACTGAATGAAGATGAAGACATGCGACTATTGACATGTGTTGTCCTTGATGGCGAACCACCTGATGAAGTTATTCTTGACCTGTTGGACTTAGTAAATGATGTAAATCTGATATGAAATGATGTTTGCTAGCCATATGATGCTGAGTGTTATTCTTGAATGGCAACCCACTTGATAAAGATGATGGAAACTTACTTGATGAAGTTGTGCTTGATAGAATATGTTCTTGATGAAGTAAATCTGATATATCTACAGTGTGTACAGAAGGCAATGAAGAAAGGAATTCAGCATGTGCTAAATCTTGATGAAAAGAGTATGTCTCTAGGCATACGCGGATTTGCCTAGGGGAAGTCGCGTATGCACGCGGAAATAAACGTGCCAAGTCGCGTATGGGCAAAAGCGCTCTTAAAGTGCAAAACCAGGGGTAACCACCATGGTATTGACCCATTGTATTGGGTAATGATTCGTCTAAATGACCCCGTCCAGGAATACCATCGGAAGTAATGTGGTTTTGGCTCATGGTATTGAAAAAGGGTAAACCTATATAAGGAGAAGAAATTCATTGTGCAAATCATGAGTGTGGGTGCAAGATGTCTGAGCTTGAATGAATACTTCTCTCTGAAGTATATCTAAATGGAAAGGGTTACAGTTGAATGATAGATCTGATTGCATGATGCACCAATGATGAAGAAGGGTATCTAGATCTGAAATGTACTTGTATTTGCTAGATCTGTTTAGGGGATGATTAGATCTGAGAAGAGGCGAACATCATGCGAGTAAAAGTAAAAATATGTATGATGTATACATTACCGAATAATTGCAATGACCTAAATTTCTGAAGAACCATACGGTTAGTTCGACGAAGAGGAAGCGTGTATATACGCGGCTTCGCTGAAGAGAAAGCGCGTATGCGCAATAAAATTAGCTCTGTAATTTGTACTGAAGTATACGCTGGTTGATGTGGACGGAAGCGTGTATATACGCGACATCAGTGAAATAAAAGCGCGTATGCAAACTAGGGTTTGCTGAAGCAAGGGGTATGAAATGTCTGATCTGTTCGTTTGCGATATACGTCGGTGAGTTATATGTATACATTTCATGGTTAATTGTGCTTAATTGTATGGAGTGGGTCCAGTCTGAAAATGTGATGAAACGTGGCCTGCAAGTTGTGTCCTAAAGGAAGCTTTGGATCCAGTGTGAAAATTGATGAAACGTGGTCCATAGAGGTGCTGAGGGTTGTAGCCTTCAGTCAGGGGGTTGTAGCTCCCTTCCAGGTGAGGCTGGTAAACGAGATCAGGGGGTCGTAGCTCCCTTCAAGGAGAGGCTGGTAAACGAGTCAGGGGGTTGGAGCTCCCTTCCAGGAGAGGCTGGTAAACGAGCGCAGGTGGGTGCCTGCGTGCTGGTAGGAGTCTGCACCGGCACATATGTTGTAAGATGTTTTCTCTATAATAAAATATTGAAGGCTGAGCAACTGCAGCGGTGGTTTTCTCCCGACTTGGGTTTCCACCTAAAAATCCCGGTGTTCATGTGTGATGCTTTGTGTGATGGTTTATTCTGTTCTTACTGCACATGTTTACTGTTTATAGAACATATAATGAATGAATGATGGAATGATATAAGTGAAGAACTAATGGCATAATTAGATCTCTGTGTATACGCGAGTTTTATGAAGGATATCCGCGTGTATACGCTAGTTGGCTTCAGAAAAGTAGCGTATGGGTTTTAGAGCATGAAAAAGTAAAAAAATTTAGTTTGCCCTAAATACTGATTCACCCCCCCCCCTCTCAGTATTTTTCCCAACAAAGGATATTATGATGAAGGTGAAGGAAGTCTATATGAAGGGTGAAGGTGTAAATAAGTGGGAGATGGTTCAGCTAATAAGATAGGCAAGAAGCAGCTTTAATCCATTGGGCTATGGAGTCATAAGAGGATTTAATTGAAACACCAAGGTTCAAGAGTGGTCCATGGGGCAAGTCATCTATGTCAAAGGATCTCTTTAAGTTGATTTTATGGAATGGAACAATAAGAAATGGAGTGAGGGAAATTGAACAAATGAAGAAACAAAGAGCAGCCTAAGAACAAGTAAGTACTTTGAAACTATCCTGCTTTTGGCATGCACTTAATAAAAGACACAAAAGTATTCTAAGATCAGGTAAGTACTTTTAAACTAGCCTGCTTTTGATGTACTTTCAATAGAAAACATTTAAAACACTTAGAATAGCTTGAGATCAAGTAAAGACTTTTAACTTAGCCTGCTTTCGGCGTATTCAAAAGGAAAAAATTCATGATAAACATAAAAAGTAGTCTAAGATCATGTAAGTACTTTGAAACTATCCTTCTTTTAACATACTTTTAATGGAAACTTTCAAACAACCTTTGGAGAAAGAATTACAAGACAGGGCAAACCATAAACTTTCCTAGTCCAACTCTACTTAGCATGTAATGAAAATATCATTCAAGAACAATGTTTAAAGTTTAGACTATGAGACATGGGCTCACCAACATTCCTTGACTGCTTGGACTGTATTAAATCATTCTTAAATACATAATTGGAGGAAAACATAAAGATAAAGCTTATCAGTGAGAGTAGGGTACTTTTAAGGGTAAATCCTAGCTCTATATTTGTTGTTCTTTATCAGAGAAAAGTGGACAAAATGGAAACATAAAGAAAAATAACAATTACAGTGAGAAACACATCACCATTGACATAGACCAAGATCCCATAAATCAACTATTTGTATTTGATGTTCAAACCAGTTACAATCATCAAGTCCAGTAGGTTTCTACAGCTTCAAACTTCTCATCTCAGCTTGTGTATCTTCAATTACAAACAGGGCTTCAGCAGCTTCGGAAAACTATTTACATGCAACAGATATCCAGAGACCAACAATATATCATCTTCTTTAAAATTATTTATAGAAGAGAGAGGAGGTGGGATGAAAAATAAGATCTCTAGTCCAATTAATACAAGTTTTAATGCTTCTCTTTCTTTGAGGGATTCAATAGAGAAGTTTTCTGATATTTCTCTATATTAATTGGTTTTCATTGAGTATTTAGCTACTTGGAAGTTTTTGTTGACTTTAAAAACTCTTTAAGAAGGTTGGAAATAACTTTGGTTGTCCTTAGGCAAAAATATCACTGACTAGGCAATAACTCTGCCTCCTTTTCATTTATTGAGGCTGTAGGTGACAATTTGGGAGCTGAAAAGGATATTTGGCCTCTGATGTGGCAGTGGAGGCTTCATTTACTAATATTTTTCTCTGTTTTACCTTTAAACACATTAATTTGCTTTTTGTCTGTGTTTTAGGCTTAATTAGGCCTTGATCTTCATCTTCAGGTCTTTGTTCTTTAATACTGTATTTATCCTTTAAACCTTAGGATTAAAACTCTGATTTTCAGGCTTAGGTATTAATCCCTTTACTGTTAATTCTTCATTTTGATACACTTTCTTTGTTTGTTTGTGTAGGAGGCTTTATGCAGTTGGAGGGCTTCTGCTAAACCATGAATCGTGATCCAGATGATTTAAACCTGGATTCAAAACTCACAGCTCCTTTTTCCTTTGATTTTAAGCCACAGAATCGTCATTCTGAGCCTTTTTGTCACCTATCTGTGACTGTGGAAGCATACAGAACAACAACATAAAAACCCTGAAAAATACACAAACTTCATTAAAAAATCCTGCAGAAATGGTATAACTGCGTTCAGAGGTTTGGTGGAGAAGGTTTGGAGCTGTGCGAAAAGGAGGAATTTGTAGCAAAAAAGGGAGAAAACCCTTGGTGGAAGTGAAACAGGTGCAAATGGAATTTGGGCACGAAAATGAATAGGAACCGTCGGATAAGGACGATCAACGGTGGAGATCGTCTGATGAAATCGTTTGGAAGAAAAGATGAAGCGCAAAGAATGGGTTTCGATTAACGTGGGCCGTTAGATTAGAATTGTTATCACTCAGATTTTCCTTGAATTTGTTGGAAGAGGAAAGGGGTCCGAGGTAACCACAAACCAATATTTTAGGTACAGAATCTAGCCAATCTGTACCCAGAGAGGGCTCTCTCTGTAAAATTTAACTTTGTTTTCTAAGATATTAGGCTAGTTATGAAAGTTCAGGGGTTTTGTTTGAATTTGGGTGGTGGAATTTGATAGTTGAGGGAAAGATTGAGTAGTTCAGGCCATTGGGCTATGGAGTCAAAAAGATGGCTTCACTAGATTAATTTTCTACACAAAAGATGGTTTTACAGGGCAAGATAATCAAATAGAGAACAATTATAGATCTTTAGAGTGAATGAGATGGATTTAAATGGATGAAAGGAAATTAAGAATCTTTCAACACATTCATAAGAGGGAAAATTGAGTGATTATTAACAAAGAACAATTAAGTATTCTTTATTAAATAACCAAAATGCTTAAACTAGAAAAACAGGAGCAATTAAGAATTCCTTGCTTAAACCAGTTTAGAAGAAAAAATTTAGAATAACAATGATTAAAATCATATTGCACTTAAGTACTTTCTGATTTACTCCTTTTCATTAGTCATTCAGAAATGAAACACAATGATATAATAAACAGATATAAAGACTTTAAAACACAAGGGAAAGATGACTTATTGATCCGTAGTCTGACACATGAATCCTGTAAAAAGTCTTTCGCTTCAATTCATCATCCAGCTTAGCCACAAAAAATTTCTCCAATAGCACTTTATTCCGAAAAAGTCAATATTGCAGCAAATTATATGAATCCCCCCTCAATATTCCGATTGAGGGAGTATTTATACAAAAATTTACAAAAAATATCTCATAACAACTTGAGATATTATCTAGGATGACTCATAAGTAAATTACAATAAAATAGAAACATATGGTCTCGTAGATAAAAAAAAATGATAACTGATGTTGTGTTGTTTCCTTCTTTTGAGAATGTGCTGGAGGCAGGCCCTATGCTTTGGCTCATTGTTGTCCTCTTCAATAAATCTGTGCTGGCTGTTCCGTTTAACTGATACTCTTTCACTGCTCTGATACACTTTGACCTTTATTCATCCTTTTATCCTTCTTATCATGACTTACTGTAGTACATAATTAAAAATTCAGGTAAGGATAATTTTTACAAAAGTTCTAACAGTTCTTCCCACCATTTATCTTCTGGAATCCTGGTCCTTTGTAGCTTTCTGAGAGTTTCATCAGTCTCTGTATACCTAGAGAAAGTAGGTTGAGCCGAGAACAAATGCTTTACTTCATGCTCAAGATAAAACAAATTTTCTAATCTATCATGAAGATTTTTTCCTGTAGGCAATGCTGTTGTTGATGAACTAGTTGAGGTACTGGCCTGATTGTCAGCATGCTTGTCCAATTTTTCAACATAACTTTTCAGGTCCATCAATTTGTCTTCTGAAACCAAAGGACTAGGCATTCCTTTTTTCAACAAAATATCAAATCTTTTTCTGAAGGCAGTGATTTCTTCTTGCATGTCAGAGCATCTTCATTCCAAATTCTGCATCAAAGTTCTTTTGGTAAAAACTCTTTTTATTTCCAAAATTGTGCGTGTCCTATCTTGAATGCCAAATTCTTCAAGTTGCTTCTTGTTCTGAGTATTCAGAAAATGGATGAGTTCATTGTCTTGTTCAGGTCTGTTTCCCAATTCTTCTCTTGCTCTTAGGACTTCTTCTATAGCCAATTTGACTAAATCATTCTGTTCTTGCATTATTTGAATTGAGGGCTAGACATATTTTATTGATTGGATGATGTTGTCCCAAAGAATTTCATTTATTTCTTTTAAAGGCTTCTCCAATGTGAAATCCTTTTCTAATTTATGGACCAACTTTTCTAATCTGTTGACCTCTCTTGTTTTATCTGCAACACTCATTTTTGAGAGGTCATATTTTTGTTCCAAAGAGGTAAGTTGCACCTTTGTTCTCTGTAGCGCAGTCACTTGGAGTTTCAATTCCTCCATTGATTTTGTTAATTCTTCTAGAATCAAATTGGAAGTATGCACCTGTGGAAATTCTATTGGTTGACCTATTGTTGTAGTACCTGTAATTACCTCTGGTGTAGATGCTAGAACACTAGGCTGCTTATCTTTCAATGCCTTTTCAAGCTCTTTCTCTGTTTCATTAAGTTGCTCATTCATTTTTAAGAGAAAGTCCATTAATTCTTCTTCATAATTTTGTTTTATAATTTCAGCAGTCTGAGGATGTCTTGATGCTGGTAACTTTAGTTTTTTTCTCAAAGCTACAATATCATCATATTTTTTCTTGATTAATGCTTCTATTCCCTTAACATCTTTGGTATTATGTCCTAATCCAATGATAATTTCCTCCAATGTTTTAATCATGTTGTCTTTAGCCTGAGAAGAGGCTTTTTCGAGGCTTAATTGAGCATTTGTATTCTCCAAAGAATTCTGCAGTTTCTGGGTCATCATTGATTTATCCGTCATAGTAGAATAAATCATCTCACCTGTCTATTTATGTAGCTCAATTTGATCTAAAGGATGAATATCCTTTTCTAACACTTCAAAATTAGTCCTGATGTAATCTGCAGCTGTCTGAGGTTGCTGCACTTTGGGTTTGAAGTGACTCATTAGCATTTTTCCCTACTGGATGTCAAAAGCTGACATCAACCTCTGTTGATTCTTAGCGGCCATCTTCAAACACTTATTGTAAATTTGAAGTATGAGAGGATCATTTCTGGCCTTGATATTTCTGAATGTTCTTTTAATGTCCCAGGCATCTTTCACTGGTGGTTTGAAAGATGACACTTCAGCACTTTGCTGCTTTTGTAGCTCTTTTTTCTGTAAAGTAGCGGATGTTCCACTGTTTGCACCTGTTTGCTGACTACCCAATTGTTCTTCCTCTTGACTATCAAGGATTTCATGAACAGATTCTACTTCCGGAAGAGGGTTCAATTTTTTTCTTTTAGCATCTTGCTGTTAAGAAGATCCACTGATAGGATTAGTTGCTTCAGCATCTCTCTTTTTGCCCTTTTCTACATTTAGAGGAGTTTGTAAAATTGAAATTTCTGGCTCATTGATATGAGTAGGAGGAATCTGTACTTGACCCTGTTCTTTAGAAGTCTGAGGCTGTTCTGTCATTGTAAATTTCTCTGTTATCTGTATGTCAACCTCTTTCTCCTTTCCTTTAGATGATACTGTAGCCAATGCACTGATTTCTTGCAGATTTTGTTGAGAAGTCCCAACAGAAGAAGGACCAATACCTAGTATCTGTACCTATCCAAAAGCGTCTAGGTCAAGTATCTTTTCAAGATCTTTCATTACATTTTCAACATTGACCTGCTCACTATCCTGTTCTACCAATGTTCCTTCCATCCATTCATGCATATTGGCATACTATTCAATTTCTGGGATTCTTTGATGAATGTATGGTGATAGTTTATTTTTCATTCTTCTATCACAAATAAAGCTATTTGGGTCATAAGGTACCCAATAGAAATTTTTTTTTCATTTAAGATAATATTCTAATATCCTTTTAGCTTCCTTACCAGCATCTCTAGAGTTACAAACAAAGGGACCTAGCTGGTTTTTAATCCTGAGTTGAGCCTTTTTCTTTGCATTACAAAACTGTACTATATCTGAGTTGATCATCTGTCTGAAATACTCTAATGCAAAGAGTCTGATTGGGACATACTTGGGCAATTTGAATGGGCATAACTCACTCCCATAAACTCTGATTTCTGTGTGATTCTAGTATAGGTACCAGTCACCGATCCGGTATTGTTTTGAAAGCTGAAGAATTTTCTTGATTTCATTACTGAGCCTAGGAGGAGAGACTCATGTCAACAAGGTGGTTGCTGGGTGTACAAAAAGATCAATAAACTCATTATATGAATAAGGAGAATCAGGGGAATTATGAGTGATGGCAGACCAAAAGATCACAAACCTAGGATTTCCTTTAGCATCAAGCTTTTTAACATGAAAACGGAAACTTTCTGATTGGTAATAAAGCATGAGATGATAAATAACATAAGAATACTTGAACACTCTCTCGTTCTCTAATCTCATGAACTAATCATGGATTTTGTTTGCAATATAGGATTCAAAGTCATACTTGACAGCAGGGGGCTATCCAGGGGTGAAAATAGACAACAATACTAGGGTTAATTGGTCAACATATTCACTAGTATTAAAACCCATTATAAAGGATATCATGTTCAGAATAAGTCTACCCTCATTAGTGAAAAAAGTATACCATAAGGAGTAGGGCCCTTGGGCTGATGTTCTGGAAACATGAAGGTTTGGCGAAGACGACTCAACTCTTCGTGGGATAATTTGGTAGATTTCTCAAGTAATTCTCCCATGGACAATGGAGTGAGGGCTTGATCAGGTTGAAATTGCAACATCTTGTTAATAGACTGAGCAGTTATGGGAAAAAGGATAGTCTGACTTGGGGACAAAACTGATCTTAGGTTGGGATAATAGTTTGCATGACAATAATGGATTATCTCAAGGAAAATGTGGACTGAGGGAAGAAGGTACATGGGAAGATTGGATTCCCATAATCTAAAAATATCAGAACCTTTCAAGTAATTGTCTCTGCAGTAGAAAAAAATTCTAAGAGGACTTTGACTGAGAACCAGGTCCTTAATTTGAAAATATCTGTCAACTAATGGCAAATAATCTAAGTCTCTGTGAGGTGAATTCAAGGGTGCGACATTTAGAGCTACGGGAACCTTCATTTCTGGTTCTTGTGGATTCAGAAATGAATTTGGGGTTTTTGTAAAAAACAGGGACAATAATTGCAGTTCTAGGAATAAAAAAGATCGAATTGAACTTCTTTTCAGTCTTCAGTGTGGAATTAAAACCAAAACCAGGATTTTTTTACAGAGTTCAGCGATAAATTGGAGTAACTACCTATTTACGGGAAATGAATGGTGGTTAAACAGGTGCTGGCTATGGCGAATAAACCCTGGATTACTTGACTGCAAATTTCTTCAGTGAGGTAGCAATTGGAACACTTTGACAGTTAAATTCGAAATTGGTTGCCTGGGAGACTGGTTACTGCATAGGATGATGAAAATGACATGGTCTGTTTGTTTTATTCGCAAATTCAAAAGGTTGGCAGGTTTTCGATTGATGACGTCAGCAAGTATGATAGATCCGTCACAGAGGGCAGGCGGTAAGCGGTTTCCATCGCACCACTTTTGGGGAAAGGTGGTTTCGAGCGGATGGGCAACGATTCCATATGATGAACGACGCGTGGCATTGTACGATTCAGAAAACCGCTTGGCCATCGCGCGTTATCGTACGGACGCGGATGGCTAGTGATATTGATATCAACCGTAGATCTGAGATCTGTTGATCGAACGGTGGTCGGGGTGTCGAGATGACAGGGGTTTAACAGGCGGGCCCAATGCAGTTTAAATGTTAATTAATCATATCGGGGAGAATTTGATTGGTGAGTTAGGCTATTAATTAATCGTGTGGATTAATTAATTCCTTTTTAAAATGCGAAAAAGTGATCGGGAAGGATTTCCAAAGGATTTTTACCAGAGTTAAGAATTGGGGTATAAGATATATATCAGGATTTTAACTTAGGTAAGGGTTTTAACCTTAGGTTAGCGAGTCGGGCAAGGGGAAAATATACAAAGAGATGGGTTATTTTGAAGTTTGGTTTAAACAAAACTTCGGTTTATTTTTTTGTTTTAAACACATATAAAATATGTTTAAAGGGTTTTTTTCATATATTTTTTATTAAATTGTAATTAAATCAAATTAATCTAATTATCATAGGGGCGGGATTAAATTAAAGATATATTTTACTCAAAGGGAGTATAATGGGGGTGTTTTATTTAAACATATGGGGATTAAATACTTTGACTAAAATTATAATAAATGGGTTTTTGGGTATTTTATAAAGAAGGAGTTATATATAATAGGAGAAGGTTATTCTCATAGGGATTTAAATAATAAATTAGAAATTAATATGACAAATGGGCTAAAGCGCTAAGTGTAAAACATTAGGATAATGTATTTAACTTATGCTTGCATGAAATGGGTTTTTATGGAATATTACATGATTTTCCTAAGTAAAATGGGATTTTACTTAGGAAAAGATTTTTTAGAAGTGAATGAGTGTGATGATGAATGATTTTAAGTACTCAGGTTTTTTCAATTATTGGGCCGAGGGTCCGGTCCCTTCAAAAGTCAAGGAAATGCCTTGAGCCCCTTTAATTTTCAAATACCTTAGCACTTAGGGGAAATTAGTGAAATGTTTAGGGAAAATGAGAAGGGAAGTTAATAATTTGAATTTGCCTTACTTGAAATTCTTCCAATGTATTGTCTGCCTTTGCACTTGTGATGAAAGTAAAAGATTTAACACATCTAGAGCCATTATTCATCACATGTAATTCTGCAACATCATCTACCTACCCTACCTACTTTACCCTACCATTTTTTCTTCTTTATTATGGTGCACTTAGACTCGCAAACCCTTATCATACTTTTTCTTTTACATATGAGAATCTACCTAATTCTAACCTTATTACATCCAAGGGCTCAGATTAAACTTTTGAGCTCCTTTTATTCACTCTGCCTATCTACTTATCTGCCAAGATTAAACAGTTTGGTCAGATTTATTCTCTATCTCTAAAACATGAAATTGAAAGATGAACTAGCCAAGCTTAAATTGTTTGACTATTCATAAATTGTGGCATAAAATACTAGTTGCACACAATTTGATTATTACATCAGAGCAAAAAGTAGTGGCATTTAGACTTGCACACTTTCCTTGGCCTTTCTTTTGGTGGGATTTATTTTCTTTCACTTTTTGGCCATTTTTATTTTTTCACCCTTTGATTTTTCTTTTAGGGTATACCCTCTTTACATTTAAAAAAAAAAAAAAATTATTTTTTGATTTTTTGAGAATATGGAAAACCTTTGCAACAAGAAAAGGTTATGAACATATTGCATAGTTCATCAAGTCAATCATGAAATATGCCACCTATTGGTATAGGAGTCTAACACTGGCTCCACTTGGGGATGGCTTTTCCTGGTGAAAAGTCAAGAACAACAGGTCAGTTGCCCTCAGAATGATTTTGACTGAACTATGGAATCTTCTTCTACTTGTTGATTTATTGTATGTATGACAGTAATACTTCTGAAGCTTAGGGCTTTCTCCTCGGGCTTCAACTCCAGTAAGTTACTATCCAATCAAAACTGATACATTACAAAGGATATATTATGTACATGTCAAAAATAAGAATATCCTAAAAGATAGGATCAAAATAATGCTTTAACATTCGACCATTTACTGGTCCCTCCTCAGTTTCTGAACCATCCAAATTTTTCAGAAAATATGTATTATTTCCCTGTAAAGCATGAATGATGTAAGGTCATTTCCATAAGAAGTCAAACTTCCCATGTTTTCCCTTATCCTCTCTTCTGGAATCCCATCTCAAAACTTTATCTTCCAATTGGAAATCCTCTTCCTTGGTCCTTTTGTCAAATATTTTCTTTAGTTTCTCCTGTAAAATTTGGGATCTTTGATAAACTTCTTCTTTAGTCTGCTGCAAATTAATGGTCTGATTTATTCTTCTCTGAATATCATTTGGTTCAACTTGAGCTTCTTGAAGTAACTTCATTACAGGAACTCATAAAGATGATGGAAATACTACCTCAATACCATAAACTAACTCATAAGGACTAGTCCCAATTGATTTTTTAGTGGTGAGTCTGTCTGCCCACAGTGCATTTGTAAGTTTCTTATGCCAATTTTTCTTGTTTTCTTCCAACATTTTCTTAATGATATTAATGAGACTTTTGTTGGAAGATTCAGCCAGTCCATTACCCTGAAGGTAATAGGCTGTTGAATGGCTTAAAGTGATATGATACTTATTACAGAAACTTATCATCTTTTTTGATTTGAAAGAAGTAGCGTTATCAGTTATGATTTTCTTAGGACAGCCAAATCTTGATAGTATATTGGTTTCTAAGAATCCTATGATTACAGAGTCATTGGCTTGTCTGGATGGGATTACTTCAATCCATTTAGTAAAATAATCTCTGGCAATGAGGATCCATCTGTGTTGGCCAGAAGAAGCAGGATGGATTTCTCCAATGAAATCCAGGCCCCATTGTTGAAAGGGTTTTTCGGTGGAAATTGGTTTTAAGGGTAAAGGCAATAATTTTCTCTTGCCTTCAAAAATTTGACATTTATGGCAAGCAGTTACAAATTTCTTTACATCAGAAAACAAGGTTGGCCAATAAAATCCAACCCTTAGGATCTTATCTGTTGTTGATTTCCAGTATAGGTATCCACCACAGTCTCGTGCATGGAATTCATTGAGAGCCTTGTCAGCTTCATCTTTTAATAAACAATTTAATAGAATACCATCATGATTCTTCCAAAATAGAACATTATCTAAAATACAATACTTTAAGGATGTCATTTTTAAAAACCTTCGCTTTGTTCTGGATAACCCTGGAGGAGCTTGCGGGTTTAACAAAACATAAACTATATCATCATACCAAGGTGAGTCTAAAAAGGCTTGGCTGGTTTGTGGAGTCGCCATCTCCTGATTGTCATCCAATTCATTAATATCCAGGGCTTGGCAATTTGTTTCTGTCATGAGTTGATCCAATCCCTATCCTTTTATCAGCCTTGTAGGTTTTATCTCAATATCATATTCTAATATGGTAGAAATCCATTTACCTCTTTTGCCCTCAATTCCATCTTGAGTTAAGATGTCTTTGACAACAGCATTTGGTACATAAGCTATCACATGAGAATACAATATATAGATTCTAAAATCTTTAATAGCTTTTACAAGTGCAAAAGCTTTTTTTTCCATGATATTGTATTTTAATGATGCATCCCTCAGTGCTTTACTAAAAAATGCTATAGGTTTTTCACATCCTTGATCATCGTTTTGTAATAAAACAGCTGCTACAGTATGTTCTGATGCAAATG
Organism: Pinus albicaulis; assembly: GCA_034641835.2. Classification (NCBI taxonomy): domain Eukaryota; kingdom Viridiplantae; phylum Streptophyta; class Pinopsida; order Pinales; family Pinaceae; genus Pinus; species Pinus albicaulis. The sequence continues at coordinate 156,323,791 of CM076577.1, read as the reverse complement.
AAAAAACAATAAAGTCTCTATCAAATTGTGGACTGGTAGCAACTGGTGTTCTGGTCAAAGCCATTTTAATATCTTCAAATGATTGCTTGGCTTCTACTGTCCATTTGATACTTGAATCCTTTCTTAACATGTTAGTAAGAAATCTAATTA